>CM064524.1:29714706-30282206 GCA_032716605.1 Paralithodes platypus | reverse complement strand
GAGAATTCTTCACTGACGAGCAGTTGGCCGTAATATATAAAAGTCATGTGCGCTCTCAGATGGATTACTGTTCACCTCTGTGGGGTGGAAGTGGAGTGGTTGCATTGAGGCAGTTGGACAAAATTCAAAATAAAGCTATTAGATTAATCAATAACCCTGCAATCACACAGGACCTTCCTACATTAGCCATACGAAGAAACGTTGCATCCCTTGCATTATTCTACAGATATTTTCACAGCAATTGTTCCGAGGAACTTGCTTCAATTGTGCCGCCTCTCCACATCTTTCCCCGTAGAACTAGGGCAGCTGAGAGCGCCATGAATTTACACTTTCTCCTCCACAATGCAGAACTTCTGCTTATCAGAATTCATTTATCCCCAGAGCTACTACTCTTTGGAATTCACTTCCCTCGAATTGCTTTCCACAAACTTACAATCAACAAATGTTTAAATCCAGTTGTTACAAACATTTTATGAATGGAGGATGCCTTTAGGCACATGGACCTTTTTGTTTTATCTGTGTTTTTCCTTCCTCCGTTCATTGTCTCTTAAAAAAAAAAAAAAAAAAAAAAAAAATACTATGAAATCAACCCTACACCGTGATATACGCCTATCAAATGAATGAAAACTCGCAAACACGAAATAATAATATCAATACCATCATTTGATAGGCGTATATATCACGGTGTAGGGTTGATTTCATACTATGAAATCAACCCTACACCGTGATATACGCCTATCAAATGAATGAAAACTCGCAAACACGAAATAATAATATCAATACCATCATTTGATAGGCGTATATATCACGGTGTAGGGTTGATTCATACTATGAAATCAACCTACACCGTGATATACGCCTATCAAATGAATGAAAACTCGCAAACACTAAATAATAATATCAATATCATCATTTGATAGGCGTCTATATCACGGTGTAGGGTTGATTTCATACTATGAAATCAACCCTACACCGTGATATACGCCTATCAAATGATTGCAAGCAACATGGAGTCACGCGAAGAAATGAATAAATACATGAAGGTAGAGAAAGAATATACTACAAGATGGTAGTGCCCGGGGCTAATTGTCAAGGGTATTCTGGGGATTGACCTGATAAACAGTGAGTCACACAAACAGATGAGAAGAAGGAAAGAGAGAGAGAGAGAGAGAAAGTAAATTTCTCCAAAATATCATATATAGAACAATAAATATAGTATATATATATATGTAGGATATATATATATATATATATAAATATACATATATATATATATATATATATATAATATATAGATATATATAATATATATATATATATATATATACCGTATATTGATATCATCATTTTTATAGGCGTATATATCACGGTGTAGGGTTGATTTCATACTATGAAATCAACCCTACACCGTGATATACGCCTATCAAATGATTGCAAACATGGAGTCACGCGAAGAAATGAATAAATACATGAATACATGAAGGTAGAGAAAGAAAATCCTACTTGGTGGTACTGCCCGGGTGTGAGGGTTGGTTGTTTGAGGAGTGGCCTACAGTAATCAGTAAGTCACACAAACACGATAGGAAGAAGGAAAGAGAGAGAGAGAAAGAGAGAGAGAGAGAGGGAAAGTAAATTTCTCCAAAATATCATATATAGAACAAAAATATACATATATATTTATATATAGTATATATATATATATATATATATACCGTATATTGATATCATCATTTGATAGGCGTCTATATCACGGTGTAGGGTTGATTTCATACTATGAAATCAACCCTACACCGTGATATACGCCTATCAAATGAATGAAAACTCGCAAACACTAAATAATAATATCAATACCATCATTTGATAGGCGTATATCATGGTGTAGGGTTGATTTCATACTATGAAATCAACCTACACCGTGATATACGCCTATCAAATGATTGAAAACTCGCAAACACGAAATAATAATATCAATACCATCATTTGATAGGCGTCTATATCACGGTGTAGGGTTGATTTCATACTATGAAATCAATCCTGCACCGTGATATACGCCTATCAAATGATTGAAAACTCGCAAACACTAAATAATAATATCAATACCATCATTTGATAGGAGTCTATATCACGGTGTAGGGTTGATTTCATACTATGAAATCAACCCTACACCGTGATATACGCCTATCAAATGATTGAAAACTCGCAAACACTAAATAATAATATCAATACCATCATTTGATAGGCGTCTATATCACGGTGTAGGGTTGATTTCATACTATGAAATCAATCCTACACCGTGATATACGCCTATCAAATGATTGAAAACTCGCAAACACTAAATAATAATATCAATACCATCATTTGATAGGCGTATATATCACGGTGTAGGGTTGATTTCATACTATGAAATCAATCCTACACCGTGATATACGCCTATCAAATGATTGAAAACTCGCAAACACTAAATAATAATATCAATACCATCATTTGATAGGCGTCTATATCACGGTGTAGGGTTGATTTCATACTATGAAATCAATCCTACACCGTGATATACGCCTATCAAATGATTGAAAACTCGCAAACACTAAATAATAATATCAATACCATCATTTGATAGGCGTATATATCACGGTGTAGGGTTGATTGCATACTATGAAATCAATCCTACTCCGTGATATACGCCTATCAAATGATTGAAAACTCGCAAACACTAAATAATAATATCAATACCATCATTTGATAGGCGTATATATCACGGTGTAGGGTTGATTTCATACTATGAAATCAACCCTACACCGTGATATACGCCTATCAAATGAATGAAAACTCGCAAACACTAAATAATAATATCAATACCATTATTTGATAGGCGTATATATCACGGTGTAGGGTTGATTTCATACTATGAAATCAACCCTACACCGTGATATACGCCTATCAAATGAATGAAAACTCGCAAACACTAAATAATAATATCAATACCATTATTTGATAGGCGTATATATCACGGTGTAGGGTTGATTTCATACTATGAAATCAACCCTACACCGTGATATACGCCTATTAAATGATTGAAAACTCGCAAACACGAAATAATAATATCAATACCATCATTTGATAGGCGTCTATATCACGGTGTAGGGTTGATTTCATACTATGAAATCAATCCTGCACCGTGATATACGCCTATCAAATGATTGAAAACTCGCAAACACTAAATAATATCAATACCATCATTTGATAGGCGTCTATATCACGGTGTAGGGTTGATTTCATACTATGAAATCAATCCTACACCGTGATATACGCCTATCAAATGAATGGAAACGTAATATATGAAGACCAACACCACAATCTTCAATCGCTTGCAATCAAACTTGCAAGCAATTTCAGTCACATGCGTAAGGAATGTATTCTACTGTACACCGATATATATGTATTATATAGCCTACGCCTATAAGATAATAAGATAATGAATGGAAACGTAATATATGAAGACCAACACCACAATCTTCAATCGCTTGCAATAAAACTTTCAAGCAATTTCAGTCACATGCGTAAGGAAATAATGAATGGAAAACGTAATATATGAAGACCAACACCACAATCTTCAATCGCTTGCAATCAAACTTGCAAGCAATTTCAGTCACATGCGTAAGGAATGTATTCTACTGTACACCGATATATATATGTATTATATAGCCTACGCCTATAAATAATGAATGGAAACGTAATATATGAAGACCAACACCACAATCTTCAATCGCTTGCAATCAAACTTGCAAGCAATTTCAGTCAAATGCGTAAGGAATGTATTCTACTGTACACCGATATATATGTATTATATAGCCTACGCCTATAAATAATGAATGGAAACGTAATATATGAAGACCAACACCACAATCTTCAATCGCTTGCAATCAAACTTGCGAGCAATTTCAGTCACATGCGTAAGGAATGTATTCTACTGTACACCGATATATAATATATATAATCTCTATCAATCTCTCAAATAATATAAATGTACATTGTACTTACCAACACCAACACCAGTGTGTTCACCAAGCTCCTCGTCACTATCTTCACCATCTTCGCCCCGCAAGTTATGGCGTCTGTGAAAACCGATGACAGGGTTATCTTCCAGTTCTTCTTCCTCCTCACTTCCCCCACTGTCACCAAGCCCTTCCATGCTTTCATTCAACGATATTCTAGATACCGCTGAAGAGTTCATCAGCAGAACTAACTCATCGGCTGAGAGCGGGGCCCTACGCCTTGGCTGGCGCGACGTACTGGGGCCCGGCACCGAATCGAACACGGGCAAATCTTGTCTCTCCATTGTGGCGGCTAGAGCGGTACTGAGCCAAGCTCACGCGGTGGGGATGTGTGGGTGGGACTTACTAGTGCACTGCCTGACCGCTAGATTTTGCTTTCCACTTAAATTACGGCGGGAAATACCAACTCGACCTATGTCGCGCGCCGCCACATAGTCCAGATTTATTATACTCGACTTATGTTGCGCGCCGCCATTTAAGGGTTAAACAATGGATGAGAGCGAGTACTGAATCGGGCATATGTTTAGAGGTATGCTTCAAAATAATTAATCAGCGAGTCAGAATTGTTGCTACGTCTCACTGTGGGCAATTGTACATTTAACAAATATATAAAATATAACACATATTGCAGACTGTCCCCGCCGTTAGGGAGCCACCTTGTCGCGGTGGCAGGGCTTGAAGCGTGCCCGGTGGTCTCTGTTCCTGGGGGGTCCACAGACCTTCTTAGGATTGGGCCCCGCCGACCTCGTGGGCTAAGACCTCCCTCCTCGTTGGTTTCCAGAAGCCTGCGAGGTACCTCTTTTCTGTTTTTTGTTTTTCCCCCTCTACCTTTGTCCTTTTCTTTACTTCACCTTCTATCATTGCCGGCTGGACAATTCTTTATGCTTTGGTGGAGGGTGGATGTGGACAGCGTTCCCTTCCACCCGTAGAACTGTAGTACCTGACGTGCCCGCACGAGGGGAATCTTTTATCGTCAAATCTCGCCCTCTGTGCTGGACCCGAAACTGACGAGTTGACCGCCCATTAGGCACAGGGGGTCGGGGTGTATATCCGGGTTTGACTCCTAGGGCATGTACCTTGTCCTCTAATTTGTGGCTCCGTGGTCGGTATGGAGCTTCTCCCGGATGAACCATGGTACCTTCGTATTATGGAGCCTTCTTCTGGATCTTCGATCACCGGCGCTGGCGATGATATGGCTGATGTGTTTGTCTCTCCTTCCTTGCCCGTCCTCTCCTCGGTTGGTGGTAGCTCTTTGCCTACCACTATACCGGGTCCTTTACCAACCCATACGCTGTCTATGACCGTCAATTCGAGCTCTGCTCCACATACAGTTCCGAGCCTAGTCGTGTCAAGTTCTCTTGGCGCGTCTACCTCCTCTACGTTCGCTTCCTCCCTAGCCGCTCACTCAGTTCCTGCCCCTTTGACCTCTTCCGTGTCCCACTCCGTTCTACCTGAATAGCCCTCCTCCATTCGACCGTTCGCTCTCTCCTCTGCTTCCTCTTCCACTCTTCTTCCCTCATCCTGATCCACTTCCTCGGTTTCTTCCCCTTCCTCTCGTATAGTCACTTTCGAACCGTATCTCCCACCCATTCCATATTCTTCTTCTTTTCCTTCTCCTCCCGTTGCTTCCGCTTCTCGCCCTCGTTCTTCTGTCCTCCCTTTATCCTCACTCTTTACCCCTGCTGACTTTATTAAGTTCTTCTCAGACCCTGCCTCAGCTCCTCTTGCCGGAGATGACCTTCTGTTCCACCTGCGTCTCCTTCAGCAGGTGGGCAGCGATGTCACCTTCCACTCCCGCCATGATGACTCCCGTCTCGTTACGGTCCAGAACGAACGTCAGGCTGCTGCTATGTCGACAATTGTAGACTTCTCCGGAACTTCCATCCCAGCCCTTAAAGACCAAAGGCTGAACTCTTGTACGGGTACCGTCCTGATCCCTCCTTCCATCCGTCTCAGTGGTCGGAAGTTCGCGGACTGTGCCAACCTTATTAAGAATATTGTTGTTGCTCAAGACCATGTCGTGGTTAGTCTTCTCTGCTACACCATCCCACCTCGCACCAATCGCCCCCATCCCGCCAATATCGCCAAAATCACGTTCGATGGTCGGTCTCTCCCTTCTCACGTTATTGTCGGCGGTACTCGCCTGACCATCACTGAGTCCCTACCACGTCCTCAGCAGTGTCGCGGTTGCTAGCGCTTTGGGCATCCTGTTAAGTACTGTCGCTCTTCCACTCCCGACTGCCCTAGGTGCCCACGCTGTGCACAATCTGGCCATCTCGTCGGTGACTGCCGGTCTCCGATACGATGCTGCCTAAACTGTCAGGGCTCCCATTCTGCTGATTCCCGAGATTGTCCCGTTTTCAAATTCGAGTCTGAAGTTACGATCCTTAAGACGATGCACGGCCTTACTCATTCTACAGCTCGTCAGGCAGCTCGCCGCCTGGGCTTCTCCCCTCATCCGTTTTCTACTGTTCTATCTCACCCTCCTGTCTCCTCCGCTTCTTCCGCCCCCCCCCCGTTGCGCCTCCATCATCCTCGTCCTCCTCTCCCTCTACTTCTCCAGTTCCGTCGTCTGTCCCTTCTTCTCCTCCTTCTTCCTCTCCTCCTTTAGTTTCTTCTGTCTCCTCCATCCCCTTGGCTGTCTCATCGTGTTCTCTCCCTTTATTTAACTCTTTCTCTGTTCTTAACTCTTCTACTCCTCCTTCCGCCCCCCCTCCTTCCACTACTCTACCTCGCTCCACTTCTTCCGGTTTGTCTCAACGCTCCATCCACCAGCGTTCTCATATGAAGCCTCCTCCTCGTTCTCTTCCTACGTCCTCGTCTCGTAGTTCCAAGATTCCCTCCCGGCTTCCTACCTCCTCGACCAAACTAGTTTCGAAACATTTGCCCCGTTCCTCCCTTTCTTCCTCTCCCGCCTCCTCTTCTAAACGCAGGGACCACCTCCACAGTGTGCGGAGCCCGAGTCCCAGTGGGAAGAAGAAAAAGCTCCCTCCTTCCTCCCCACCTTCTCCTCTTTCTTTTTCCTGTGTCCAACCCCCTGATTCCTTAGACTTATCCTTTGAATCTTTGCCCAAGATTGAGGAGTATATTCTTTCTTCTCATCCGCCGCCTATTTCCGTTTCTGCCGACGTTCATCCCATCCCTTCTACGCTCCGCCCTACCCCTCTCCCGCCTTCCCCTACCACTCTCCCTCCCTCCTCCCCCCCCCCCCCCCCCCCCCCCCCCACCCCCCCGTTCCCTCCCTCATCCTCCCGACCCTCATCCTCCCGTCCTTCCCCCTCCCTCCTCTTCCCTTCCTCCCTCTCCTCTCCCTCTAGCCCTCCTATCTCTTCTTCTCCTTCCCTATTAAGCCTCCCCATGCCGCCTGGTTATCAGTCTTCCCCTCTCCCTCCTTGTTCTTCCTCGTCCCCCATTCCTTCCATTATTACTCACCGTTAACCTCCTCAGTCTTTTCTTCGTTGTACATAAGTCTGTGTGTTCTTATTTTTCTTGTTCTGTGTGCCTCTTTCTTTCCTCTTCTATGTATGTGTCTTTCACGCTGTTTGCTGTATTTTGTGTGTCTGTGTTGTATTTAGTGTATATATTTTCTTCCCACTTGTGTTACTTTTGTTGTTGTTTTCTATTTGTTGTCCTTTCCTTGTTTTCTTCTATTTTTCCGTTACTTTCTTCTCTTTTTGTTTTGCTTTCCGACACAGGCCTCCATAAACTTGACTCTGTTCACCATTTCGGTTTACGTCTTGCCTTGGGTGCTTTTCGCTCTTCCCCTGTTGAAAGCCTCTATGCTGAATCCGGCGTCCCTTCTTTGTACCGACGTCGGGCCCTTCTCTCTCTCCGGTACTACGCCCGGTCGCTTCAGTTTCCTTCCTTGCAGACCTCTCTTCTTCCTACTGTTCCTGTTCCATCTCATTCTCGCCTTCGGCCCCCTTTCCTTTCTCATATGGATTCCTTACTTTCTCATTCTTCGTTTTCCCCCTTCCACGTTCTTCCGCTACGGCTCAGTAAGTGTCCTCCTTGGCGCCTTCCTCATATTTTCTTGTGTCCCTCTATTCTTCCTTGTTCTAAGTCCTCTACCTCGCCCCCTGTTCTTTGTTCTCGTTTCCTTGTACACCTTACACAGCATTCTTCTTCTACCCCGGTTTACACTGATGGCTCCCGTTCGTCTTCTGGCGTCGGGTTTGCCATCCTTTTTCCTTCTCGTTCTTATCAGTATTCTCTCCCTTCTCCAGCTGGTATTCTGATTGCAAAACTTTACGCTATCTTCTTTGCCGTCCGTCTCATGTGCTTCTTTCTTTCTTCCTCCTTTACTCTTGTTTCTGACTCTTACAGTGCCCTTCTTCTCTTGCAGTCTTTCCCTGCTGTCCATCCGTTGGTTCTTGCATTCCAAGATTGGCTTGTCAGTCTTTCTGCTCAGAAGAAGGTTGTCCAATTTTGTTGGGTGCCTAGCCATGTTGGTGTCCGTGGAAATGAGCAGGTTGATGTTCTCGCTCGCGACGCTGCGGCAGTCAGATCAACTTCTCTCTCTATTCCCGCCTCTGACTATTATCCAGCTATCTCTGCCTTCCTCCTGTCTCGCTGGCAAACCATGTGGTCTTCTCTTTCCTCTAATAAGCTCCGCACTGTTAAGGCCTCCGTTTCTGCCTGGGTTGACCCCTCTCACCGTGTTCGCCGTAGGGAGACTGCGTTGGCCTGGCTTCGGATAGGCCATACCAGACTTACCCACTCCTTCCTCATGTCCCGCTCGCCTCCACCACTTTGCTCCCGGTGTGGTGTTCAGCTTTCTATTTCTCACATTTTCTTTGACTGTCGTCTCTTTTCTTCGGCCCGTCGACGTTATTTTCCCTTTCTATTTTCCCTAGGTCGTCGTCCTTGTCTTGCCGATATCCACTCAGAGTCCCCTTTCTTTTCCGTTGACCACGTAATGGCTTTCCTTTCCTCTCTCAGGTTCCTTAACGATATTTGAATTCCTTTCCTTCTAACACTATCCGTTTCCTGCTTTAGTGCCATATGGCCTTTGTTGCCTAGTGCTAGAAATTTATTAATGTTATGTTATGTTATTGCAGACTGTCTATGTGTATGGTTGCAGACAGTCAGACGAGACGCTGTGATACCATACATACAGTTTCCTTCAGTATTTTCTGAACACTCCTAAGATTTCGAAACGTATGAACGAACTTGGGAACATATTGAGCTATGGGGAGGCAATTAAGGCAACTGTACGAATGGCTGGAAGTGAGTTACATAAAGTACACTCGCTCTCTGGATTGGTATTGGTGAATCAGCGGCTTCAATCACCGTGACCGACAGGACGGATGACAGTGACAGGTAGACAGATTAGGGCCTTACAACAGAGGGGTACAGGGGGACGGATGGGAGGGAATCAAGGAGGTGATAGACGGGAGATATATTCGGTGTTTCAAATGGGTTGACAGCGGAAATAAGGGGAAGGAGGACGTTTAACTCCTTTAGTAACGGTGACGTTATTTTCATCTTAAACTGTCACCTATTAGACGATGTTATTCAGCTTAGGAAAGATCTGTGGTAGCTAAAAGGATTAAATGAGAGTCTGCAGTCTTTTCATTGCTAGAGGTCCTTCCTAAGCTGCATAAAATCTGCTGATAGGTGCCAGAATAAAACGAAAAGGATGATACCGGTACCAAAGGGGTTACAGGCGAATTACATGTAACACAATGTGCCATTGAGGTCACAAATTTAGTTACATTTTGAACCCTCGAAAGGATGAAACGATCCTCCAGAGCGCAAATATTTGGTAGAATATTAATAAGGTGGTTATGTTTATCCCTAGATAGCTTCGATCATTTATAGAATAACTGTACCAGCAGAACTTAGGTCAGTTTCGCTGAAGTATCAGTATCATGAAAATTGAAATATCATAATTATACGACATTATAATTTTATTTCAGTTGTGTTATTTGGAAAAAGATATGTACAAGTGTGTCTGAAATTGTTCTTTGATATGTTCTGAATATTTCTGTGTAGTGGCTCTACTGTGTTTACTTTCATCACAATTACTACCATCCACTTAATACCAACACTACTTTTATTGTTACCAAACCCATAGCCAATATTGTCACCATACTATCACTAATATAGCCACCTTCACCGCCAACATGTTAACACTACCATCACCAACAACAGTACTACCACCACTACCACAACCAACATCAACAACAGTATTACCACCACTACCACCACCAACAACAGTACTACCACCACTACCACAACCAACACCAACAACAGTACTACCACCACTACCACAACCAACACCAACAACAGTACTACCACCACTACCACCACCAACAACAGTACTACCACTACTACTACAACCAACACCAACAACAGTACTACCACCACTACCACTACCATCACCAACAACAGTACTACCACCACTACCACAACCAACATCAACAACAGTATTACCACCACTACCACCACCAACAACAGTACTACCACCACTACCACAACGATCACCAACAACAGTACTACCACCACTACCACAACCAACAACAGTACTACCACCACTACCACCACCAACAACAGTACTATCACCACTACCACAACCAACACCAACAACAGTACTACCACCACTACCACAACCATCACCAACAACAGTACTACCACCACTACCACAACCAACACCAACAACAGTACTACCACCACTACCACCACCAACAACAGTACTACCACCACTACCACAACCAACAACAGTACTACCACCACTACCACAACCAAAACCAAAAACAGTACTACCACCACTACCACAACCAACAACAACAACAGTACTACCACCACTACCACTTCCAACACCAACAACAGTACTACCACCACTACCACAACCAACACCAACAACAGTACTATCACCACTACCACAACCAACACCAACAACAGTACAACCACCACTACCACAACCAACACCAACAAGAGTACTACCACCACTACCACCACCAACAACAGTACTACCACCACTACCACCACTACCACAACCAACACCAACAACAGTACTACCACCTCTACCACAACCATCACCAACAACAGTACTGCCACCACTACCACAACCAACACCAACAACAGTACTACCACCACTACCACCACCAACACCAACAACAGTGTAACCACCACTACCACAACCAACACCAACAACAGTACTACCACCACTACCACAACCAACAACAACAACAGTACTACCACCACTACCACAACCAACACCAACAACAGTACCACCACCACTACCACAACCATCACCAACAACAGTACTACCACCACTACCACCACCAACACCAACAGCAGTACTACCACCACTACCACAACCAACAACAGTACTACCACCACTACCACCACCAACAACAGTACTACCACCACTACCACAACCAACACCAACAACAGTACTACCACCACTACCACAACCAACACCAACAACAGTATACCACCACTACCACAACCAACACCAACAACAGTACTACCACCACTACCACAACCAAAACCAACAACAGTACTACCATCACTACCACAACCAACACCAGTACTACCACCACTACCACAACCAACACCAACAACAGTACTACCACCACTACCACCACCAACATCATCAACAGTACTACCACCACTACCACCACCAACACCAACAACAGTAATACCACAAATACCACAACCATCACCAACAACAGTACTACCACCACTACCACAACCAACACCAACAACAGTACTACCACCACTACCACAACCACCACCAACAACAATACTACCACCACTACCACCACCAACAACAGTACTACCACCACTACCACAACCAACACCAACAACAGTACTACCAGCACTACCACAACCATCACCAACAACAGTACTACCACCACTACCACAACCAAACCAACAACAGTACTACCACCACTACCACAACCAACACCAACAACAGTATTACCACCACTACCACAACCAACACCAACAACAGTACTACCACAACCAACAGTACTACCACCACTACCACAACCAACACCAACAACAGTACTATCACCACTACCACAACCAACACCAACAACAGTACTACCACCACCAACACCAACAAGAGTACTACCACCACTACCACAACCAACACCAACAACAGTACTACCACCATTACCACAACCAACACCAACAACAGTACTACCACCACTACCACAACCAACACCAACAACAGTACTACCACCACTACCACAACCAACACCAACAACAGTACTACCACCACTACCACAACCATCACCAACAACAGTACTACCACCACTAACACCACCATCACCAACAACAGTACTACCACCACTACCACCACCAACAACAGTACTACCACCACTACCACAACCAACACCAACAACAGTACTACCACCACTACCACAACCATCACCAACAACAGTACTACCACCACTACCACAACCAAACCAACAACAGTACTACCACCACTACCACAACCAACACCAACAACAGTACTACCACCACTACCACAACCAACACCTACAACAGTACTACCACAACCAACACCAACAACAGTACTACTACCACTACCACAACCAACACCAACAACAGTACTATCACCACTACCACAACCAACACCAACAACAGTACTACCACCACCAACACCAACAAGAGTACTACCACAACCAACACCAACATCAGTACTACCACCACTACCACAACCAACACCAACAACAGTACTACCACCACTACCACAACCATCACCAACAACAGTACTACCACCACTACCACAACCATCACCAACAACTGTACTACCACCACTACCACCACCAACAACAGTACTACCACCACTACCACAACCAACACCAACAACAGTACTATCACAACCAACACCAACAACAGTATTACCACCACTACCACAACCAACACCAACAACAGTGTAACCACCACCACTACAGTCACACCACTGTCGACAGCCCAAGCACTGTGAGAATGCTCCAGAGTTTCTTCCCATTTTCCGGTATTTATCGGTGAACTGTTACGCTATGGACGGTATTACATACATGTGAAGTGAGCGGCGATCCATTTCCGAGGAAACATTGTTAATAATGGACCTATGAAGTATGGAATAACAGTGTTATACAAGTTGGGTTGATCGTGGCGTCCAGTGTAAACAAACATGGCGACGGCGGAGTGATCTACACCATATAATACTGACAGTGTACCTCGTCTTTTATCAATGGTACCACAAGATACTTTACCAGTGCTATATAGAGATGCTGATTGTTATTGTGATATGAAAATATTCAGCTGTGTTTAATAGTGATAATTTCGGAGATTAGTACCCCCATATCCCATTAACAATACGTCGACATGGCTTCATTCCTGTAAGAGTTACCAATTATCTTTAATAATGGATGAGAACGGATATGTTGTGAACAGCCTGTTGTGCTTTGTGAACTAAGGGAAAAATGATTATCCATACGATACACTCTTTGAAATGATCCTATCATTTTACTGCTATGAGGAAGTTAAAAAAGGAAAAGAAATCTTAAGCTGAATTCTGAAGGAAGACGTTCCATGGAGACGAGATCCTGAGAAGAAGAAAAAAGAAGTAAAAGATGTCATCGACCTTCATGAACGAATAATTAAGGAAAAGATACAAGTAACATTTGTGACTGACTCTCATAAGTGAATGCCGCCGATTGGACTGGAAATGCTGGGCCCACTTTTATCTGATCTCTTTGAGAATACAGCTAAAATCAACGAGGTTTTGCCAAAAATACTTGATATAAAAACTGAAGTAATAAACACCGCAAATACAGTTCATGTAATGAAAAATTACCTAATTGATTTGAAAAGCAAGTTCATGAATGCCGTCAACGGGCTAGGAGATGCCGCCAGGGATGTTACCATTAACGAAATCAATGTCCTTGATGACCTCACCTCATTTAGACGCGTCATTGGACAGCCTGAATCACCGAACCAAAGGGAGACTGCAACAAACGCAAACCATGCAGGTGCTAATTCGAAGTCGTTTGCAGAAGCTATCCAGACGAGTTCGACTCCAAGTGTATCAAACCGACCTAGAACAAGCGTGGACAGAGGGAGAAGGAAGAGCAGTGGTGGAGGAGGCAAATACGCGAACAAGATGAGAAATGGAGGGAGGATTGCAATGCATTCTACGAACAGTGATAGAGGAACAGTCGCCCCCGACAGAGTGACTACTGACAGAGAGATGCCTGCAGTGAATGAAGGGAGGGAGAGTACAGGCCGGTTCACACGGACAGTTTTTGTTTCCAATTCTCTCCCCCGACCTTCAAGGACGGGGAGAGTTGCTGTACAAATTCCCTGTGAAATTCAAAAAGTGTTCACACGAGAGAGTCGAGCCAAAGGTAGGGACTGTGGACGGAGAATTGCCAAGCAGAAAACGCGTGGACCACAACGCACAAATATGGAGGATGAACAAAGGAGAGCGTTTGGTGTGATTGCGGCGTTTTTTACTATATTAAGAGACGGAGCTGAACCGCTTCGCATCTGGAGTCGCCAATGGCTCACCAGGAGTCCAGTGGAAAGTGTATATTATCGCTTGGTGAGGGAGCTTAGCCTGGAAGATCCGCAAACTTTGAATGAATGGATACGACTGGACCGAAGACAATACGAATATTTGTTAAGACTTGTCACACCATTCATCCAAAAAATGGACACAAATATGAGAAAAGCTGTGAGTGCTGGAGAACGACTCATGATTACTCTTCGCTACTTGGCAACAGGTAGGCTATGTCTTATTATTGTTCAGTTTTGTTCCGAGCTCACAAGTAGGCCTACCCTTGGCAAGTTGGCTCTGCAATGTAGAGTGGAACTAGCCTAGGTTAAATAGTAAAGGTTATCATAATTATTAGCGTATGCATTAACTTTCAAGTGGTAGGCAATTAGGCTAGCCTAATAGCCTAATTTATTGATTTTCACAGGTAGGCCTAGGGTAGGCAATGTAGAGTGGAATTATCCTAGCCTATGTTATAGGCCTATAGTAAATGTTATAATTATTAGCGTAGGCCTAGGCTATGCATTAACTTTCTACTGGTAGGCTATTACTAAACTAATTACTGATTTCATTTCCACTTTTCATGTTATTTGGTAGGCGATACTAGGCTATAGGATAGGCAGTGGTAGGCTATGCCACTTCCATTTGCATAGTGCAGTCTTATCAGCGTTTGGCCTATTAATAGGCTAATATTTGGCACAATTTCTCTGAACACGATTAGGCCTAGCTTACGATAATTCTACAAATGTATCAGTAAAAGTCAAACTCATGTTTACATTTTTCTACTTTAACCTATGAAGTGCAATATACCTTATAGAAGGCACAACATTTAAATGAGAATATAAAGTTTATGTAATTATATGGTCAATATACAGGAGACGCAACAATATAGCCTAGGCCTAGGTAGCAAATTTCTAATGGTAGTTTTGGGTTCCTATCATCATATGCTTCATTTCTATATAGGCCTAGGCCTATTTTTTATCCCCGGGGAAAACATTTTTGTTTGTTTTGGTCATTAGGCTAACCTAACCAAAAAACCTAAGCTAACCTAACCCAATAGCCCCCAAATACATTTAGGTTAGGTTAGGTTAGATTTTTGGGTTAAATGAAAAAACCAAAACTATCCCAAGAAAAAAATTAAAAACTGCAAGATTTTATTTTTTTCCCCGGTTATTTGACACTAGTCATGTGGGGGTGAGGGGGGGGGGGGGGGGGGGGGGGGGTGTAAAGCACAAAGATCAGGAGCAAGGCCATGATGTCCGAATTCACCCCAGATGACGGTACTCTGCTGAGGGGCACAGGGCCCTGGGTGGGGCTTTGGTTTCCAGGGCGTTTCCGCACCCTCCTCAGCTCCCCGCCATGGAGTGGCTTCGGTCACCCAGGCTTTATTGTGGTCGGCGGGGAGGGTTCTGTGGGGGCACTCGGTTATGGCCGTGGAATTGCTCGGGGCCTTGGGGCTGTTCGGCCAGGCAGCTTGGGGAACAACAACAACAGCTGGCCTGGCCTGGGATAATGTATTTTAAATATATATTTTAATCAAATTACTATACATGCGAATGTACGTGGTGTTTGGTATAAAATCTTAACAAATCAGCCATATAATTGAAAGTACAGTACAGTACTCTAGTGCACTAAAGTTGACAACTTCCTTGTGTACCACACAGTTCGCTAAGTGCCACAGATGTGAACAAAATTTTACTGTACTGTACTTATTTTCTCGCAGCATATTTAATATCGTGCCCATACTCTCCACACATACCGGTACCTAATCTGCACTTTTTAGAACTGTACATTATAATTATCAAACACTTGTATTATTTACAGTACCGGTACTGTTTCATTTACTCTCATTACCAACACATAAATTTCATTATTACTATTATTATCATTATATATTGTACATAATAATAACAATATGTTTGTACCAATGTACTGGTCGTCACCTCAAGGTCAAGGCCACGTCACACTGTAGCTCCATACATTATCAAGTGTTTCTCGTAAAGAAAGTGCAATCGGTGATTACCAAAGACAGAATAACATACATAAACACTTAGTGAGTGCACATATACAAGAAACAAAGACCGAAACAGAAGGATTGAAGTGAAAATAAGAGAAAAAAAAAAAAAAAAAACAGTGACTAAGAACATGACGCCAACAATGGCCGGGGATCAAAACAAACCCGACCCAGAGTGCCCCGACTGCGGAATCAAGTTCGCAGGTGAAAAAAATGCAATCCAATGCGACTACTGCCAGGATTGGCTGCACTATTTTTGCACAGAACTCCCTGCCTATCAAATTCTCAACTATGCAAAAACGGCAAGGAAATTCATGTGCAAAACATGCTCCCTAACAAAGCTTGACACAAAAGGTGAGTGGGTGGCCGAGGCAGAAGCAGCCGTTCTCCAACACAAGGAACGAATAATCAAATCTGGAGCGATAAGTAAGGTAAGAAAAATCCATGTTCAGCCCCAGAGCAACAAAGATGTCACCAACACGCCAGCTGACAATAGGCCTACTCCAACAACCAAGGAATTAACTGGGGACACTGACCTAGGCCAAGGCCTACCCATAAGCCCAGAAGTAGCCTTAGGCAAGAGTGACGGTGACAACCCCCATACCAGTAACTCACCAAACGTGGCTATAGGCCTAGATCTAGGGATGGGGAACACACCAGGAAATATTAGCATCACAATGCCAGATGCACATAGCCCCCCCACCGCAACACTAGCAGACACGGCAGAGCCCCCTCAAAATGCAGCAAGACAGGTGAGGTCGGGGACCCCAACGAGCACACACCCCACATGCAACGGATGCGGCCAAAATGCTCCTACATACAGTAGAACAGGGGAGGTTAGTGCTGTAAATACAAATTCATGGAGACCTAGGCCCAGAGCTGATTACAGGGGCACCGATATTAGGAGGAAAAGAATAGAAGTATGCAATTTCTACCTAAGAAATGAATGCCGATACGGAGTAGTGGGCAGGGGATGCAAACAAGACCACCCAAAAATATGTGCAAAATTCATGAAGCACGGGCGGGATGAAAGAATAGGTTGCAAGCGTGGATGGAAATGCATCGACTACCACCCATATGTATGCAGAATCTCACTCAACAAAAGGGCATGTACTATGAGAGACTGCAATCTTCCACACATCAAGGGAACCAAAATACTGACGCCAAGAAACAACGTCAACAGACCAAGGGAACACGCTACAGGACACATTCAAAGGGAATTTGCTTACACACCAACATATGAGGAAAAAATAGAAAGTCAACGCAATGCCCTCAGAAGCTGGCCAACCATCCAGCAAACTCACAAGGCCAGACCAGCAGCGGTACACACGGCTATGCCCGACCAAGGTGCTTTTTTAGAGGTAGTAATGGGACGTCTTCTGGAAGTGGAAAAACGGTCTCAAGTGATTATGGAGAGATTCCTAGCCCAAACCGAGGGGCCAGACATGAACCACAGAGGAAGGTGCAACTACCACTAACTAGTTTTGTTGTGGGCAACATCAGAGGACTTTACCCACGAAACAATCAATGTAAAGTCCCTATGCTGGGAGAAATTGCAGAGGAAGACAACTCAATTTTTCTAGCCCTCACAGAAACACACCTGAACGAAAACATTTTGGATGCAGAGATCAATATCCATAATTTCACTCTATTCAGAGCCGACAGAGAGGACAGAAGCCACGGAGGAGTAGCACTCTACCTAAGGGAGGATATGGCTGCAAATACCGAAACTTTAGTTGCATTCTCAAACGGCACAACAGAGCTACTAGCAGTACACATAAGACAAACCGACATGCTCATCATAATTTTGTATCGACCTCCAAACACCACAGGGGAAATTTTCAAGGAGGTCACAGAGAAAATACAATCACTCCTACAAAATCTTCCAACTCCCGCTACAGATGTCATCATCACAGGAGACTTCAACCTGCCCATCATCAATTGGGCAACCATGAAAATAGATGGAGGAACCAGGGAGGAAAAACAGCAAGCCAAGGAGCTAATGACTATCATGGACACTGCATACATGAAGCAATACATCGAGGAACCTACAAGAGGCAACAACACACTGGACTTACTATTTGGCAACAACTTCGACCTGGTACACTCGTACGAAACTGTAAAAACTATAATGTCCGACCACAGCCTCATCAAAGTTAGAACCCCCACACCAACCGCCACACCACCAAGAAGATGTCAACAGGAATCAAGCCAAATACCCTGCACCTCTCTGAAAGATCTCAACTTCTACAGCAAAGATATAGACTGGGACAGACTGAGAGCAGAACTGGCAGGAACTGATTGGAGGGCACTATTCGAAGATAAAAACGTCGACGAAACTCTCAGTATCCTCCAGCAACAATGCCTGGAGACCTGTAAAAACACCATACCACCCAAATCAAGCAGGAAGCAGATCAAGCAGATTCCCAGAGATAGAAAAATACTAATGAAGAAAAGGACGTACTTGAGAGCCAAGCAAAGGAAGACCAGCTATGCGCACAATATCACCAAACTACAAGAAGAGCTTGATGAAGTGGAACGTAAACTCATCCAGTCACACCAAGAGCAAAGAACACGCGAAGAACTACAAGCAGTTGCAAACATACGAGTAAATAGCAAATTCTTCTATGCATATGCAAAAAGGAGACTCAGGAACACCACAACAATAGGACCACTTGCAAAACCTACGGGCGAACTTGAGAGTGACCCAACCGAAATGGCCAAGATACTCAAACAGCAGTATGAAAGTGTCTTCAGCCCGCCAAATGAAGACAAGAAAATCGAGAATGCAACGACTTTCTTTGGCAACGCTCCAGAGACACCACATCAACTCTCCTCGGTAACAGTATCAACAGAGGACATAATAGCAGCCATCGACAAGATTGGACCAAACTCTGCAGCAGGACCAGACGGCTTTCATGCCCAACTGCTAAAAAACTGCAAACATCAGCTAGCCCTGCCTCTAAAACTGCTGTGGAGCAAGTCCCTCCAAACTGGATATGTACCACAATCCCTAAAAGAAGGCAATGTCACACCAATACACAAAGGGGGTAGTAAAGGCATAGCCAAAAATTACAGACCAGTGGTGCTGACGTCACACCTTATTAAAATCATAGAAAGAACAATAAGAGCTAAGATGGTCAGCTTCCTGGAAGATAATGAGGCGTTCAACGAGGGGCAACATGGCTTTAGAAAAGGCCGCTCCTGCCTCTCACAACTACTATCACACTACGACAAAATCCTACAGGATATTCAAGACGGAGAAAATGTAGACGTCATATATCTAGATTTCGCCAAAGCTTTTGACAAGGTGGACCATGGGATCCTTCTACATCAACTCAAATCACTGGGAATAGGGGGAGACCTTGGAAGATGGCTCCATAGCTTCATCACCAACAGAAAACAAAGAGTCACGGTTCAAGGAAGCCTATCAGAAGCAGGTGGGGTCATCAGCGGAGTACCACAAGGATCAGTACTGGGACCTCTCCTATTCCTCATCATGATAGGAGACATCGACAGGGACCTGGAACACTCAACAGCCACATCGTTTGCAGACGACACCAGACTCATGAAGAAAATCACCTCACAACATGATGCTCAGCTACTACAACAAGACTTGGACAAAATCCTGAAGTGGGCAGAAGAAAACAACATGGCCCTAAACGGAGACAAGTTCGAGCTTCTAAGGTACGGGAACAAGAGAGCACTACAAAACGACACCAACTACAAAAGCGGACAGCAAGAAATTACCGCCAAGGACACAGTGAAGGACTTGGGAGTAAATATGAGCAGTGACGCCACTTTTTCCCAGCATATTACCAAAGCCACAACAACAGCAAAACAAATAGCAGGCTGGATCCTGAGAACCTTCCACACAAGAAATGAGAGGTGTATGCTAACATTGTGGAAGTCACTGGTCCTACCACGACTGGAGTACTGCTCCCAGCTCTGGTCTCCCCAAAAAGTAGGAGAAATAACAGAAATTGAAGCCACCCAGAGGACATTCACCAGTAAAATCCATGGGTTTCAACACTTTAACTACTGGGAGAGACTTAAGGAGCTGCAGCTGTACTCACTTCAAAGACGTAGGGAGAGATACATCATCATCTACGTCTGGAAGATTTTGGAAAAAAAGGTACCAAACCCAAACATCCAAGAGACTCAGCACCAAAGGCGAGGGAGGCTGTGCTATGTGAGGACTACGCCGGGATCAACACAAAAAATCAAATCCCTGATCCATCACAGCTTTACATACAATGGAACCAGACTGTTCAACTGTATACCAGCCCCTCTCAGGAACATAACCGGGGTGTCTCCAGACACCTTCAAGAAACACTTGGACATGTGGCTGGCCAAAATACCGGACCGGCCACCAACACTAGGATACCCCAGCACCAACTCCAACCGACTTCTGGAATGGAGAGTGGAAGAAAGGGAGCTGCCTGGTCGCAGTGGAGCCCCAGCTCAACTGTGTCACTAACGGACGGAATACAACTAAGTGTAACTAAGTGTAAGTGTAAGTGTATTTCAGCATTTATAGTGTGCTACTTTTTTTTTCAGGAGAAAGCCAGAGGTCCTTGGCGATGCAGTTCAGAGTCAGCCGAAATCTGGTGTGCTCCATCATTCCCGAGGTCTGCCGAGCCATCTACGAAGTATTAAGCCCTCTATATATGAAAATGCCGGACTCTGAGGGAGAATGGCGCCAGATTGCTGCGGCCTACAATAACACGTGGGATTTCCCTATGTGTATTGGGGCACTAGATGGGAAAAGAGTACTTCTTGAAAAGCCCGCTAACAGTGGTTCTGATTACTATGATTACAAAGGTAATTTCAGCATGATTCTCATGGCTTTAGTTGACGCAGACTACAAATTCATATATGTGGATGTTGGCGCCATTGGCAGGGCAAGTGATGGAGGAGTTTGGGATCAGTGTTCTCTTAAATCAGCTTTGGAAGACGATAACAATGTCATCAATATTCCTCCTGAAGAGAATCTGCCCATCTCACGTGAACGATGTCCTTATGTGATTGTAGGAGATGATGCGTTTCCTTTAAAAACAAACTTAATGAAACCCTACGCGGGAAGGGAACAGACACCGGAACGAAGGATTTTTAATTACCGTCTTTCCCGTGCTAGAAGAACTTCCGAAAATGCTTTCGGAATTCTGGTAGCTCGGTTTCAGATTTTTAGAACTCCAATCCGAATATCTCCTCCAAATGCTAAGAACATCGTGCTTGCTGCTGTAGCCTTGCATAATTTCTTGAGAGTAAGCTCCAGAGACAATTATGTAACTGAAGATCTTCTGGACAGGGAGGATGTACAGAATGGAAGGTTACAACAAGGTCGATGGCGACAACATCCTCAAGGTGGAATTGAATTTCTGCAACCTTTGCCACCTGGTAATCTTGCTAGAGATGCCAAGGCTGTCCGTGATTCATTCAAAACCTATTTTAATGGAGTGGGACGGGTTCGATGGCAAGATCGGATGGTCAACCTTCACTAACCACCTAATAATAGTATTGTATTCACAAAGTGAAACCTGCAGCCCATAATGTGTTTGCAACTTTTATCACCAAAATATTCTCAAAGTAACTCAACGTCAAGCAATAGGTGATGCCGGATTCACTCACTTTTTCTGAATTCAGATTAAAGACCTTACATACATAATTTTAATATTTGTAAAATTTATTCACTTCATTCTTTTTCTATGAAGACAGAACATTTTGTTTTATTATCTATGTCATTAAGGCTACAGTACTTTGGTAATACTGTACATGGGCTGGATGAATTGTCATATATTAGTTTCTGTACTTGTGTGCATGCTCATGAGCCCTTATTTAGTACAGTATTAATAATAGCGGCCAAGGATATACTTTTAAACATAGTAATCAGACATGTAACCAATGGCCTATATTTTGGGTTGGGAGGGCGACTGTAGCTTCATGGGGGAGGGTTGTAGATATTTCCCTCTCACTTTCGTCGTTGGCTGGACTAATTTTGCATAATTTTTCAATCTTATGTCTATTTGTTTTCCCAGTCTGTGTTATTTTGTCTCCTTTGGTTGTCCTTCAGGCAGCCTATAACACATGCCACTGGCTAGTTGTTGGCTCTGACCTGATTTGTCTCTTCTCTGTTGTGGAAACCCAGGTTCAAATCCCGGGTGAATCATATGCTTTCATTAAATTCATTGGGAGGTGTTTTGTGTTGAGAGTTAATGATATATATTAGATTATTGTAGTTTTAGTAGGCATATTCCATTTATACAATAAAAAAATATATAATTTTACTAACTATTTATTTATGATTCCAATTAGCCTATAGTGTATTAAACCATCTTTGTGGTGACTGATATATTCTCTTTGTAAGGCTTTTTTCTGCCATTCGCTGAACATGTCCATACCAGTACAGCACCCTTCTGTCCACTCCATCAGACAAATGTTCCTGGTGCCCCACTTTCCTACGTACAGGTATCTCTTCATTCCTCAAACTGTCTCTACGAGTCACTCCACACAAACTCCTCAAGCAGCTTATCTCCATCACTTCCAGCTTTCTTCTCACTTTTGCCTTCACAGTCTGTGTCATAGCCCCATACATCAATGTTGGTACAACTATTCCTTGATATATTGCACTTTTACCTATCATTCCAAGATTTCTCACCTTCAAAATATTTCTCTTAGCTCCGATAACTTTCATTCCTTCACATAATCTCTTTTTTACCTCCGTTCCTGATTATCATTCCTCCTAGATATATAAAATACTGCACTTGTACGAGTATTTCCCCATCCAGCCGCACATCTATATTCACCCTACGAGCATTCATAGGTAAGCAGCACCTATTATCACAAGCCATGCGCAGTACAGTATGCTGAAAAAAGGTGGGCGCGAACTCGATACAGTGTAGCGACTGCTGCAGCTGTGTACATGACGTAAAGAATTGCTGCACTAGAATATAGGGACCTCTACCAAGAAAGAAGTCCAAAATTTAGACATTTGTATTCAAAGGAGAGCTTGTATTCAATGACCGGCTCAAGAGTGTTAACTTTGGCAATGAGGCAATGGAAATGATGTACAATTTATGCTACTTATTTTCTTGAGAAATCCATAATCACTCAGAATTTCAGCAGAACGTGCTTCGTACAGTATAGGCTACCTTTCACTCTCGATGACGCTCGTGGGCCACCGAACATCTTCATTACCATATGAACTAGCCATCTGTTTACACCTACTCTCGTAGCACAGAGCATGCCATCCATGAGCACCTTATTAACAACCTACCCCAGATTATTATATAAATAGGTATGGAAATGAAAAGTCTACAACTAATATGCAACTGAAAAAGTGACTTAAGTTATGTGAACTAGTGAGTACCGTATAGTTTAACATTTGACGGGTGGACAGCATCGGTGTCCTTTGATATTATTAATAAATAATAATAACAACAATGTATCTCAATCAATACATGCACGATATAACTACACCCAATACGCCCCAAATAAACTTAGCCTCCTATGCAGATGACATAACACTCACATGCACACACCATGACCCAAAAAGAGCAACAGATCTCCTTCAACCCTATCTCAACACACTACATGGCTGGTGCACTACAAACAGACTTAATCTAGCCCCAGCCAAATACACCGCAACCCTGCTCACAAGCTGGACAGAACACGAATACATCCCTCAACTCACCATAAACAACACACCCCTAACACATACACACACACCCAAAATCCTAGGAGTAACATATGATACTCATATGACATTCAAACAGCACACCACAAACATTAAAAAGAAACCGACACCCAGACTTAACGCCCTCAGGTCACATGCTCACACAAAATTTGGACACAACAAAGAAACTACCACCACAGTATATAAACAATACATAAGATCAGTGATGGAATATGCAAGCCCAGCCTGGGCTTCTAACCTAGCTGAAACACATCATAAGACCATACAGACTATTCAAAACAAAGCCCTGAAGATCATTACAGGCTGCACAGCTACTGCACCCACAGATCACCTACATCAAGAAACCAAAATCCTCAAAGTCAAAGACCATCTGGACATGAGAGGCACTCAATTCCTGGCAGCAGCCTCCACGAAGCCAGACCACCCACTAAACTACATGGCAACACACCCACAGACAGACACATATCTCTCGCCGATCCATCCACTCACTCACAGACAACACGCACCTGCATGTACGACCTCCCGAAATCCATCCTTCCGAATCCTCCCTTCCTCGCGAGGACAGAGTCCACCTGGCCAGGCTGAGATGCGGACACCATCCAGCTCTCCTGAGCTATCAGAAGAGACTGGATGACTCCGTTGTCGACGCCTGCCCGGGATGTAACACAGCACCCCATACCATTAAACACATCATAGAAGACTGCATTTCACACAACCACTTACGCCAACAACACAATCTACACTCAATGAGAGCTATGTGGGAAAGCCCGATCATGGCCATGGCCTTCCTCAGGGACTCGGGGCTGTTCGGCCAGGCAGCTTAGGGAACAACAACAAAGTATCTGATTTTTCTAAAGCACCAATTATTCATCAGAATGTTGGCTGCTCTACTTTTTGTACTAGACAGAGGGGCAAAATTATTTCCTAAAGACATTAAGCTAAAGTTAAAAGGGAAAGTTCAACAACAATATAACAATTCAACAGTTTATTTTTATACATCCATCGACTCCATCTCTTTCACTATTGATAATGCTGTTTGGAGCATTCGAGCCCCAAACTCAATCTGCTGAGTTGGTGTGAGTCGGGCAGCTATGGACTCCACGGCAATCCCAATTCCATGGGTCAACGTGGCGGTGTTCTTTGGTTCCAGGGCAGTAGACATTACCTCTATGGCTCTGTCATACTGCATTTCTTTTTGTCTTTTAGCGGCTTGCTTACGTCCTGGTTCCCGAGATTGTGGCTGAGGCAACGTTCGTTCACCAGATGCTAGCCCCTCACTTGATGTAGATGAAGTGTTGGAATTTGTTCGTACTTTGCAACCTAGTAGCTTTTTCCTCGGTGGCGAAACGTTTCTGCTTGAAGGAGTCGATGAGTTGGGTGTGTTTGAGCCTGTGCTGTACAGTTGGTTTTACAACCTTCAACATCCGCCAACAACTTGTGAACCTCATCTTCATCCTCTGAACTAATCTGCACCAAGTCGTCAGTTGGGTCTACTTCCAGTGTAACCAACACTTGTGTAGAGGGGTCCAGCTCTTCCTCCAAATCTGAGTCAATCTGTCAAAACAAAAAATAGCCTGTATTAGCAAAGCCATAACATATTATGCAAACTTGGATTATAATATATGTACAGTACCGGTACTTCTGTAGAAGATACAAGGGGCGAGGGAGCGCAAAAGTGGTTCCAAATCCTAAAAACTGGAACCTTTAATGTTGTTTTGTTGTCTCGAGTCGGCCACTCCCAGCTATGGGTTATGTGCCTGATTATAATAATACCGTACCCTACATACATAGATACTTAACCCTTCCAGCCCGGGTGTCCTATTAAAAGGCAACCGCGACAGATGGTCAGGAGCCCGGGTGTCCTGTTAATAGGCAGAAAGCTTTCAAGCCTATTCAGCTTGGCCGTGCATCAGACGCATGTAAACAAAGCCGATCGTTGCGTCACCGCACCTCCGAAAACAAGAAGGAGACGTCGGATCAATGTTATTGTTGTGACGTAAGACGAAATTAGTGTCTGAAAAGCTCCGATATTGTCAACATCGCGGAAAAATTCGCTCCACTGAAATCGTCATCACAACTGAACCAGTTAACTTACAGAGTCCTACTCAACGCCAGTCTACAGATTGAAAACCACACTACGTTTATAGATGCGTTGGAAATTTCTAGCAGTCAAAAAATAAACAAAAATACGGTAGCCTAGGCCTAGACGTTTTTCGGCCAGATCGCCCGGATACGACCTCCGTCCTTTGGCAGACCAGCCCGGGCCCGGAGGGTTAATAAAGGCTAAAATGTATAAAAAAAAATTGTTTATACCAATACAGAGATAAATACATGAAAAATGAAACAGTTAAAATTTAAAAAAAATACCCTAATAGTATATGCATTTATATTTATCTTTGATATACCATACGGTACTTAATAACCACAGGTTAATGTACTTTCAAAGCTATTGTTAATCTTTGTTGGCCTATAGGTAATATATAATTATTTATAAAGTAAATACATAAACCAAAATGTGTATATTTTTCTTCAATCCATGATATCTTTGGATGATGATGGTGGTGTGGAGTAAATGCTTGTTCATTAGTAGGCTAAGTAGTGGCAACAGTATGAAGACAAATTTATCACAACAGCAAAATATTTAAGATACTTTCTAGATTTGGTTAATTTTCACTACCGCTATGACATATCTACCACATGCTTTCACACCACCCAATTTTGAAGTTCATGTTTGTGTGTGGTACTGTGTGGAATATGGCCAAATTTATTAAGTACTGGTAATAATACATCTTAGTTTTGACAAAACTCAATTCCATATCGCAGGCAAAGAAAATGTGTACCGTAACTTCCTATGGATCAGCAAACTCAATCATTAAAGTGTACGGTACCGGTACTATTTTTTTCTATGTGGATGAGGGAGACAAGACAAAACTGCATGAGATATCATTACTCCCGCTACGCAGGATTATACCGTGGTTGGTACCGGTACGTCAAGTAGAGTAGAGCAGTAGATGTATGTTACGTCGACAAAACTGTTCATAACTAACCTTTTCTTTGGGTTGGGGCCAAGAAGATTCAGTGGTGTAATCCATGGTGTCGCTCAAGAAGCCCAGGTATTCAAACAGGTCCCATTTCACGTGAACCTTCCCCTCAGAGCCGCTTGGAGTATTCCTCACTCTCTTGTGCTCCTTAAGGTAGTAATTCTTCATCCCCTTGAATTTTTCTTGTATATGGTCTGTAATAAAATAGCAACCATTAAAGATGTGTTTAGGTATGATTAAGACCAATAGTGAAATAAACATATACTGGGACCGGTACATAATGATAATATTGAAGGAGACTACTGCGCCTCCTTGAATGATACCAAAATACGTAGGAGTGAAAATTATGTATAGGCTAAACATAAATTTTAAGTTTAACTATAATACACATACCGGTACAGTATACATGTCTTCAATAACCCTTCGTTGAAATCCCATTAAATGTGCAATGCGGTAAATCACAAAAATAATAGCAAGTTGATAGGTTGGGTGATTTTAATAATATATAGGGTAAGGTAACCAATAGGTACGCACCGGTCCAATAAGTACGCACTTAGCATTTAAAGAGGTTTTTAAATGGCAAGTGAGTACCTATTGGACCGGTGTGTACCTATTGGTTACCTTACCCGGTAAGATAACCAATAGGTACGCACTTGGCATTTAAAAACCTCTTTAAATGCCAAGTGCGTACCTATTGATTTTTTTATTTAAACCGATACCAGTACTGTACCCAGGTCTAATGCAGTAAACTTCATATTTTTTGCCATATTAAATTTCTCGGTGACAATAATGGGAAAATATAGCCTAATAAAACTAACGCTAACCAATTGTAAATAATAGCACACATTTCCAATGTGGATCACACATCACAATAAGTGAATGTTCAAAATAGCCTAATACAGACACTGTAATAGCCAAGCTAGTGAGTTAATGTTATTTAGGTGACGGGTGATTTTTGTTAGGCTAGGACTATGCCTTAATTCAAGAAATGTGTTAAATTATACCAATCTGCTAGCGTAATCTTCAGAATTGTACACAAAACGCTCCATTTTATTCATGTAAAAAAACTAGTAGCCTAAATGGGAACTAAAAATAATAATGTTCCGGTTAGGCCTACTTATAGCCTATAGGCCTAGGCCTACTGCCATTTCTCTCTAGCTCTCGCTTCGAGCTTTAATAGATATAGCGGAGCGCGCTCAACCAAAGGGTCAATATAGGTAGCAAAATTCTAATGGTAGTTTTGGGTTCCTATCATCATATGCTTCACATCTATATACTTTTTATCCCGGGGAAAAAGAAAAAAAAATCTTGGGATTTTTCATTTATTTTCTTGGGATTTTTGGTTTTGGTCATTAACCTAACCAAAAAACCTAACCTAACCTAACCTAATAGCCCCCAAATACATTTAGGTTAGGTTAGGTTAGGTTTTTTTGGTTAGGTTAATTAATAGGCTAAAAAAAAAAAAAAAAAAAATCCAAGACAAAATTAAAGAACGCAAGATTTGTTTTGTTTTTTTCCCTGGGATAAAAAGTAGCCTATATAGAAATTTTGCATATGAAGATATGAATCCAAAACTACCATTAGAATGTTGCTACCTAGGCCTATATTGTAGCGCCTCCTGTATATTGACCAACCAAAGTTTATTACATTTACCAGACACCATTACCTAGCCTATTTCTTTGCTCAATGGAAATGGTTCCGCTACCGGCTAATTTTCAAAGAAAAATAGACGCACCTTAGCCTAAAATCAAAGGTACGCTAGGCTAGTGGGTGAAATTAAATCACATTTACAAATACAAAGTATTGGGCAAAAACAAAATAACATGCTAGCCTTAGCTTAGTCAAACACTAAGCATTGTTCTCTGCACCATAGGGTAGGCTAATACTTTCATATATTATCAATAGGCCTATCCTATTTATATGGTATTGTAGAATAGCCCAAAAAAATAGGCTAAATAGCCTAGGCTTACTCTAGGCTACTAAGGGTGCCTACACCTTTAACTTTGTGAAGGCCTATACCCTATGCCTAGGCTAGCCTATAGGGTAGGCTACCATTAAGATACAGATACGGTACTAGAGAAGTCTTACCTCCTGTTAATTCTTGCAATTCTGCAGGATAATTCGCCGCCAAACGCCGAGCCACATCCTCGAAGGATAGATACCGGATTTTAAGTTTGCAGTACAGCGGGTCCCTGGCGTCCCATATCACTCTGCGCTCCTTTATCAATTCACATAATGATACAAGTGCATCTTTGGGCCATTCACAAGGTCGGATGCGGATTGTTTTGGCAGACATAATTAGGTTAGTTATAGGTGCTTGGGATACAATGGAAACGGAAGTAGGGAACTAATGGAAAACACGTGGACAGTTGAGGGTCTTCTTCTTCTTATTGTTTAAATGTGCAGTTTGCTTGGAGGGTTGTCTCCAGATTACTGCACAGGCGTTTAGATGGGACAGAATAAGAATAGAAGGGGAAAATCATAGAATGAGGAATGAAAAACTACTCAAAATTAGTCACTGAAGCCCCCCAACCGCGTCAAGGAGAGTAGTATCAGGGGGGCAGTTGAGGGTCTTCTTCGTCGCAGCAGATGAATGTAAACAAACACACGCATTACTGAACGTCTTTTGTTTTTCTTCGGTACGAGAGGCAGCCAAGCAAGCAACCAAGCCATTGTATCGGATAAATCGCTGTGAACAGAGGGCTGTGAATGTCCAAAAAACCAACCAGTTGGTTCCCTGAATTCCCCAGTGAAATATGACACCCCGGAGAAATTTTCCTCCCAATTGGCAGCCCTCAAGGGACTGAGGACAAAAACTTGTCCGTGTGAACCGACCTTGTTGCTTCATCAACAACGAGTGAGGAGGGAGAAGGAGGAAGACCACAGCCGAGGACACTCAACAGTACCCCTGCATCTCGTGTCACCAATAGATGTACAGGAGCCATCACGAAGGGAACCCAACGGGGCCCCTACCACCGTGGGGGTCACAGGGCTCCCACTAACTCTCCGACCCAACGAGCTGGGACTCCCCAAGGGAGTGAGGGCTGGATGCTGGTGGAGAGCAAAAATGAAAAGAGACGAACCATAAAGAAGTTAAGTACTGGAGTTACAGGTCAAAGAAAATGTGAAAGTTCATTTAGAGGTGTCTCAAAAACGGCAGATATATATGTAGGCAGAATTGACCTTAATATGTCATGTGAAGATGTAAAGGTGTACATTAATGAAACATTTGGCATAAATATTAGGACAATAAATGAATTAAAAATAAGAACAGACGAACATAGGGCGTTTAAAGTAGGAGTAAAACTCTCTGAGAGGGATCAACTGTTCAACCCAGCACTTTGGCCTGAAGATGTCATCATTAATAAATTCTTTAATAGATCTAAGGGACTAGAAGATAGTATTGATAAATAGTGTGAATTTACGGTACTGTATATAACTGTCCTGGAGGTAACTTATTATTCTTCCCGCATAACTCCCCTTTTCCACCCCGCTCCCCGTTCCTTTTATTACGTATTTTTGCTTCTTTTATCTTCAGTGGATTATCTGTTGATCTATAACTATATTTGTAATATTTGTATACTTTTAATTCTGGTAAATAGTAGTTCATGCATATTGTGCATGCGTACAGTATATGTATATTCATATATTATACAGTATTGTACTTTCAATCATAAGTGTAATCGATAGCTATAACCTAAGAATGTGTACATTTAATTGCTGTTCTCTGAGGAAAAATATAGAGCTTGTCAGAGATATAACAAAAAGTAAAATACGATATTATATTTCTTCAAGAAACTTTTATTACAGAGGACAACTTGGGGATCTTAGATTTTATAGACGAGCATTACGAGAGTGTAGGGGTCGCGGCTACCTACTCTGAGAGAGCCCTCGCAGCCATGTCTGGTAGGCCTGCGGGGGGGGGGGGGGGGGGGGGGGGGGATGGCTGTTCTATGGAGGAAACAGGCACCTTTTATTGTTAAAGATTTTTATATTAAAAGATAATTATATGGTAATGATTTTAAATGTGAATAATGTTCAGTTAATCCTAGTCAATGTTTATATGAACAGTGACTTGTGGGAAATTACTACCCTTAATAAGTATCTCTATACTTTATCACAGCTAGAAAATATACTAGAACATTTTAATTTTAACGCCATTTTATATATAGGTGATTTTAATGCCGACCCTTCCAGTGGACGAGCCTGGCAGAGCCTTACCGACATTATGAACACCAATAATCTAACATGTTTTGATGTCAATAATCTCTCGAACGATACATTTACTTTCATAGGCTATGGAAACTCTCAGAGTAGATGGCTTGACCACATTATAGGAAGAAACTGTGAATTTGTAAATATACAAAATATAAAATTTTTAACAGAAGTAATTGGATCGGATCATTTACCAGTGGAGTGTTCAATTGTTTTTAATAATGCACAGCTACTATGCATTTCAGGGACCGTGAGGCATCGTTTTTCGCAAATATCTTGCAAACTAATGAATTGATCGGAATGCTACTTTGACACAGTGTACAAGACACCTTCCGCTAATTTGTGGTAATATAGGGCATTGGCAAATGGTGCTAGTGAAGGCGTTTCCTCTTGACACACATGGCGTTGCCGAGCATTGCCAACCTATGCATACGAACGTCCAATATCCCCCATCCCGTTCCTCCTTACCTCCCTCCCTCTCCCTTCCCCCTCCTCACTTCCCCCCTCAACCCTCATTCACGGCCTCCCCGTCGCCCCCCCCCCCCCCCCTGTCCACTCTATTATGTTATAATAAATAATATCGGATGTCATAAATATATTGGTGTTTGTAGAATCTGTGTTCATATAATCATTGTATGTCATGAAGTTATATAAACGGGAGCTAAAGAGCGTATGACCGTCACCCTATTCACCCAATATAAAGTACCCACTATCACGATCTCTTAATTCCTTTACCCCCGTATCGACGTGTTTACTACGAGCAGGTAAGAAAAGGCTTCCAATATTCAATCACACAGTTTAACTTACAAACCAGTATATAATCAACACTACATAATAGGGTGGTAAGAGAATTATCTCTCTCTCTCTCTCTCTCTCTCTCTCTCTAACACATATTAAGTATAATAATAGGTGGAAAAGGTGATACAAACAATTGAGCATATCACAGACATTTTATTCACAGTCTTCGTCAGTATCAAGGAACAAATCATCTTCGGAATCACTCTCGATGTTGATTATTACGGGATCTACACGTTTGTGGATGTTATCCGTGCACCAGTACTCATCCTCGAAGGCTCTGGACCGTCTCACTGCACCTTCCCACACCTCCCTTGTTACGCTAAGCTTGGCTTCCTCTATCCTGGCCTGCTTATCTGCCCGAGTGAACCGCTGCAGTGAGGAACGCACATGTCTTTTCATGGAACCCCAGACCTGCTCAATGGCGTTGAGCTCAGGATGAGCAGGTGGCAGCCGGACGACCTCATGACCCCATGCATGGATGACGTTGTCAATCTGGTATAGTGGTTGTGGCCGGTTCTGCTTACAGATCTGCAGCAACTCAGGGCGCATGGCGTGTGGTGGGAATGGTATCTGGCGGCACGTCAACCATTTCACTATCTCTGCTTTGATGGTGGAGGTGGTAGGGCAGCGACTTTCCTCAGACAGCTGGTTGTGGTATGGCGCATTGTCAAGCACTAGCACTGATGGCTCAGGCAATGCTGGAAGGAGCTGCGACGTCAGCCAACGGCTGAAGAGGTTACTGTTCACTTCGCCGTGGTAGTCACCACTTTTGTTTTTTGCTGTGAACCACAAGAATGCATCCTCGACGAAACCGTCTTCAGTGCCCGCAGCAACAACCACAAAGCGCTCCCCATCTCCAGGCGGGACCTGACGACTGTAGGTGGCACTGGTTGCAGGCTGTGAGGTGTCCACCCACTCCTTGCTGGGATGCATCCTCGTGGTGAACCATGTTTCATCAACGTATACCACTCGTTTCCCCTCCTTCCGATATTCCCTGAGTGCTCTGAGAGTGCCAATGCGCCAGCACACAATATCAATTGACTCCTTCCTTACATACATTTTCCTTTGTGAGGTCTTATAGCGGAACCCCATGTTGTGTAGTAATCGCCACACCGCTGTGTCTGAGGTTTCACTAGGGATGATGTCCTTTTTCCGTAAGTCGTCTGTCAACGTGCTAATGGTGAAGGTATGTTTCTTAGCAAATTCATCATGTACATAGCGGCGTATGGCACCAATGGCAAAATTGTCAAAGACACGTGGTGTGTCGGTGGGTGTCGGGGTGCCAGGTGGTGTTGCGGGGGGGAGTGTCTGTACCAGGTGGTGTTGTTATTGTACCACGGCCAGAACCCGGGTTGCGGCGTACAAGTGCACGCACTGCTTTCGCCGTCATTCCCATGACGTCTGCAACGCGATCATAAGGCCTGTGTGGGAGAAACTACAGCTGTAGAATACCTACGGAAGCATGCAGTTAAAACAATAATATAGTCTGTAATGCATTCGTCAAATATTAAAGAATACCACAATACTGTTTTTGTTTGTTCATATATATATATATATATATATATATATATATATATATATATATATATATACATTGCATAGAAAATGACCTCACTACTACGAGTGCAGCAATTATTGAATGGATACTGGTGAGACACTGTTTTTTATATATATATATATATATATACAGGGTGTTTTAAAACAACACTGCCAGACCTCATCTGCTAATTAGTAAATACAATAACGAAGAAGATTATCTAAGGACAAAATGCAAAATATTATACCATTAATGATTTAAACCGCATAGATTAAAATAATTAGTGACACCCAGGTATGAGCTATAATCCGAACACGGGCTAGTGTCCCCCCTCCCCCCCAAATAGTCTACCTCTTGCCTCCCATCCCAGTTCGAGTTTTTCTTCGAAGCTTTGGAGTCATAACGAATCTTCTCATGTGTTTAATCATCTGCTCGGCCATGGTGCTATCTTCTTCTGTCATAGTGATTTTATTTACCTTATAATATCACATAAATATGGGTTGTCGTTATTTAGGTGTGTCTCTGCCTTTGTTATTTTATACTCGTTAAGTCCAAGTGACGTAAAATGTTTGTTTTGGGTACCATTAGATGATTTTAAATATTCATTAGTAACACCGTATACTTGTATGTCTACAGCTACGTAAAATCGTCAAACTTCAACCATAAAACAGATAGACATATTTCGTTAGTACTCTGTGATAATAGTAAGGTAATGAGGGATTTGTATTGAAACAGTAAATTGCGCAGGAACAATATTTTCTCATTCAAACAGTTTCACGAACGATTAAATTACCTATAGCAGTCCGTATTCGGATACCTGACCCAGACTCGAGATTCATTATTTTACCTCTTGGTCATCGTTACAAATGGTGCATATCTTTTTACGCTACTTGGATTATAATACTTAGCAGTTTTCTTCTAATTGCAAAATATCATTACCAATTTTATGTTACTTTGATTTTGCAATTATTCATATGTGATTAGGTCATTAGATATCTTCTCTTTACCTTTTTTACTTGGTAATCATTCATATTATGTATCATATGTTTTGTGCTGAGCTCAGGACCCTGTTTTGCTACATTTCTAAATAACCATTTATCTCCGTTACAATATATTTTTGGTAAAAATAGAATAGAAATATGTGTATTATATATTTTGATCAATGTGGTCGTCATACTCTGGCAGTGTTGTTTTAAAACATCCTGTATATATATATATATATATATATATATATATATATATATATATAAAAGGGATCTTCATATTTTGTTCAGTTTCACTAGTAAACTCTATATTAGCATGCTGGCGATTGAAGTACTCTAAATATAATGGTATATGATCAGGGGAGGAAAAAACTAGGAAAAAAATAAAAATATGTACCGGTATATATATACCGGGTATATATATGACGGGTGAGATAGAGTCAGAGTAATAGATAACTCGAACTGTCTTGCTGGCGGAATGGATATGGGGATTGCGTTCTGTATGTAGCGTCCAAGGTTCGAATCCCGGGAGAGTGGCATACTTTCATTAATTCCGGTAGGTGTGATTTGATGTTAAGAACAATGCTTAGATTAATAGCGAGATAGATGCATTGATTGATTGATTGACCGATATGTGTGTGTTTTTTGCATGTGAGTGTGTGTTTATGTATTTAGACACTTGAAGATTCACTTACCTATTGAGATTAATCCTTAATCTATTGTCAGCTTTCTCCATTCTGTATGTGGTTAGGGGTCGGATTGCAAATACATTTCTGCAACGACGCGGACAAAGTAACATGGAGGCCATGACAGCGATGGGGCATCCGTGTCCTTCACTGATGCAGTCAGTAGGTATGGTACAGATGGTGCAGCCGACAGACAATCCCTTCTTATGGCAGTGACGGCTGCACCTGACACGCCACGTTGGAAAGAGTTAACCATTGTTATGGTCGTTAGGTCATACCACGCTATATCCTTTTAATTATTCACTTTGCAATTATCTGCTACTATTGAATAATATAATGGTAAATGTATTTTATTGTATATTGTACCGGTATGTTACTTACAGATATTGGGGGGAATGATGAGAGAAAGAGGGAGAGGGAAAGAGTGGGGGTGAGGGAAAGAGTGGGGGAGAGGGAGGGAGGGAGGGAGAGGAACGGGATGGGGGTATCGGACGTTCGAATGTGTATACTAGTCATGGCGACTCCTGCGACTTTGCCTTTAAACGTCAAGAGTAAACGCCTTTACTAACACCATTTGCCAATTCCCTATATTACCACAAATTAGCGGAAGGTGTCTTGTACACTGTGTCAAAGTAGCATTCCGATCAATTCATTGGTTTGAAAGATATTTGCGAAAAACGATGCCTCACGGTCCCTGAAATGCATATTTTTTTTGTTAGTAGATAATATTAACATAGAAGAACGAAATGAGAATCCAAAAACTAAAACTTATGTAAATTGGAACGAGCTTAAGCCTGATGATTTCTCACATATTAATGATCTAGTCGAATCTAAACTACAAAATGTACTTGATAATTCTCTATTAAACTGTACTACTGTAGGTTGTCATAATAGTAACCATCTAGGACATATTGATAAGCTTTACGATAACATTGTGAATGCTGTGAGCGAAGCGAGTGATATATTTAGAAAACGATCTATAAAAGTAAACAAGTATAAAGTTATCCCCGGGTGGAACCGGGAACCGGGAAGTGAAACAGTTTCACTCAGTTGCCAGAGCTCACTATCTTACGTGGGTAGCGGCAGGCAAACAAATTGGAACTATTCAACACACTCATATGATCAATTCCAGAAAATAATTCAAAGCTGCACTGAATGAATGTCATAAAAATAAAAATAAAGAAGCTTCTAAATCAATAGTTGAAAAGTACTCGCATAAAGATAAAAGAAGTTTCTGGAAAGAGGTGAAGCGAAAAAAAGGTAAATTAAAAGATACAAAATAAATGTCATCGACGGGGTGAATGAAAGAGAAAAAATTACTGATTTATTTACTGACAAATGTCTAAGTATTCATAAAGACACTGCATATGTAACGGAAAACATTTTTATTGAGGAATTTAAAAACACATGGCATGATAGTCGAAAAATGCATATAACAGTTTCAAGTGTCAGCTTAAGAAAGATGATTAGTCAATTGAAATCCGGTGTAGGTCATGATGGTATACATGCTGTGACACATGTCCAGTGTGAGCATGCTGTACAGAACGCCTAGTCATGCCCCACTCTCGCTAGGATCGTCAGGGCAGGAACTTTGGCTGTAGTCTATGTAGAGTTTCCTAACTTAGTTCATGTGAGCCGTTGTACTATAAGTAATATGAATATGTATTTTGTTTTCATCTGAGTCAACGAGTTCTATTTTATATCATTAGTTATAAGTATTGTGTGTAAAACTTATTTGTAATGATGGGAGAGGCAGCCACAGTTGGGGGTCAGTGGGTGCGCCATGCGGGAGGTGGGCCTAACTCACTAGCACTCCCCCCCCCCCCCCCCCTCCCCTCAGTGCTAGGAAAGCCTTTGTCTATCCCAGAGGAGAGAGAGAAATTACGTAATGATTGTCAGTGGGCGGTCCTTAGTACTTCACGTTGGGCTCACTAGAGGGCCAAGTATAAAAAGGGAAGTCTAGCCATTTTTTGATCAGAACTCATTAGGCAGAGCGACTTCTCATTTCCCTTGCTAACTATATATATTCTTCTGACTGATGTGAACTTTCCCTACTACCTTACATTCTTATCTCCTCTTTTCCCTACCCTTTTTAACTTCCATGGTCCCGTTGGTGCAGAGCTAGTCAGCCAACGTATTATCGCTTGAGTTCTCACGAGATACATGCCTATTAGATAGCCTATTTTGGAAGGGTTAACTTAGAATAGGATTGATTTATGTTTGTTGCACTTGTATATGCATTTCCCTGTGTGTTATTATTATTATTCGTTTTCTGCTAGTCTAGGTAATGCTAGACTGGGGTAAGGCTTTTCTGTGTTACGAGTTGTTGTTTGATGCAGTGGTTAAGCGATAAACCTGCATACTCGTTTCGGTTCAAGCCTAGATTGTCTTCGCGGCTGACTGTGTTCGAGTTAATAATTTACAGTGCGTGAGGGCAAGAGCCTAACCACCCTGTATTTTATTAACAGTTTGTTTTTACTTTGTCAAGGAGCCGGGAGAAAACCAGATACAAGGGATCTGGATTTCTCAAAGTGCACTTGTTAGTGTTAATGTAATACTTTAAACAGTTGTGAGGACTTCGCTAGGCTACGAGCCGTTTTTGCTCAGTCACTGCTACCTTTTGCCCACAGTACCCCAGCTAGACTTTACTCGATTAGTAGATACAGAATAGTATTGAAGCTTTCCTTATGTATGATATTGTTTATGCACTATTGATTTCATGTGTTGCACGCTTGGCTACTTTAGTGATTAGTGGCCCACGAGCACAATCCGAGTAGGCTATTGCCGTTGCATTTGCGGAGTACTTCTTTTTAATGTTTGCCATTTACTATTGCATATTCTTTTAATTATTCTTATGCCAATTTAAACCTTTAATAGTATTTAATTGCCAGTGTTTTGCTTATTGAATTGCTGTTCAAAATCCGATACGTACTTCTTACGAGCATCCGAGAAGCATCTAACTTTTTCAGAAGATTCCTTGCTCGATGCTTAAGGACTATTAATTAACGTAACGTAATAGTGCCGATCCGAAGTAGAGGGTGGAGGACTTCTTAAGTTCTTAGTCAAGGGTGGATTACTTCGGCTTTGGCCAACACTATTCTTTGGTGTTGTTGTTTCTTACTTCTTTGTTTGATTGTTGACCAGACTAGAGAATTCCTGTCTCTTTATTAGTCTGTTGTTGAACACTAGTACCGAGTTCTTGTATACCCCGTTATAGCAGATTGAACTCTGGAGGGTATTGGTGTTTTTTGTTCGGCTGGCAGTACTCACGGGTTGGGATCGTGTGTTTCCGTTGTGGCAGCGAGCCGTATTCGAGTCCTGATTGAGAGCCCTTGTGTACCCGAGTGCCAGGTCGTAACAAATGGCGACCTTGCTTAGGATTTTGTGAACAGTATACATTTTTGCAGAGTTGTACAACATTTGTTTGTTTGTATTTTAGCGTGCATATTGAAGAATATTTTTTGTGTATGGCAATTAGTAAAGCATTTAAGAGACTCCAGTTAATTTAGTAATTAGTGCTTGCATAGGAAGTTTAAACACTTTTGTCTCGAGAATTTTTTGTGGACTTCAGTATGTCGTGCATTAGCACTGACGATGAGCGAGAGATGCCATTTGAAGGTGTGCCGTTAGTAACCAGTGAGGAGGATGCTAGAGTTTTTGTGAGTAAGCGGTACCACGTGACGGAGGAGAGGCTGACTGGGGTGGATGTTTGTGGCTTGCACCTGATAGCCAAGGTTTTGGGCATTTCCAATGTAGTAGGGATGTCCAAGGGGGAGCTGATTTCCTGGGTGTTGCGTGGGCGACATGGGGTTTCGGAGGAGAGGGCGTTTGGGGGGGGTTACTCCCCAGATCCCCTCTCACTCGACTCCCACAGTGCCGTCCACTCAGTTACCGGAGGTTAGCACTCTCCCACAGAGGGATGAGAATTGGCAGATTGGAGTGCCCTCGGGTGGTGCACATGGTGGTTCCCCAGTTTTTGCCCCCCCTCCTTTAGTAGTGGCAGCTCCCTCTTCCTGCCTGTCTCCAGATATGGTATTTAGACTTGAGCTTGCTAAGATTGAGGCTAGGAAGCAGGAGAATGAGACTAGGAGGCATGAGATTGAGGTTAGGAGGCAAGAGGATGAGACCAGGAGGCATGAGGCTGAGCTTAGGTACGACTCAGAGAAATATTGTGCTAAATTAGATTTAGATAAAACTCTTGCAGAGTCGACAGGGACTCGGATGGGCGGCCGTGAGGGCCAAGTAAGAGAACAGTCCTTGGCCCAATTAGTCAAATTGGTGCCGGTATTTAGTGAAACTGAAGTCACAGAATTTTTTAATCGTTTTGAGAAGAATTGTAGGGAGCATAATTGGCCTGAAGAGAAGTGGGCAGCTCTAGTCTCCTCAAAACTTACGGGTAAGGGTCTGAAGGCTTATGATGCACTGCCTTTAGAGTCTTGCATTGACTACCCAGAATTGAAGAGAGCTGTCCTACGGGCATACGAGTTGCAACCGGAAACATATCGATTGAAGTTTCGGGGTGTTACAAAGACTAGGGAGGCGACCTTTCTTGAACATGCCCGGGACTTAAAAGATGCACTTAAAAACTGGACACGTTCTGAGAAAGCTGAGACGGCCGAACAGTTGACTGAGCTGTTTCTGCTCGAGCAGTTTTATAAGTGTACTGGTGCAGAAATGACTTTAACTATTAAAGAAAAGAACCCAAAAACTCTAAAGGAGGCAGCTGAGATGGCTGACCTCCGGCTATCACTAATTCGTGGGTGCAGGTCTGCCCAGCGTAGTGAGGCAGGTAACAAGGGGCGTGACGCCCCACCCCCCCGAGTTAGTGATATACCTTATGCAAACAAGTACAAGAGCCATGAAACCAAGACTGACCACAAGACTAGCACCGTCCCATTTAAGAAGGGGCCGGGCCCTTCCCAGTACCAAGGGAAGCCCAAAGGGGAGTTGGAGTGTTATCAATGTCATAAAAAGGGGCACTTTGCAAGAGTCTGTCCTAGCAAACCACCTACAGCAGCTGTGTCTTTGGCCTGCAACATTGGTGTGTCTCCGAAGTCATCTGAGTTTGCCCGGGGCAGTTCGTCAGAGGCTGAGGCACAGCCAATGCAGAAGCACCTGGGAGGCTCGAACCCTGCTCAGGATGTTTTTTGCGACCATAGAGGGCGGGGTTGCGTGATGTGGGCGGGGCGCAAGCATGGAGTAGAGGTCTTGCGTGATACAGGTGCTTCCCAGACTCTGATGAAAAACTTGACTGGCTACCCTATAAACGCGGCTCGGGTGGTAGTGGTGCAGGGTATTAATGCAACTCGGTCATACCCGCTGGTGCGGTTGGAGTTGGAGGTGGATGGTGTGGCACGTGAATTGGATGTCGGGATTGTGGAGAAACTGCCAGTGGAGGGCGTCGACCTTCTTCTCGGCAACGACTTTGCAATGCCCGCTTCTGAGGTTCTACCCTTAGTCGTTGCCGAGAGGCCGGCCGACGTGAGTAGGGAAGAGCAAGAGTGGGTCGAGCGGTGCCAGACACAACCCATGGCGTGTGTTGTCACCCGAGCTCGGGCAGCTAAAGTGTCACAGCCTAGCCTTCCGTCTTCAGACCAGCGGAGGAACGATCAACAGGAGGAGGCTAAAGCTGGAGTTGGTTTTAAGAGTTTTGACTCGGCGGCTCTCCTGGGTGATTCAGTATTAGCACCATTACTTAATTCTGGAGTAGCCCCTGGGCCTGTCATCGAGAGTGACGAGGCTGGGCATGACGAGTCTCCACGACAGCAACGTTATGTACATCGAGAGAGACAGAGGGAGCAGCCCAGTATCAGGGAAGGTCATGCATTGCTCCGGGAGCAGTTAGATCGCTTGGCACCCTCAGATATACGTTGGTTGCAACTAGAGGACCCTGAGCTCCAAACGTGTGCTAATGGAGCTGTAGAGCTCGACGAGGACGGCGATGCACAGCCAGGAGATTTTTTTTATTTAGAAAGCATCCTCTATAGGCGTTTTCAAGACCCTAAACGTAGTTGGCAAAAGGGGTCCGGAGTAGTGGACCAGTTGGTGGTGCCACGGGAGTGCAGGGATAGCCTACTGAGGTTGGCGCATGACACACCACTGGCAGGACATCTAGGGGTGAGAAAAACGGTGGCGGCTTTGGGGAAATTGTTTTGGTGGCCGGGGATGAAGTCTCATGTGCAGTCATGGATAAACTCATGTGATATTTGTCAACGTGTCGGGAAACCGAACCAAGTTATTCCTAAGGCTCCGTTACACCCTATTCCTGTGATTGGGCCACCCTTTAGTAAAATTATTGTTGACATGGTTGGTCCACTCCCTCCCACTAAGGCTGGAAATAAATTTTTGTTAACCATAATGGATGTTGCCACTAGATACCCCGATGCATACCCTATGAAAAATGGAATGGCTAAGACGGTAGTCAGTAACTTGTTGTGGTACTTCTCAAGGTACGGGTACCCGGAGGAGATTCAGTCTGATCAGGGATCTAATTTCACCTCCAACATGTTCAAGCAAACAATGCAACAGCATGGGATACGAGCAGTAGTATCGTCAGCGTATCACCCTGAGAGTCAAGGGGTGCTTGAGTGGTGGCATGCTACACTTAAAAGCATGCTCAGGTGTTATTGTGCTGACAACGGTATGGATTGGGATCTTGAATTGCCTTATGTGCTGTTTGCTGCTCGGGAGGTACCTGGTGAGAGCCTGGGATTTAGTCCAAACGAGCTGATTTTTGGACACCGTGTCAGGGGCCCCCTTAACATGCTGAAAGAAATTTGGGAGGGGACTGTGCAGCCTTGTCCATTATTAAAGTATGTGCTTGAAAGCCGTGAGCGCATGCTTAAGAGTCTGGAGATGGCAGGTAGAAATTTAACAGAATCACAAGCTTTGATGAAGGACAGGTATGATCGCAAAGTGAGGCTCCGGAAGTTCACTGTAGGACAAGAGGTATTAATTTTGTTGCCTTTGGTTGGTAACCCCCTCTCTGCGAAGTACACTGGACCTTATAAAATTGTAGAAAAAATGTCAGACTTAGATTACCTTGTTGCCACTCCAGACAGGAGGAAAAAGAACCAGTTATGTCACGTGAACCTTATTAAAGAGTATGTGAGGCGCCCCTCTGAGCCTCTCACTGTCCCTGTGTTGGCTTGTTGCGGCCGTGGTGGAGAAGGAGAGGGGGACAGTCAAGCTTCAGAGGAGGATAGCTGGGATCAACATGTTTCAGCGGATCAGTGGGCGGGGAACTCGAGCCTAAGGGCTGACGAGGCTATAGCTCATTTGCCTGAGCCGCAGTTTGATGCTATCCATCAGTTGTTCGGTTCATACCCCACTGTATTTGCTGAACACCCAGGCCTCACTACTCAGGCTATGCATGATGTTGACGTGGGGGACCATCTACCCTTTAAGTCAATCCCGTACCGTGTGCCCCCCATAAAACTACCAGCTCTGAGGGATGAGTTGGAGTATATGCTCGGTAGAGGGTTGATAGAGAAAGGCACAGTTAAGTGGACTTCCCCCGTAACACTGCAGCCTAAGCCAGATGGCAAGGTACGCTTTTGTATTGATTTCCGTAGGTTAAACGGTTTGACTCCAACTAACCCATATCCTCTTCCTCGGGTTGATGATAGTGTTGACAAAATTGGTAATGCTCGTTTTTTGTCTAAAGTAGATTTAGTAAAAGGTTACTGGCAAGTACCTTTGTCCGAGCGTGCTAAAGAGGTATGTGGTTTTGTTGTGGACGGGAGTACCTACCGGTGTAATGTTATGCCTTATGGACTTAAGAATGCACCAGCAACGTTTCAGAACCTGATGAATGAAATTGTAAAGGACATTCCAAATTGCACCGTATATTTGGACGATGTAATCATTTATGATGACGACTTTGAGAGCCATTGTGAGCACCTTGAGACCTTGTTCCGGAAACTTAGTGAAGCAGGTCTGGTAGTAAATTTGGCAAAGTGTGACTTCGTAAAAGCCACTGTGCAGTACCTTGGGTTTGTAGTGGGAAGGGGACAGGTGTGCCCTCCTCAGAACAAGGTACAGGCTATCAATAAATTTCCACACCCAACAACCAAGAAGCAGATTATGAGATTCTTGGGTATGATAGGCTACTACAGACGCTTCATAAAAGGTTACTCAACGGTGTTGGCACCTCTCACAGATTTGTTATCTAAAGACAAAAAGTTTTTGTGGGCACCTGAGTGTGAAAAGGCTTTCACTTTGGTGAAACATTTGCTATGTACTCACCCGATACTCAGGGCCCCAGACTTTAACAGGCCTTTTCAGCTGGCAACAGATGCTAGTGGTGTAGGGACTGGGGCCGTCTTGCTACAGACAGACAATGAAGGTGTGGAACACCCAGTAAGTTTCTTTTCTAAGAAGTTCAATGCTGCACAAAAGAACTATTCTACAATAGAAAAGGAATTACTGGCGATTGTGCTGTCGCTCAGGCACTTCGAGGTGTATGTTCCAGCCTATGGCCCAGTCGTGGTTATCTACACTGATCATCACCCTTTGAGATTCCTGAATCAATTTCACAATCGCAATATGAGACTGACCAGGTGGTCTTTGATGTTGCAGGAGTATAACCTGGACATCCGTCATATTGCTGGATGTGACAATGTGATCGCGGATTGTTTATCAAGGGTGGATGATCAGTCGTAGGCTATCACAGGTGTGTGGGTTTGAGTGGAGGAAAATAGGCTGCCCTTATAGTGCAGCCGGGAAAAACATATTAAAATATAAAAATCTTATATAAACTCTTTCTTTTGATATAGATAATCGTATAAGTTTGTCATAGCCTATAGAGTTTGAGTAGTCCACGAACTATCAAACGGCTGAGCTGCTGTAAGCTCGCTCTGGGAGCATGATATTGTGTCTTTTTGCTATTGTTGGGAGGAGTTATAAAATGTGATTTTTTTTTAAATAATAAGATGTGTTTTGGTGATGCGGTCGCTGGGTGTGAGGGGCTTGATGGGGTTCTGTGTTTGTCAGATTTTAGCTCAGGGTTGAGCAAGTAAAATCTTGGGGGAGGTGTGACGCATGTCCAGTGTGAGCATGCTGTACAGAACGCCTAGTCATGCCCCACTCTCGCTAGGATCGTCAGGGCAGGAACTTTGGCTGTAGTCTATGTAGAGTTTCCTAACTTAGTTCATGTGAGCCGTTGTACTATAAGTAATATGAATATGTATTTTGTTTTCATCTGAGTCAACGAGTTCTATTTTATATCATTAGTTATAAGTATTGTGTGTAAAACTTATTTGTAATGATGGGAGAGGCAGCCACAGTTGGGGGTCAGTGGGTGCGCCATGCGGGAGGTGGGCCTAACTCACTAGCACTCCCCCCCCTCCAGTGCTAGGAAAGCCTTTGTCTATCCCAGAGGAGAGAGAGAAATTACGTAATGATTGTCAGTGAGCGGTCCTTAGTAGTTCACGTTGGGCTCACTAGAGGGCCGAGTATAAAAAGGGAAGTCTAGCCATTTTTTGATCAGAACTCATTAGGCAGAGCGACTTCTCATTTCCCTTGCTAACTATATATATTCTTCTGACTGATGTGAACTTTCTCTACTACCTTACATTCTTATCTCCTCTTTTCCCTACCCTTTTTAACTTCCATGGTCCCGTTGGTGCAGAGCTAGTCAGCCAACGTATTATCGCTTGAGTTCTCACGAGATACATGCCTATTAGATAGCCTATTTTGGAAGGGTTAACTTAGAATAGGATTGATTTATGTTTGTTGCACTTGTATATGCATTTCCCTGTGTGTTATTATTATTATTCCTGTTTTCTGCTAGTCTAGGTAATGCTAGACTGGGGTAAGGCTTTTCTGTGTTACGAGTTGTTGTTTGATGCAGTGGTTAAGCGATAAACCTGCATACTCGTTTCGGTTCAGTGAAGCCTAGGTTGTCTTCGCGGCTGACTGTGTTGAGTTAATAATTTACAGTGCGTGAGGGCAAGAGCCTAACCACCCTGTATTTTATTAACAGTTTGTTTTTACTTTGTCAAGGAGCCGGGAAAAAACCAGATACAAGGGATCTGGATTTCTCAAAGTGCACTTGTTAGTGTTAACGTAATACTTTAAACAGTTGTGAGGACTTCGCTAGGCTACGAGCCGTTTTTGCTCAGTCACTGCTACCTTTTGCCCACAGTACCCCAGCTAGACTTTACTCGATTAGTAGATACAGAATAGTATTGAAGCTTTCCTTATGTATGATATTGTTTATGCACTATTGATTTCATGTGTTGCACGCTTGGCTACTTTAGTGATTAGTGGCCCACGAGCACAATCCGAGTAGGCTATTGCCGTTGCATTTGCGGAGTACTTCTTTTTAATGTTTGCCATTTACTATTGCATATTCTTTTAATTATTCTTATGCCAATTTAAACCTTTAATAGTATTTAATTGCCAGTGTTTTGCTTATTGAATTGCTGTTCAAAATCCGATACGTACTTCTTACGAGCATCCGAGAAGCATCTAACTTTTTTCAGAAGATTCCTTGCTCGATGCTTAAGGACTATTAATTAACGTAACGTAATAGTGCCGATCCGAAGTAGAGGGTGGAGGACTTCTTAAGTTCTTGGTCAAGGGTGGATTACTTCGGCTTCGGCCAACACTATTCTTTGGTGTTGTTGTTTCTTACTTCTTTGTTTGATTGTTGACCAGACTAGAGAATTCCTGTCTCTTTATTAGTCTGTTGTTGAACACTAGTACCGAGTTCTTGTATACCCCGTTATAGCAGATTGAACTCTGGAGGGTATTGGCGTTTTTTGTTCGGCTGGCAGTACTCAGGGGTTGGGATCGTGTGTTTCCGTTGTGGCAGCGAGCCGTATTCGAGTCCTGATTGAGAGCCCTTGTGTACCCGAGTGCCAGGTCGTAACAATGCTCTATTTTTTAAAAATGCCTCCGAACGTGTCTTGATTAAGTTAATGTATTTCTAATATTTGTTTCAGCCATTGTTATCTGCCTCATGAATTATTAAAAGGAACAATGACACCAATCATTAAAAATAAAAAAGGTAACTTAACTCAATCGGACAATTATAGACCCATAATGCAATCCTCTTGCTTGCTCAAAATATTTGAAATAACTCTTTTAAATATCCTAGAAGACAAACTACAGCTTAACCATAGACAGTTTGGATTCCGGAAGGGTATGTCCACTACTGATTGCTGTTTCACACTGAAAGAGATACTGTATAGGTATTCAAAGATGAGTAAATCAGGAATAGTAACTTTTATAGATTTTTCAAAAGCATTTGATAGCGTAGATCATTTCATTCTAGGTTCAAAACTAATGAAACTAGAAATTCCTTCTGATATAGTCTATATACTTATGCATTATCTCCGAAATCAGCTTGTTAATGTATCTTGGAAGGATTATAGAGGATCCCATCGTTACCTAGAGAAAGGAATTAGACAGGAAGGTATTCTATCCCCTTTCCTTTTTAACATATATGTGAATGAAATTATCAATGACATATGTAACATGGATATTGGCTGCACACTGGGCATTAATAGGTGTAATATACTTGCTTATGCAGACGATATTACACTTATCGCTGGATCAAAAACTGATATGAATATTCTCTATACTAAATTATGTGAATTGGTAAACAGCCATATTTTGTTCAATAATAAGACAAAGACAAAATGCTTTATATTTGATAAAAAAAAAATAACTAATCCTATTGATGTTATTACAATGAATGGCGATACCTTGGATGTAGTAACCTCTTTTAAATATTTAGGTCACTTCGTAAGCAGTAATTTTGAAGATACCGAGGACATAAAATATAGACTTAATAATTTTTATGCAAGTTTTAACAGTTTCAAGAGGGATTTTACTTACGTAGATTTAGATACTCTTATTTTCTTGTTTAATTCATATTGTAAGCCTGATTTCGGATTATCTTTATGGAACCATTCTAAAACCAAAAAATCATGTATTTTCAAAACTTTTAATATTGCATATAGTAAAGCCATGAAAAATATGCTGGGTGCACCTGTTTATGCTAGTAGCCATGAATAAGCCAATTTATGTAACTTATTATTATTGAACCATCAAGTAACACTGATACAATGTCGGTACGCAAAAAGACTTGAAAAATCTGCCAACTACATAATAAGAAGCAGTATGCCACTTTTAAAAACAGGTTACTTTTATAGTTATGTACTCAAATTGATGAGGGAAGATTATAATGTGAGCATTGCGTTTGAAGAATTAGATATTATTATTTCTAGGATAAATTGGATCCAAAACCATGAAGAACCAATCTGGTAGACAGGTTTGTAATTGTTTGATAATATGGGCTAACATATTATGATCTATCCATGCGCAATACCATGGCTATACATGTCAAATGTTACAATGTGCGTGTAAGTAAGATACTTGCCCAAGTTCATGTGATAGCATAATGACATTTTGCTGTAACTTGTAAATGCTTACACTTCTGCTGTTTAATAGTAGAACAGTATGAATTTGTGCCAGAGATGTACAGTCTACGACAGAACTTGTTGTCATGGCCTGAGGCAATGTGTTAGTTCACTTATTTTTTAATAGATGGACCTTCAATCACTTCTAATAGAAGGGGGCGGGGTTATTATAGAGGTTGGAAGGAAGGAGGAGTCAAACGTGTGTGTGTGTGTGTGTTCTAGAACAGCACTCAGAATAAGTTGATTTTAACATAACACACAGGATATATTATTAGATTAGCCCATGCCGGATCACAAATAAGTAACACACATCAGGTGTTGCGTTATTTATGGAATTTAATATACAGACAATCCAGTTTCTATCCTTCGAACTTCCCATTCCCCCCTCCTCCCCTCCCCCCTGCTCTCTTTTTCTCTCCCCCTTCTCTCTCCTAACCAAATATATAATTTTCCTCATCATCGTGTTCAAAGCTGTCCATAAAAATTACTTTGGTGTTTTAATAATACTGTTCTTTTTACCTTTACTGATTCTCAATTATTAACTCGTATTCTATTCTTTACCTTAAACAATGTGTTATAGAAAATAAATAGATGTGCTCCGTTGCAAAACACTCAAAGTTGCCAACCTTGGCGTCCTGGTTAGTGTGAACAATCGTATAAATATATAAGTAATTAAAACGGGATGTTACAATCCACGCATCAAGACAAGTTGGATCACATTGTAATCTAGCTTGGACCAAATTATAACCAAATATATATATCATAAAGACAAGATAATATCGGCTCAGTTAGAGAAAACACTTTAGATGAGCCGAAACGTGTTTCTTTGTAATAAAAACAAATTTTGATATTAGAGTAAAAACAAAAATCTTCCATACCACTATTCACAGCACTGTGGTTGACCAATTCATAATCTACCTTAACATGTAATATGATACGCTATGATTATTGCATTATACTCTTCTCAGTGGATTCTTAATTACTAGCTTAATTACTGTGGCTTCTCATTATCAGTAAACAGTTCGGCGCTACCCATTGTAATGATTTACTATAAAGTAAGTCATCGAATTGAACAATTAACGATAATCCAAGCAATCTGGTAGTTATCGAATTGAACAATTAACGATAATCCAAGCAATCTGGTTATGTTGTTTTAAAGTTGATATACATTGTTTAGGCTTTTATATTTTTACTTCGAATTGTTTTAAATTATCCTCCAAACATAATTAAAAGTATACTATAGCTCTGTGTATGTTACCTTGAATTTAATTTAATATGTATATTTCACCATCATTATGTTACGGTAAACATTGGAAACACATACACATTATATAATACATATAAAGGGTTCTTAAATGTAAACATTTATAATTTATATTTATTCAATCAATATGACCTCCACCCACCAGCTATATCAACTACCTCCTGTATTCTCGTTGGAGCTGATTTTAAAATGTTCCAACTTATATTAGGGCGGCGACGGATTCCCCCCCCCCCCCCCCCCACCCACCCCTGCCCCCCGATCCCACTCCTCCCGCCCTTTCCAATCCTAACCTGGCCCACATTCCACTCCATGACATGATGGCCCACAAATTATCTATGGGGTTCATGTCACACACCCTTGTGGACCAGCTAAACCCCGGATGGGGTCAGGTCAGGTGAAGGTATTGAAGGATAAGCCTTTACAACGGCACCTCGTAGCTACTTTCTACTTTTCCTATTTTCTGAAAAGTGTAGAGAGGGGAGAAGTTGTTGTAGTGGCTTTGTTATGTGTTATTAGTCTATACGTCGTAAGGCTCAGGATGGCCATGGCACGCACTGAAGACAGCAGCATTTCTTCAATAATGCTAATACCTGTTCTACTTTGCCTGGACCAGTGCGTGTGTGTGTGTGTGTGTGTTTTATGTTATCATGTGTGAGTGATTTGTGCCCAACCCAACGAGATGGGTTGGGTGTGAGGGGGATCTACCAGGTGTGGGCCAATCGGCGTTCAGCAGACCCCCGTAATCTTGTGATAATCCCTGACCGTTTTGGTGGGGGCAGTACTCAAGGTATTAGTGAGTTGGGCCTATAATTGGGGTTGGGTGTGACAGGGATCTGCCTTGTGTGGGCCGATCGGCTTTTTGAAGACTCCCATGTTCTTATGTGATCATGTGTGTGATGTGCGTTTTATGTTATCGGGTGTGAGTGTGTGTGTGTGTTTTGTATCCTGTTGGTGTGGGTGGGTTGGTGCTTGCATGTGATGGACAGAGGAGAGAGGTTGAAGCGCCGTCTCCCCAAACATTACAAATTGTGGAGGTCACAAGTATATGTATTATTCAACTTATTCCTTAAGCCAACACAAATAACTTGAATCCTAAGTGTTATTGTTACACTTAATATAGACGTGTTCTTCGGGAATCGTAGCTTAAATAGGAATAGGATAACTAGCGAGGCAGCGAGCAATAGGTTGTTGTTCGCTGGCTCGCTAGTTATCCTATTCCTAATCAATATATATTTGTTATTTTAGTCATCCCTAACATTTATTATGTATATGTATTATGTAAATTTAAAACAATCGCATAGTATTAATCTGCGTATTTTAGAGGGTATCATTTACGTCCTTAAGAGAGAGAGAGAGGTGGGAGGGAGGGGAGAGAAAGCGGGTGAAGAAGGAGAGTTGGGGTGAAAGGGAGAGGGGGAGGAGGGGGAATGGGAAGTGCGAAGGATATAAACTTGATTGTCTGTATATTAAATTCCATAAATAACGCAACACCTGATGTGTGTTACTTATTTGTGATCCGACATGGGCTAATCTCATAATATAGCCTGTGTGTTATGTTAAAATCAACTTTTTCTGCGCGCTGTTCTAGAACGTACACACACGTTTGACTCCTCCTCCTTCCAACCTCTATATTAACCCCGCCCTCTTTTATTAGAAGCGATTAAAGGGCCATCTATTAAAAGATAAGTGAACTAACACATTGCCTCATTCCATGACAGCAGTTCTGTCGTAGACTGTACACTCGACCGGGAAGCGGTCTTTGAACTGGCGCTCTGAACATTCTGGAGGTGGGTCGAAGTCTTGTGGTGGTGCCTCACAGACGTGTGTTTCCCCCGATTCATTCCGTTCACACTGGATTTTTTGTGGCTCGCCGGTGTGAGGATTGTTTTTTGGTCGAGTGTGCCAATGAGCTTGATATTAATGCCCGCCGGATGTACAGCAGCTATTATTTTTATTATTTTTTATTATTTTTATAGTCGATTTGTAAATAATTATACCACATTTTTATTACTCTATTCTGACTGATTCCCCTCCATATGTAATATATGTAAATGTATGTATATTATGAAAAAAAGACTGATTGATTGATTGATTGATTGACTACCACAACCAACACCAACAACAGTACTATCACCACTACCACAACCAACACCAATAACAGTACTACCACAACCAACACCAATAACAGTACTACCACCACTACCACAACCAACACCAACAACAGTACTACTACCACTACCACATCCAACACCAACAAGAGTACTATCACCACTAACACAACCAACACCAACAACAGTACTACCACCACTACCACAACCAACACCAACAACAGTACTACCACCACTACCACAACCAACACCAACAACAGTACTACCACCACTACCACAACCAACACCAACAACAGTACTACCACCACTACCACAACCAACACCAACAAGAGTACTACCACCACTACCACAACCAACACCAACATCAGTACTACCACCACTACCACAACCAACACCAACAACAGTACTATCACCACTACCACAACCAACACCAACAACAGTACTACCACCACTACCACAACCAACACCAACAACAGTACTACCACCACTACCACAACCAACACCAACAACAGTACTACCACCACTACCACAACCAACACCAACAACAGTACTACCACCACTACCACAACCAACACCAACAACAGTACTACCACCACTACCACAACCAACACCAACAACAGTACTACCACCACTACCACAACCAACACCAACAACAGTACTACCACCACTACCACAACCAACACCAATAACAGTACTACCACAACCAACACCAATAACAGTACTACCACAACCAACACCAATAACAGTACTACCACCACTACCACAACCAACACCAACAACAGTACTACCACCACTACCACAACCAACACCAACAACAGTACTATCACCACTACCACAACCAACACCAACAACAGTACTACCACCACAACCAACACCAACAACAGTACTACCACCACTACCACAACCAACACCAACAACAGTACTACCACCACTACCACAACCAACACCAACAACAGTACTACCACCACTACCACAACCAACACCAACAACAGTACTACCACCACTACCACAACCAACACCAACAACAGTACTACCACCACTACCACAACCAACACCAACAACAGTACTACCACCACTACCACATCCAACACCAACAACAGTACTATCACCACTACCACCACCAACACCAATAACAGTACTATCACCACTACCACAACCAACACCAACAACAGTACTACCACCACTACCACCACCATCACCAACAACAGTACTACCACCACTACCACAACCAACACCAACAACAGTACTACCACCACTACCACAACCAACACCAACAACAGTACTACTACCACTACCACTACCATCACCAATAACAGTACTACTACCACTACCAGAACCACTACCACTACCACCACTACCATCACCAATAACAGTACTACTACCACTACCACAACCAACACCAATAACAGTACTACCACCACTACCACAACCAACACCAACAACAGTACTATCACCACTACCACAACCAACACCAATAACAGTACTACCACCACTACCACAACCAACACCAACAACAGTACTATCACCACTACCACATCCAACACCAACAACAGTACTATCACCACTACCACAACCAACACCAACAACAGTACTATCACCACTACCACATCCAACACCAACAACAGTACTACCACCACTACCACAACCAACACCAACAACAGTACTATCACCACTACCACATCCAACACCAACAACAGTACTACCACCACTACCACAACCAACACCAACAACAATACTACCACCACTACCACAACAACAAATACTACCACCACTACCACAACAACAAATACTACCACCACTACCACCACCAACACCTACAACAGTACTACCACCACTACCACAACCAACAACAACAACAGTACTACCACCACTACCACAACCAACACCAACAACAATACTACCACCACTACCACAACCAACACCAACAACAGTACTACCACCACTACCACAACCGTCACCAACAACAGTATACCACACTACCACCACTACCACAACAACAAATACTACCACCACTACCACAACAACAAATACTACCACCACTACCACAACAACACCAACAACAGTACTACCACAACCAACACCAACAACAGTACTACCACCACTACCACAACCAACACCAACAACAGTACTACCACCACTACCACAACCAACACCAACAACAGTACTACCACCACTACCACAACCAACACCAACAACAGTACTACCACCACTACCACAACCAACACCAACAACAGTACTACCACAACCAACACCAACAACAGTACTACCACCACTACCACCACCAACACCAACAACAGTACTACCACCACTACCACAACCAACACCAACAACAGTACTACCACCACTAGCACAACCATCACCAACAACAGTACTACCACCACCACAAACCACAACAACCAACACCAACAACAGTACTACCACCACTACCACAACCACCACCAACACCAGTCCTCCCACCACTACCCCAACCAACATCAACACCAGTCCTACCACCACTACCACAACCAACACCAACAACAGTACTACCACCACTACCACAACCAACACCAACAACAGTACTACCACCACTACCACCCAACACCAGCAACAGTACTCCCACCACTACCACAACCAACACCAACAACAGTACTACCACCACTACCACAACAACAACAACAACAGTACTACCACCACTACCACACCAACAACAGTACTACCACCACTACCACAACCAACACCAACAACAGTACTACCACACCAAACACCACCAACAGTACACCACAATACCACCACCAACACCAAAAAACACTACCACAACCAAACACCAACACAGTACTACCACCACCACACCAACAACAGTACTACCACCACTACCACAACCACAAATACTACCAGCACTACCACAACCAACACCAACAACAGTACTACCACTACCACAACACCCAATAACAGTACTACCACACTACCACAACCAACACCAACAACAGTACTACCACTACCACAACCAACACCACAACAGTACTACTACCACTACCACAACCAACACCAAAACAGTACTACCACCACTACCACAACAACACCACAAACAGTACTACACCACAACCACAACCAACACCAACAACAGTACTACCACCACTACCACAACCAACACCAACAACAGTACTATCACCACTACCACATCCAACACCAACAACAGTACTACACCACTACCACCACCAACACCAACAACCACTATCACTCTACCACCACCAACACCAACAACCACTATCACTACCACCACCAACACCAACAACAGTACTCACCACTACCAGTCCAACACCAACAACAGTAGACCACCACTACCACAACCAACACCAACAACAGTACTACCACCACTACACAACCAACACCAACAACAGTACTACCACCACTACCACAACCGTCACCACAACATACGAACCACACCACCACACAACACCAACAGTACTACCACCACTACCACAACCAACAAACAACAACAGTACCACCACTACCACAACCACAAGTACCATCAACAGTTCTGCCACCACTACCACAACCAACACCAACAACAGTACACCACCACTACCACAACCAACACCAACAACAGTACTACCACAACCAACACCAACAAAACAGTACTACCACCACTACCACAACCAACACCAACAACAGTACTACCACCACTACCACACCAACACCAACAACAGTACTACCACAACCAACACCAACAACAGTACTACCACCACTACCACAACCAACACCAACAACAGTACTACCACCACTACCACAACCAACACCAACAACAGTACTACCACCACTACCACAACCAACACCAACAACAGTACTACCACCACTACCACAACCAACACCAACAACAGTACTACCACAACCAACACCAACAACAGTACTACCACCACTACCACCACCAACACCAACAACAGTACTACCACCACTACCACAACCAACACCAACAACAGTACTACCACCACTAGCACAACCATCACCAACAACAGTACTACCACCACTACCACAACCAACACCAACACCAACAACAGTACTACCACCACTACCACAACCAACACCAACAACAGTACTACCACCACTACCACAACCAACACCAACAACAGTACTACCACCACTACCACAACCAACACCAGCAACAGTACTACCACCACTACCACAACCAACACCAACAACAGTACTACCACCACTACCACAACAACAACAACAACAGTACTACCACCACTACCACCAACAACAACAGTATTACCACCACTACCACAACCAACACCAACAACAGTACTACCACCACTACCACAACAACAACAACAACAGTACTACCACCACTGCCACCACCAACAACAGTACTACCACCACTACCACAACCAACACCAACAACAGTACTACCACAACCAACACCAACAACAGTACTACCACCACTACCACCACCAACACCAATAACAGTACTACCACAACCAACACCAACAACAGTACTACCACCACTACCACAAGCAACACCAACAACAGTACTACCACCACTACCACAACCATCACCAACAACAGTACTACCACCACTACCACAACCAACACCAACAACAGTACTACTACCACTACCACCACCAACACCAATAACAGTACTACCACAACCAACACCATCAACAGTACTACCACCACTACCACAATCAACACCAACAACAGTACTACCACCACTACCACAACCAACACCAACAACAGTACTACCACCACTACCATGACCAACACCAACAACAATACTACCACCACTACCACAACCAACACCAACAACAGTACTACCACCACTACCACAACCAACACCAACAACAGTACTACTACCACCACCAACACCAATAACAGTACTACCACAACCAACACCAACAACAGTACTACCACCACTACCACAACCAACACCAACAACAGTACTACCACCACTACCACAACCAACACCAACAACAGTACTACCACCACTACCATGACCAACACCAACAACAGTACTACCACCACTACCACAACCAACACCAACAACAGTACTACCACCACTACCACAACCAACACCAACAACAGCACTACCACCACTACCACAACCAACTCCAACAACAGTACTACCACCACTACCACCACCAACAATAGTACTACCACCACTACCACAACCAACACCAACAACAGTATTACCACCACTACCACAACCATCACCAACAACAGTACTACCACCACTACCACAAACATCACCAACAACAGTACTACCACCACTACCACAACCAACACCAACAACAGTACTACCACCACTACCACAACCAACACCAACAACAGTACTACCACCACTACCACAAACAACACCAACAACAGTACTACCACCACTACCACCACCAACAATAGTACTACCACCACTACCACAACCAACACCAACAACAGTATTACCACCACTACCACAACCATCACCAACAACAGTACTACCACCACTACCACAAACTTCACCAACAACAGTACTACCACCACTACCACAACCAACACCAACAACAGTACTACCACCACTACCACAACCAACACCAACAACAGTACTACCACCACTACCACAACCAACACCAACAACAGTACTACCACAACCAACACCAACAACAGTACTACCACCACTACCACAACCAACACCAACAACAGTACTACCACCACTACCACCACCAACACCAACAACACTACTACCACAACCAACACCAACAACAGTACTACCACCACTACCACAACCAACACCAACAACAGTACTACCACCAGTACCACAACCAACACCAACAACAGTACTACTACCACTACCACAACCAACACCAACAACAGTACTACCACCACTACCACAACCAACACCAACAACAGTACTACCACCACAACCACAACCTACACCAACAACAGTACTACCACCACTACCACAACCAACACCAACAACAGTACTACCACAACTACCACAACCATCACCAACAACAGTACTACCACCACTACCACAACCAACACCAACAACAGTATTACCACAACCAACACCAACAACAGTACTACCACTACCACAACCAACACCAACAACAGTACTACCACCACTACCACAACCAACACTAACAACAGTACTACCACTACCACCACTACCATCATCAATAACAGTACTACTACCACTACCACAACCAACACCAACAACAGTACTACCACAACCAACACCAACAACAGTACTACCACAACCAACACCAACAACAGTACTACCACCACTACCACAACCAACACCAACAACAGTACTACCACCACTACCACAACCAACACCAACAACAGTACTACCACCACTGCCACCAACAACAGTACTACCACCACTACCACAACCAACACCAACAACAGTACTACTACCACTACCACAACCACTACCAAGTACTACCACCACTACCACAACCAACACCAACAACAGTACTACCACCACTACCACAACCTACACCAACAACAGTACTACCACCACTACCACAACCAACACCAACAACAATACTACCACAACCAACACCAACAACAGTACTACCACCACTACCACAACCAACACCAACAACAGTACTACCACAACCAACACCAACAACAGTACTACCACAACCAGCACCAACAACAGTACTACCACAACCAACACTAACAACAGTACTACCACAACCAACACTAACAACAGTACTACCACAACCAACACCAACAACAGTACTACCACAACCAACACCAACAACAGTACTACCACCACTACCACAACCAACACCAACAACAGTACTACCACCACTACCACAACCAACACCAACAAGAGTACTACCACCACTACCACAACCAACACCAACAACAGTACTACCACCACTACCACAACCAACACCAACAACAGTACTACCACCAATACCACCAACAACAACAGTATTACCACCACTACCACAACCACCACCAACAACAGTACCACCACCACTACCACAACAAACACCAACAACAGTACTACCACCACTACCACAACCAACACCAACAACAGTACTACCACCACTACCACAACCAACACCAACAACAGTACTACCACCACTACCACAACCAACACCAACAACAGTACTACCACCACTACCACAACCAACTCCAACAACAGTACTACCACCACTACCACAACCAACACCAACAACAGTACTACTACCACTACCACAACCAACACTAACAACAGTACTACCACAACCAACACCAACAACAGTACTACCACAACCAACACCAACAACAGAACTACCACCACTACCACAACCAACACCAACAACAGTACTACCACCACTACCACAACCAACACCAACAACAGTACTACCACCACTACCACAACCAACACCAACAACAGTACTACCACCACTACCACAACCAACACCAACAACAGTACTCCCACCACTACCACAACCAACACCAACAACAGTACTACCACCATTACCACAACCAACACCAACAACAGTACTACCACCACTACCACAACAACAACAACAACAGTACTACCACCACTACCACAACCAACAACAGTATTACCACCACTACCACAACCACCACCAACAACAGTACTACCACCACTACCACAACCAACACCAACAACAGTACTACCACCAATACCACAACCAACACCAACAACAGTACTACCACCAGTACTACAACCAACACCAACAACAGTACTACCACCACTACCACCACCAACAACAGTACTACCACCACTACCACAACCACCACCAACAACAGTACTACCACCACTACCACAACCAACACCAACAACAGTACTACCACCACTACCACAACCAACACCAACAACAGTACTACCACCACTACCACAACCAACACCAACAACAGTACTACCACCACTACCACAACCAACACCAACAACAGTATTACCACAACCAACACCAACAACAGTACTACCACTACCACAACCAACACCAACAACAGTACTACCACCACTACCACAACCAACACCAACAACAGTACTACCACCACTACCACAACCAACACCAACAACAGTACTACCACCACTACCACAACCAACACCAACAACAGTACTACCACCACTACCACAACCTACACCAACAACAGTACTACCACCACTACCACAACCAACACCAACAACAGTACTACCACCACTACCACAACCTACACCAACAACAGTGCTACCACCACTACCACAACCAACACCAACAACAGTACTACCACCACTACCACAACCAACACCAACAACAGTACTACCACCACCACATCCATTCTAGAGTTGATTTCAAACTACAATAATATCAGTGTATTTCATCAACCTGTCTTACTAAAGACAAGATTATCAGCCAGTCTTTCCTCTAATAGTTCTCCTTCTTGCTGGAAGATTGCTCTCATTTAACTTGTCCCAAATAAGGGTGACTGCTCTCAACCCTCCAGCTATCATCCACTTTTTTTCATATCTTGAACCGTTAAAGTTTTGAACTGTTTTCGTAATTCAACATTTCTGAATCATTTGTCTTTCATGTTCTACTTTCGGACCGCCAGTATCTCTTGGTCATCCTCATGTCGGGACTTCGGCGAGACCTTTTCTTTTGCGCTAGACATAGCTAAAACCTTCAATAGAGTCTGGAACAATTCCCTTGTTTCTAAACTACCATTTTGGGGGTTCTATCCATCTATCTGTACCTTCATCTCTAATTTCGTCTCTAACCGTTCCATAGCTGAGGTTGTGGACTGCCATCACTCACTTACTAAACCTATCAACTCCTGTATTCTTCAAGGTTCTGTCCTCTCTCGTTATATTTATAAACTTCATTAATAATCTTTTCAACTGTATCTCTAGTCCTACCCACTCGTATGCCGATGATTCAACCTTAAACTATTCAACTAGCTTGCCACAGTGACCCTCCATGCAGTCCCTTCAAGAATCAAGGGGTGAGGCTATAGCACACTTGCCTTCTGATCTATCATCTATTTCCAATTGGGGAAGATAACTTTACTGTTTTCAGTGCTTCCAAAACCAAATGTCTTCATCTATCTACCAGTCACAGTATTTCGCAGGACAATCCCTTATTCTTCGAAACCCTCAAATCAATATTTCGTCTCTCTCAAAATTCCTGGTGTTTTGTTTTCCTCTGAACTTTTTTGGAAAGACCATATTACCAATATTACTAAAACAGCTTCCCAAAAGTTACGTATGTTCCACCGCGTCTGTGGGTTCTTTGCCCCTGCATAGCTACTTGCTCTGTACAGGGTTACTGTGCACCAATGTATCGAGTACTGTTCGCATATGTAGGGAGGTTCCACCCAAATCCCACTTCTTAAAAGGGTAGAATCTAAAGTATTTTTCCTCATCCAATTACCTTAAATTTGGCTCTCTCACGTCTTCACTTTGTGGGGACAATTGTCACGGCAGCATTGCCTGTTGTCTCCTTCATACACATACAAAACAACTTATCTTACTAATTCACTAGTGTTTCTCTACACACCGCAATGTTGCATATCTCTCTTCTACCGCTATTACAATAATCAGTGTTCTTAATTGCTTTTTCAGTGTATAGCGCCTCCCTTACTTAGGTGTCTTCCATTTTGTCAACACATTCCCACCCCTATTATGTCCAACTTTCTAACCCAAGAGTGAACAAATTTCCCAGCCTGCCTTTCATTCAAGAAGTAAACTCTGGAAATATCTCCCTCAATCTATTTGTTTCCTCATCCTGCGACCTTACGCTGCTTCAAACTCCGTGTGTCCAAACATGTTGACTCTTAATTTACCCTGAATTAGGTTATGTCACTTTTTTCAATTTCAGGGGACAGTTTTTACAGACAGCTTTGTCTTGTGTCTCCTGCTTACACATGGAAAAGAACATAAAATAGGCAGCAAATTACTAAATGTTTTAAAACACCAAAAATACGAATTATGCCACTTCCATGTTGTTATTCGTTTTCCTTCCTTTACTGATCGCTTCCGTTTCACCATTTTCATTTCCGTTAGTTCAATATTGTTTCCTCCAATTCCTCTCTCCTCTTGTTTCTCCCTAACTCTTTTCATTTTTACTTTTCGCAACTTGCGTCAATCTCGTCTAAACAATTCTCTGCCCTCCTCTCCATCTCTCTCAAGATTGTCTAAGCAATTTGTCTGTCTCTCCTGCTTCCACTTTCTTTTCTCGCTTTTTATATCAAACTTGCGACTAACTTTCTCGTCCAGTGTTGGTTTTCAATCTCCCAGTTTCACGATTGTTTGATAAAAACATTCTTTATTTACCTCATAAAGAACGTGCATTTGATGGAATTTGATAGACTTCTGTCCATTACTAAATCGATTCAATTTTACATTGACGTAAAAATGTAGTACCACGTGTCCAGATATTTCTACACATATAAGGTAACTATTGTATGCCGATATTATTGTTTTACCTTGATATATACAAATATTATTTCTTGTAAAAACCCGGAAGCTACACATCAAGCAAGTTATATGGCAACTGCAATTTGTTTCAATGAATACATGGAGCGTATGTACGGTCACGAGCATAAATGCTGCGACACCAACCAGATAACGTTCGCCCCTTTGTTTTGAAAGGTATTGCTAAACTTAATTTTGAAAGCCACAACGATTTCTCTATTTAATTCTTGCTACCGTCATATGATTTTACTCAGCTAAGTATAAACCTTTAGTGTTGAAGGAAGTAACGTTATCTGGTAGTTGTCTCAGCATTTATGCTCGTGACTGTACCAGAGCAAAATAGACCAGTAATTGAACCTGCTGTTAAGGGGAGATGGGTCGTTTTTCTGATCCTCCTTCTTCCTTATGTTTAGCCCCATTAGTCTTCATATTTTAAGACGTTAGCCCCATTAGTTTGTCGATCTTATCACCTTTCGTCCCATTTTTATATCAATATCAAGACTTTTCCTTTCATTAAGGTGTCGCTTTTGTTTCTGACGAGCGATAGCGAGCCTGTAATCTAAAGAGAAAGTGGCCTTCGGCCGGGGCATTTTTCTAGCGAAAAATGTATCTGGGAGTGATTGGTGTAGTCTAGGGAGGAAGCTAAACAAATATATGTATATATAAATAAATAGACTCCAAAATCATAACCACTGTCCCCTTAATACTTTACGAAGTTTTACACAAACCAATGATCATCAGTAAAGAAATTATAATAAGTCATTCCAATGAAATTATGGAGTGTGGCCCTAAAGATAGTTATCAAAGGAGCGTGAATTATTCCCCCCAAAAGCGTTTTTTGATAATTTGGCAAATATAAAGAGTTCAAACTAAATTCTTCCTACTTTACAGTAGCTTAGGCTTTAATAGGTTTCATCATTGCAAATAATCGTAAACTCTTGAGTCATGGGGACAAATGGTAGGAGAGGGAACATAACACTTGAAGATCAGTTATCGTGCATGATTGGTAGTTTGCATGTGTGTGTATATAATTATGCAGTATACAGTATATATATATATATATATATATATACTATATAAAGGATACTTTCTGTCTGTTTGTTCACGAACTACTCCTTCAGTTTTCAAGATGGAGAGCCCATACTTGGCATGCACACTAAGGGGGTGCCAGAATAGGTGTTAAGCGGGGAGGAGGTGGGGGTGGGGGGAGAATAGGTTTTAAGCAGGGGTTGGGGTGGCAACTCCCTCAGTTTTCAAGATGGAGATCCCATACTTGACATGCATATTAAGGAGGTGCCAGAATTGGTTTTCAGGGGGGAGGGGGAGATAGACAGCTCATACTTCGATTTTCCCCCGGTCAGCGCCGGGTAACTCAGCTAGTATATATATATATATATATATATATATATATATATATATATACAGTATATATATATATATATATATATATATATATATACTGAAAAGTGAAAAGGTCTTTAAATTACATTTGTAGAAATATGTAAAACATGAAAAATACATGATACAATTTCTAGCTTTAGGATTAGAAACTATAGATTTTAATTTTTAATAATTTATCTTATGATGAAAGTGTACACATTTATATGATACAATGTGTTGCTGTTGGCTATTGCTACAAAAAAAAAAAAAAAAAAAACTTTTCATTCCAACCATCTTACATTTTATTTGTTATGCTAATAACAAATGTTCTCAGCATACTTGTATCATAATTGTGTTTTGTTACAGAGGTTTAAGGATTCTAAGAGATATGTGTCATGGTATCAAAATTTCTAAATTGTCCCAGTATCTGAAAGTTAATATATAAAATGGGAACGAAATATTTGTAAATGGAAAATTAAAAATATTGATGATAATAATATACGAAGCATGAATAAGAAAAAAGAAAAGATGAGGATAGGAGGGCAAGTGTGGGAAGTTCAAAGAAGAAGCAAGGAGAATAAAGAATGAAGCGGCGAAATGTATTCTGAGGAAGTGAGCGCCGTGAGCTGGGGGTAAGAGCGAGAAATGAGATGGACGAGCTACAAAGATGAGAGAGAGAGAGAGAGAGAGGCGGGGGGGGGGGGGGGGGGGGGTGTAGAAAGAGGGAGGGAGGGAGAATAAAAAAGAGATATGAAACAGAAGAGATGCAACGGGTAGAAAAAGAGGGGGCAGGGAGAAAGTACCTGTATATATATAAGTCCGAGTGCACCTGGACCGCAAGCCACCCACTTCCAACGCGGTTTCACATACAAATAGTCATTAATGTTGTATTGCTTAAGCTGTAATTGTAATATACTTGAAGCTAACCATGAGCAAAAGTTTGAAGAATGTGTTCATAAATATTATTCAGCAAGGATCGTGTAAATGTAGGGAATTGTAATTAGATAATAGTGTGTTATTATAAATTTAAATAATTATACGCTGGTATTTAGTGTGTTACGACCAGCACTACGAAATAAACAAGGGCACTTCATAATGGACTAGATGATAGGCTATATCTGCAACAACGGTACGCTAATTCCAAAACCCTCGAACTATTACGCCGGTGAACAAAAACCCTTAAAACCCTTCAGAGTTAATCCACTGGATAACTGGGTATCAATTAACTAGGTTTTAGTGCACTTTTACAAAGGCTTTCCGGTGACGGTAAAGCCAACTCACAACAGGAGTACTTACGTTACGAAAATGCTCTTAAGTAATAACAATGCTTGAATAAACTATATATTATTTAATAAAGGAATATATGCTTACGTTAACTTTAGTGTGAGTCTGTACTCAACACTAAACTCTACAATGCTCTATGAAAACACTGGAAGTCTAGTCCTACAGCAATCAGATAAGGAATCTTCTGAAAAGGTCTGATGCTCTAAGATGCTCGTTAATATAGAACAGAAATTAATGCAGGGGCAGGACACCAAAGCGTGTATCTTAAATACACCAATAAGTAGGATACATATATATAACAAGGGAGTGCAACAACTCTGTGACAGCACTAATAATAACCACTCAGAAACAGTACTTCCTTAGCCAACGTAACAGCCAAACTGGGTTGTGCACTATGCATCAACCAAGGCTAAAATAAGGCGTGAATAATTCCTAAAGCATACACAATGAAAGTTAATAAACACAATGCTGTCTTTCTCACTAATAAAGTCTAGCAGTGGCATAAAAGGTACTAGGAAACTAGGCAGAGCGCAAGCATGCTCGTAGCCTACTGTCTCCCCTTGAACAGATTTCCCTTATGTTACTTTAAGTGACTTGGAGGCTCTCTTGGTAAGTCCAGATCTCTAGTATCTGGTCTTGCCCTGGCGCTCCACAAAGGTCAACAAAATGAGGTAGCAATCATACAGGTAAGAGTAGGCAAAAGCCCTTCACCTGTATACTGCTACACTCGAAAAGGAAAATATACACAAGGGTTACAGGCTAGCTAGCTTCGTCGATGTTGTACAGGCTCTGACTTGCCACATACATAACTCAGACAACGACCAAAGGTACCTTCCACTGTCTAGCATTAAATAATGGGAAAGAACAGCTCACTAATTAGAAGCACCCCAACACTAGGCTACCATATGACTATGACTCTAATAATCCCTAAAACTAGTGCAAACATATATGGAGAGCTGGTGCTGGTAATACGACTGGCCGACTATGGAAGTCGTATGCAGAACCAGAAGGGATAAGTAATTGAATAAAGAGAGAAGTATGAAAACGAAGAAGTTCAGAGAGAGAGAAAGTAGTATAGGGGGTTATAAGGGGGACAGATTGCAAAGGACATGTAGGACCAAGCACTCCGTGCCAAGCTCTGCAGGAGAAACGCGGGCAGGAGCCGCCCCAGCACCAACAAAGGCAGCAGCACCCAATCACAGACGACTACGTCATGAGGAGCAGGCGTCACGTGACGCGTCAGGCCCGCCGACCAATCAGGAGCGTGGGAAACTCCTCCGAGCGAGGGAGGCAAACATACATACACACGCACATACTACCACCTCACTGCCTACCTTGCTCATTCTCCTTAACTTCACATAATGCAACTTATATTCTATTAATGATATAAAATACTTCCAAGTGTCACAGACAAGAATAAAGACCACCACTAATCTGTCTGTGACAACATGAACTCTATGAAAGAAAGAACATCGTTCTACGATTATTGTAGCCCATTTCACTGCCCTGGCAAGCGCTAGCGTGTTACGAGTGCATTCTGGCAAGCTGGCCAGCGTAACACCCCGCCCAAGATGTGGGACGTTTCAGCCTCAGGTGAACTCCACATCTGACCAGACAGAATGCTCACCAACCCCACATCACCCAGCTACTCTCCCAAGTTGTGAAAACAAAGCACGATCACAAACATAAAACACTGCATTATAAAAAAAAATCTGCCCAACACTTCCCCAAAATAATAGCATCATAATAATGATATCACGCTCAACGAGCAAGCTTCACCAAGCCTAGCCTACTAAGACAACAACTCAGAGTGTCTTAGATACTTGCTGTGATATACTGCACTTATATACTATAAAAAAGAAAGAGTTTTTTATGTGAGGTTTTTATATTTTGTAATAGTGTTTTTGGCGGCGTTGCACTACAGGGACAAGCCTAATTTTTCTCCACTTCACCAAACACACCTGTGGTAACCTACCCTGGGTCCTCCACCCTGGACAAACAGTCAGCTATCACATTGTCACAACCGGCAATATGGCGAATGTCCAGATTATACGCCTGCAACATTAAAGACCATCTAGTTAGCCTCATATTCCGGTTGTGGAACTGATTCAAAAACTTCAAAGGGTGGTGGTCAGTGTAAATCACCACGACTGGGCCAAAAGCGGGAACATACACCTCAAAGTGCCTGAGCGCCAGCACAATAGCCAGAAGCTCCTTCTCTACTACTGAATAGTTCTTTTGTGCTGAGTTGAACTTTTTTCAAAAAGAAGCTTACTGGGTGTTCCACACCTTCCGTATCTGTCTGTAACAAGACGGCACCAGCCTCTACGCCGCTAGCATCTGTCGCTAGCTGAAAAGGTCTTGAAAAGTCGGGGGCCCTGAGTATGGGGTGAGTGCACAACAGATGCTTCACCAGTGAAAAAGCCTTCTCACACTCAGGTGCCCACCCAAACTTTTTTGACTTTGCCAATAAGTCTGTCAGAGGAGCCAACACCGAGGAGTATCCGCGGATGAATATGCGGTAATACCCAATCATGCCCAAGAACCTCATAATCTGTCTTTTGGTGGTCGGCCTGGGCAACTGGTTAATAGCCTGTATCTTGGTAAAGGGGGGCGGGGCACACCTGGCCTAACCCTACCACAAACCCCAGATACTGCACAGTTGCCCAAACAAAGTCACATTTGCCCAGATTGACCACCAAATGAGCCTCACTTGGCTTCCTGAACAGTGCCCCAATGTGCTCGCAATGGCTCTCAAAGTCATCGTCGTAAATTATCACATCATCAAGATAAACGGTGCTGTTAGGGATCTCCGCCACTAACTCGTTCATCAGGCATTGGAAAGTTGCAGGTGCATTCTTCAGCCCATACGGCATAACGTTGCAACGGTAAGTATTCCCATCCACCACAAACCCGCACACCTGCTTCGCCCGCTCAGACAACGGCACCTGCCAGTAACCCTTGACAAGATCCACCTTAGTGAGGTAACGTGCACACCCGATCTTATCAACACTGTCATCTACGCGGGGAAGAGGGTAGGCATTGGTGGGAGTTAAACCGTTCAACTGCCTGAAGTCAATGCAAACCCTGACCTTGCCGTCTGGTTTGGGCTGCAGAGTGACGGGAGATGTCCACCTAACCGCCCTTTTTTCTATCAGTCCTCTCTCAAACATGTAGCCTAACTCCGCTCGGAGAGCCGGAAGTTTAATGGGAGGTACACGAAAAGGCACTGATTTAAAGGGGGGGGGTCTCCAACGTCCACATCATGCACCGCATGAGTTGTGAGGCCTGGGTGCTCGGCAAACACAGTGGGCTATGAACAGAATAGGTGCTGGATCGCTGCACGCTGTTGCTCAGGCAGGTGCTCTAGTGCCTCAACAGCCACCTGGTTCGTGTTCCCCGCCCACTGATCCGCCGAGACATGACAATCCCAGCTCTCCTCCACCTGTGCCTCACTGCCCCCCTCTCCTTCTCCACCTTGGCCGCTGCAAGCCAACACAGGGACAGTAGGCTGCTCAGGTGGGCACCCCACGAACTCTTTTAGCAGGTTCACATGACAGAGCTGATTTTTCTTCCGCCTATCCGGAGTAGCCACAAGGTAATCTAGGTCAGACAACTTGCGCACGACCTTGTAAGGACCGACAAACTTAGCCGACAGGGGATGGCCTACTAACGGCAATAAGACCAAAACCTCCTGTCCAACCACAAACTCCCGGAGCTTTGCCTTAGTGTCATATCGATCCTTCATCAAGGCCTGATTATCTACCAAATTTCTCCCTGCCAACTCCAGGCTCTTCAGCATCCTGTCTCTACTCTTGAGGACATACTTAATTAGAGAACATGGCTGCAAAGTCCCTTCCCAGATTTCTTTAACCATGCTCAGAGGACCTCTAACCTGATGCCCAAAAACTAGCTCATTGGGACTAAACCCAAGGCTCTCCCCAGGTACCTCTCTTGCCGCACACAAAACGTACGGTAGCCCCAGGTCCCAATCCTTGCCGTTCTCCAAACAGTAGCACCGCAACTTTCTTTTCAAAGTGGAATGCCATCTTTCCAACACCCCTTGACTCTCTGGGTGATAAGCTGAAGAGACAACCGTACGAATCCCATGCTGCTGCATGGTCTGTTTGAAGAGTGTGGACGTGAAATTCGACCCTTGGTCCGACTGAATTTCCTGCGGGTACCCGTACCTCGAGCAATACAACAGCAAATTTCGCACAACAGTTTTAGATTTGCCATTTCTCATAGGGTATGCATCAGGGTAGCGAGTGGAGACATCCATGAGGGTTAGCAAAAACCTGTTACCTGCACTAGTGGGAGGCAGAGGGCCTACCATGTTGATGATAACCTTGCTGAAGGGCGGACCAATAGCAGGCACTGGGTGCAACGGAGCCTTAGGTATGCTCTGATTGGGCTTTCCCACCCTCTGGCAGGTACCACACATCGCCACCCAGTCCGAAACTTGGGCTTTAATACCTGGCCACCAGAACAACCTAGATAACGAAGCCAACGTTTTTCTCACACCCAAGTGACTTGCCAATGGAACATCATGCGCCAACCGCAACAGGCTATCACGACACTTCTCAGGAACCACCAACTGGTCAACCACTCTTGCCCCACCATTCCAACTACGTCTGGGATCCAAAAAACGGCGGTACAGGATTCCCCCAACATGAAAAAAATCTCCCGACTTTGCATCCCCGTCCTCGTCGAGTTCAATCGCCCCGTTCCCACAACTCTCAAGCCCCGGATCTTTTGCTTGCAACCGACATATATCCGAGGGTGCCAACTTTTTTTTTTTTCTTTTTTTTTTTTTCCCCTATATTCCAACTTACTCCCTCTCGGGCATAGGCTGAGAGCCTGGACATTCACAGCTGTGCAATGAGCAGTGAAGCCCGTGAGGTCTTGTTCCAGTCTAGGGAGTGAGGCATGTGAAGCACGTAGAGTACAACGAGCACCTGCCATCTTGCCTTCACATGAGGCACGGTGCTCACTCATGGTCCAAAGCGACCCCATCTCTGAAACCACCTCATTCCCGTGCTTCACTGTCTCACCCCCTACACTCGGACACTCACTCTTACACACACACACAACGCCACCTGTTGAGCAGCTAACTCTTAAGTGCTCCTTAAGCAACTTGTGGCCACCCCCAATACTATGCTGCTCAAGCTTCGCCTGCTTTGCTTGGGAACGTTTCTGTCGCGGAGTGCTATCACGCCCAACCATGTCACTAGGGGGGACAGGTTCTGGGGCCACTCCGGACCTCATAAGGGGTGCAAGTACCAAGTCACCAAGGAGTGTCGCTGGATCCAAACTCTCAACCCGACCAGCCTTGACTTTCTCCTTCCGACCCATCCTCCGCTGGCCTAGAACTTGGGTACTAGGCTGTGACACCTGAGCAGACTGAGACCTGGTGACAGCACAAGCCATCTGCAGCATCTGACACCTCTCAAGCCACTCTTGCCCCTCCCTACTCGTGTCGGCCGCCCTCTCGGCAACGACTAAGGGTGGAACCTCGGAAGTGGGCACCGCAAAGTCGTTGCCGAGAAGGAGGTCGACCCCCTCAACTGGCAATTTCTCCACCACACCCACATCCAACTCCCGTGTCACACCGTCTACCTCAAGCTCCACTCTGACCAGCGGGTAAGACCGCGTAGCATTGATGCCTTGAACCACCACAACCCGAGCCGCGTTAATAGGCTTGCCAGTGAAATTCTTAACAAGTACAAAGGAGTACAAAGGAAATCAATCAACAACAGATCCAGTGACCCTTCTAGGTTGCTTGTCCTCCAAAACACTGAGGATCAAGTGTCCAAACAGTGGTTTAGAGTGGGTAAGGGAACATTGGAAAGGGAATTACTGCCCTGGAACTAATGTCCGTGGCAGGATAGGAAGTTAGTAGGGGACAGATGGGTTAGTAACTGAGGGGGGGATAAAATAAAGTTATTCATTTACAAACGCAGTCAGTCGCGGGTTTGATGCGAGATATTTGTCTAGGCGGAGTTTAAATGAATCACGGTGATGCAGTCTATAACGTTTCGGGGAAGCCCATTCCACAAGTTGACAACTCGATTGAAGAAGAAATTCTTAGATTCGTGCGAGTTAAAAGATTTACCAATAATTTTGCAACCGTTTCCCGGCGTGTAATTAGATTGGTCGATAGTGAAGTACTTACTACAGTTCATATTGTCGATGCCTTGATGATTTTGAACACTTGAATTAAGTCGCCTCTTAATCTGCGCTGGGTTAAAGGAAATAGATTTAATTCTCTAAGACGCTCTTCGTATGGTTTGTTCTTTAGGCTAGGTATCATTTTGGCAACTCTACGTTGAACTCGTTCTAGCTTGTTTATATGTTTTTGGTAATAAGGGCACCAGGATTGAACGCAGTATTCCAGAAGAGGGCGGACTAAGGAATTGTAAAAGGTTAGGATAACTTCTTTGGATTTATGCTCAAATGACCTGCCTATAAAGCCAATTATTTTGTTTGCCTTCTTAACAACTTCTGAACATTGTTGACTCGGTTTTAGGCTACTCGATATTGTTACTCCCAGATCGGTTTCTCTGTTTACATTCTTAAGCTGAGTGCCATTCATCGAATAGTTTGCTTTCTCATTTAGGTATCCGATATGTAGTACTTTACATTTATCCGCATTGAAACTCATTTGCCAAATTTGGGCCCAACATGACAATTTATCTAGATTGTGTTGCATATCGTCAACTTGTTCTTTTGAGAGCACGCTATTTGCAATTTTTGTATCGTCAGCAAATTTTGAGATTGTACAGGTGAGACCCTCATCTATGTCGTTGATGTAAATTAGAAAGAGAATTGGTCCTAGTACCGATCCCTGGGGTACCCCGCGGTGTACCCCAAGTGTCTTCCCAAGTGTCCTTCCCAAGTCAAGACCTTCCCAAGTGTTTGGGAAGCGCCCGTATCACGCAACAACTCAAGCCTATGCCTCACATCAGCCCACCTCACAGTGCCGTGCCCCCTATGACCACAAAAAACATCACGGACGGGTGACGAGCCCTCCTGCTGCTTCTGCACCGGCGATGACTTCGCAACCGACTGTTTACCCCGGGCAAACGCGGAAGACCTCAAAGACACGCCAATGTTGCTCACTAGTGACACCACTGCTGTAGGTGGTGCGCTCGGACATGAGCGTGCAATATGCCCCTTCTTATGACACTTTGAAACATTCCACCTCACTCTTGGACTTCCCCTGAGATGGGTAAGGGCCCTGGCCTTTCTTTAACGGGAAGGGTTTTGACTTGGGATCATAATTGGCAACAGTACTCTTGAATGGATAATTGTTTGTGTCACTAATTTGGGGGGGTGGAGTGGTACGCCCCTTGTTACCTGCCTCAGCTCTCTGTGCAGACCCGCACCCGCGAATCAGTGACAACCTGAGGTCAGCCAGCTCAGCCGCCTCTTGTAGAGTTTTCGGTCGCTTTTCTTTAAGGTTAAGAGTCAAGTCACTGCCAGTACATTTAAAAAATTGTTCCAGCAACACTAGTTGTTTTACTGAATCAAAAGTAGTTGCCTTCTCCGACCTTAACCAATTTTCAAATGCATCTGACAGCTCTCTAGCGTGTTCCTGGAAAGTACTCTCCTTTCTTTTTGGAACTGCCCTAAACTTCAGCCTATAGGTCTCTGGCTGTAGCTCATACGCCCTCAGGACAGCCTCTTTTAACAACTCGTAATTCACACAGGAATCTAGGGGCAAAGCATCGTACGCCTTGAGTGCTTTCCCCGTCAATCGTGAAGAAACAAGGGCTGCCCACTTCTCCTCGGGCCATTGGTGCTCCTGGCACTTTTTCTCGAACCGGAGAAAAGATTCTGTAACTCCTAACTCGTCAAACACGGGAACCAACTTTAGTAGATGCGACAGGGACTGGTCATGGGCTCGACCCCCCTGGACGACCCGGTTCCTCGTCACCTCTACACGAGTTTTCTCTAGGTCAACATCGGCACAATACCTCTCAGACTCAAACTTGCGCTCAGACTCTCGCTCCCTGAGCTCAGCCTCATACTTTCGCTGCTCGAGCTCAGCCTCATGCTTTCGCTGCTCGAGCTCAGCTTCATGCTTTCACTGCTCAAGCTCAGCCTGGCACTCCTGCTGCTTAAGTTTGGCAAGCTCAAGCTGAAACAACATCTCGGCAGACAAACCCTGAGGAGGGGGTGCTACTATTGGGGACCACCCCGTGAATCACCTAGAGGCATACCCAACCGCCAGCGGGCATCGGCCTGCGGGAACGTCCCCGGCTCCGGAACCCGAGGGGGCGCCACGATAGGAGTTGAGTGGAATGGGGGCTGGGACGAAGGTGCCCCAGCTCCCGCTCCACCCGAGCCCCCATGCACCCCACCCAGCACGCAGGCAACCAGCTCACCTCTCGACAAACCGCTAGTACCGGGAAACCCTAAGACCGTGGCCACACACTGCAGTCCGTACCGGTCTAGCCCCGACACACGATCCGCTGACACAGGCTCCTCCAAAAATATCTGAGCATCCTCCTCATTGTTCACCACCCGAACGCCGCTTAACAACTCCACCTTCTCCACCTCCTCGCCTGCCTCTCGCACTGTGCCCTCACTATGCTCAGACCCGTCCAGTGACATGATGGAGTTAACAAAAAAAAATCTCAGTCAAGACAAAAGTAGCCAAACTCTTTCATAGCTTTATTCACCAAAAAATATTCGAAGATGTTCTTGAGTGCAATACTAGGTCACCAATAACTCCAACAAGTTCTATATATCCTCAAAACAATGTCTGCTGCCAACAATGCGAGAAATAAATTCAACCCCAAATGGCAATAAGATTTCTCCAAAAAAAAATGCAATATTCAGTGCACTATATACTGGTCTAAGGTCGCCATTTGTTACAACCGGTACTACGAAATAAACAAGGACACTTAATAATGGACTAGATGATAGGCTATATCTGCAACAACGGTACGCTAATTCCAAAACCCTCGAACTATTACGCCGGTGAACAAAAACACTTAAAACCCTTCAGAGTTAATCCACTGGATAACGGGGTATCATTGTATCAATTAACTAGGTTTTAGTGCACTTTTACAAAGGCTTTCCGGTGACGGTAAAGCCAACTCACAACAGGAGTACTTACGTTACGAAAATGCTCTTAAGTAATAACAATGCTTGAATAAACTTTATATGATTTAATAAAGGAATATATGCTTACGTTAACTTTAGTGTGAGTCTGTACTCAACACTAAACTCTACAATGCTCTATGAAAACACTGGAAGTCTAGTCCTACAGCAATCAGATAAGGAATCTTCTGAAAAGGTCTGATGTTCTAAGGTGCTCGTTAATATAGAACAGAAATAAATACAGGGGCAGGACACCAAAGCGTGTATCTTAAATACACCAATAAGTAGGATACATATATATAACAAGGGAGTGCAACAACTCTGTGACAGCACTAATAATAACCACTCAGAAACAGTACTTCCTTAGCCAACGTAACAGCCAAACTGGGTTGTGCACTATGCATCAACCAAGGCTAAAATAAGGCGTGAATAATTCCTAAAGCATACACAATGAAAGTTAATAAGCACAATGCTGTCTTTCTCACTAATAAAGTCTAGCAGTGGCATAAAAGGTACTAGGAAACTAGGCAGAGCGCAAGCATGCTCGTAGCCTACTGTCTCCCCTTGAACAGATTTCCCTTATGTTATGTTAAGTGACTTGGAGGCTCTCTTGGTAAGTCCAGATCTCTAGTATCTGGTCTTGCCCTGGCGCTCCACAAAGGTCAACAAAATGAGGTAGCAATCATACAGGTAAGAGTAGGCAAAAGCCCTTCACCTGTATACTGCTACACTCACAAAGGAAAATATGCACAAGGGTTACAGGCTAGCTAGCTTCGTCGATGTTGTACAGGCTCTGACTTGTCACATACATAACTCAGACAACGACCAAAGATACCTTCCACTGTCTAGCATTAAATAATGGGAAAGAACAGCTCACTAATTAGAAGCACCCCAACACTAGGCTACCATATGACTATGACTCTAATAATCCCTAAAACTAGTGCAAACATATATGGAGAGCTGGTGCTGGTAATACGACTGGCCGACTATGGAAGTCGTATGCAGAACCAGAAGGGATAAGTAATTGAATAAAGAGAGAAGTATGAAAACAAAGAAGTTCAGAGAGAGAGAAAGTAGTATAGGGGGTTATAAGGGGGACAGATTGCAAAGGACATGTAGGACCAAGCACGCCATGCCAAGCTCTGCAGGAGAAACGCGGGCAGGAGCCGCCCCAGCTCCAACAAAGGCAGCAGCACCCAATCATAGACGACTACGTCATGAGGAGCAGGCGTCACGTGACGCGTCAGGCCCGCCGACCAATCAGGAGCGTGGGAAACTCCTCCGAGCGAGGGAGGCAAACGTACATACACACGCACATACTACCACCTCATTGCATACCTCGCTCTTTCTCCTTAACTTCACATAATGCATCTTATATTCTATTAATGATATAAAATACTTCCAAGTGTCACAGACAAGAATAAAGACCACCACTAATCTGTCTGTGACAACATGAACTCTATGAAAGAAAGAACATCGTTCTACGATTATTGTAGCCCATTTCACTGCCCTGGCGAGCGCTAGCGAGTTACGAGTGCATTCTGGCAAGCTGGCCAGCGTAACAAGTGTTTAAATAAAGTTATCTACTTTTTCACTTTGACTAGCAACGTATGTATTATAATGATTAAATATGAGAGAGAGTGAGAGTGAGTGTTACACAGAGTTACACATATACTAAGACCACACAGACCTTGCGGTCCCTACTATTATAGGTTGGCCAGCCTTAATACTACCAGACAGGGACAGTTTGTAGTAGAAGAATAGGACAGCAAAGTAGAAGGCTCTCTCCCCACCCTTCGTTCCCTCTGTCTAAAATGCCGTACCGGAAAATAGGATGAAGTGTAACCTTATGGGTTAGGAAAGCTTATGTAGAGTATAGACATATTGTATTTTAGTCTGAAAGGGAATTTTACACTTGCCTACTGGTTCATTCATATTAATTCGTTCTCCATCAGATGATCGTCCAGCCTCTTCTTAAATGTATCAATTGAATTACTATCGAGAGAGAGATATTAGTTAGTTAAAATAGGACTTCAGAGGCTATCAACCCTATTGGATTATTAAGCCAACCCACTGTAAGTCAAGAATAATGTCAGGACTGGAGCCTCTCTGCGAGAACTCCAGTCCCTACAGTGACAGAGAGAGAGAGGGGGGGGGGGGGGGGGGGGAGGGAGAGAGGGGGGGGAGAAAATGAGATGGATGAGGTACAAGTTGCAAAGAGAAAATGGGGTGAGACTCATGGAAAGTAACAGTAGAGATATGCAACCGTAATAAGAAAGGACAATATTACTAAGGATCTATTACATTCACATCTATAAACAAAAAACACACATGAATAATAATAATAATAATAATATATAATATATATAATAATGATAACAATACTAATAATAAAAATTACAATGCTTTGCATTTAGTATGCAACTATCAACTTCGGTCACTACGCTCATCACATGGACTTCACTAATTACAGATTTAGGTATATCATTAATTTGTCTGACTGAATCAGCGTAGTACATTTATCAAACATTTGCACTTATTGAATTATATAACCATAAAGCCCAAACTCATTTACCTACAAATATGATGTGCATTCAATGTCACAGAATTAAGCAATATTTCAATAAATACAAAGTGGAGTGGTGTACACTTATTTGCATTTTTGCCGCTATTCTCAGTGTATTTGCCCTTTCGTACTTGTGATGGGATGGGTACCCAGCCTAGAGGGACAAAGTAAAATCCATTGCTCGAAAATTTTAAAATCAATCAAAACCTTCAATAATAATTATATAAAATGTCATTACTACAATGACTTTGCACCAGATCGTGTGAAGTAAGCCAGGTGCAAGCTGCCTATTCCGGGTTTCAGTCCTAGTCCCAAGTATTCATAGTACAAAATACTAATAAAATGCCCCAGAACGAGAAGCCCACCACAGAAGCCATGAACGAACACCACACAGAAACACCAAAGGAAAGGTCCACAGAACGAAAGGACCAGCTGACCGAGCCCGCCATTCCAGACAGGCCCAAGCCCGCAGGGCTAAACAGCTCCAGGACACACCCATTTACCTTTTCTAAAACTGACCATTTTCCACACCTCACGTACACTAACCCCCTCGTGTCCTACACTCCTAACTACAAAGATGATGAACAGGAATATACATTCATATTAAAAACACCCATGCCTGTCCCGACGTTGAGCCAATGCCAACACATCAGACAGCCATAATTATATCTATGTATGTTCTTGCATCCGAGAAGTAGATGTTATATATCTTAGAAGTTAAAACACCCACGCTGTCCCTAGACCTCGTATATCATTTTCCATGACGAGTATAGATATATGTAACCCGTGCCCAGTCGCCCCTTGCACTGTTCCTCTAGTAACTAAGTCTATAATATTAACTGCCACCAGCATTGATACGACATAGCGGCACTGTCCTTGCTACAAAGATGATGAATAGGAATATACATTCATATTAAAAACATGCCCTGTCCCGACGTTGAGCCAATGCCAACACATCAGACAGCCATAAATATATCTATGTATGTTCTTACATCCGAGAAGTAGATGTTATATATCTTAGAAGTTCAAACACCCACGCTTGTCCCTAGACCTCGTATATCATATTCCATGACGAGTATAGATATATGTAACCCGTGCTCAGTCGCCCCTTGCATTGCTCCTCTAGTAACTAAGTATTAATATTAACATTCCCTAACATCTTGTCTTGCCAGACTAAGCTTCTGAAGACCCATCGCCCCATAAATCTATGTATGCAATCCTTAGGTTAAGTATTTTTATCCGCCATTGTGTTCACCTTTTTCCATTTACTTTCCACAATTGTCATACGTCTTCCCCTTGCCTCCTTCGTATCCACAGCCCACACTACGCCAATTTATTTCGTGTCTTACACCTCTTACCCCAACCAGAGATTGTATAAGATAACCTGGTTACCAGTATCTGTCATAAGTACCCCGAAACAATAACTAAGTACCCCTACGAACTGCCGCTGTGGGTGGTATTTTATATTTAATAGAAAACGCAGTTCCCAGGGCCAACTAATAGTATCCATAACCCTCTGACTGATCACATAACTCTATCTTTTCCAGACTCATATACCACCCCATAGTTGCATTCCCCGGTAGCATTTGGCTAACGTATTCTACTGCCTTTTCAAACTTCCATATCAATTGTAGCCTAATGCCACCCCCACGCCCAGGGACCTTAGGGGCAAAATTTCCCTGTAGCCCTTGAACTCCCACCCCCCCTCTCATTAAGACACCCGCGCTTCTCGACTCTTGTCCGACCTAGCCTCTCTCTCATACCTCTTGAAGATCCTTGAATTGTCCGTTACTAACGCTCTCCAACCTTTTATATATATACTCCTATCCAGCCTACCTTCACTTAGTAGGCCAGAACAACATTAGAACTTTACTAGCCCCTTGCATGCCATCTATTCTCTTACAACACATTCACAGCCCTGCACCCAATGGTCGTCGGTGCGAGGCTAGCCGCCCCGCCAGTAACTAACTTCTATTGCCATACTTCCAGATAAATGTGGCAGAGTTAGCAACCCAGTCTCCACCATATCCAGCAAACCCTACAATTAACAACCAGCCGAGTAAAACCAGCTAGCTAAGGCACCTTCGGTTTTGGTATTAAAGACACTCACATCTGTCTCATACACAGAGGGTTATTACAAACACTGGTGATATGGCAAGCCCCTAGCCACAGCCGCCGGACGACTATATCAGAGAGAGGGCGCCCAGCTCCCCCTTTTTGCCCACCCGAGGAGGGAGACCCCCACCCCCGAGGAGGTATACCTGGCCCCTGTTTTGACTTTCGAGTCATTGCCAGGTAGCACAGGAATTCTTCCTATCAATGAACTAACCATGAATGACTAACACCTTTACTAACCTCTATTAACTCACAATAAACCATTTACCTTTCTTGCATGCTCTGATCACTAAATTAGCACCTCAGCTATACCATAGAATGAAGATTGAACAATCTAGAGAGACGCTCCTATCACAGCTGTCCCCATCCTCCTCGCAAAGTAGATCCAGTCTCTCTCCCCTAAATACGTCCAGTATAGCCAAAATAGTACCTCTTACTAAGGCTCAGTTATATGAAAATATAAAGGCTTCCTATCGCCCTGTGCCACAACAGTAAATACCATCTTACCTAGTCCCCATATCTATTGAGAGCTCAATTAAGTCCATAAGACTCGAGATCCCTACTGTCTACAGGGTCCAGAACAGAGCCTATAAATCTAACTCCCGCCCCCAGTCAAATCAGTTGAAAGCTAGACACCAACCAGGGGTCACTACCCTGCAGTTAATTTCTAGCTCTGCCCTTGTGTTGTTCCGGAGTGAGATCCCAGAACCGGCAGACTCCGTGGCAGATTTGGATAGAAGGACCTGCCCACGTATTGAAGAACTTCACACATATGGCCCCCCTGGACGGCCGCGGAACCAGTCGTTAGCCCCCAACATCATGGACGCAAGATAACCAGGACCAGACCCATCAGATACTACCCAAGATTCCCTTTAGCAGTACTACATATTACTGTGCTGTTTTAGATTCACTAATTAATATTTCTACGAAGTGGCTAAGACCTTGCCCAGTGTAATTCATACTTAACCATTCCATTTGGGACGTACTAAGCGATCAGTGCTCTTTAATTAACAGGCGACCTTGACTCTCGTAATTACTTTATTCAGATATTAAAACTCTAGTGATATCTAACGTTCGCCCACTGATTTGCGTTCTATGTATTTCTGAGACAAGGATATAAAACTTAGATCAGTACCCCCTGAGGTTACTAGAATTCCCGTGCTCTAAAAATACGTGTGTCTAATCTAGTCTGTGAACTACTACTTGTGCACCAGAGCTACCAGTAATAAATCTAACAGTGAATATGAATCTATAAGTAACATTGATGGTCTTCGGTATATAAACCTGTGAAATCAAAGCCAGTGATCAGAAGATTAATACCTGAACGTTGGAAGTGGGAGACTAGGCTCCATCCAGATCCACTTATGCTAGTGTTGTTCAATTCTATTATATTGTCTTACACAAGTATTCTGCAGTGGTATATCAATAAACGTGATCATGTAACTTGCTACCATGTGTTTCTTTGTGTTCTCTATTCCTCATATCTTGTATTGTGCATGCAGCCTTATATACCCAGTCAATTTAGAACTCACATTACCCAAGTTAAACCTGTAGAAAAACAGGGCATAACATTGGCGGCAGCGGTGGTTCTTGATTCGGATAAAAGGTTGCATTACACTGCAAGTTTGGAACAGTAGAAGCATGGCAACATCGCGAAATCTTCAGCCATTCGCACACATTCCCAAGTATGATATAAACACTTATGATATCACCAGTTACTTAGACATAATAAAGCCAGTGTACGATGTGGTACTTCAAAATGACCACGAAAAAATCGCCTGGGCAATTTTGCATATTATACAGTTGGGAGAAGCCGTTTCCCAACTTGTTGATAAGCCTACCTTTCAAGAATTTGTTCACCAAATGGTGACACAGGATACGCCAGAGAGTACCTGGAACCAGTTTCGATGCTTCGTGATCCGGACCTTAGATCCACTTTTGGGTTCCCCCGTCGCCCCCAAAATAATAAAAGTCGACGAGATCAAGTATGAAGGGGATATAAATGTGACCCTCATACAACTCTACAGATACGTGAGGACCACGTATAGCTATGAAGATTACGACCAACAAAATGAACTCTTATTCACCGCTTTGTTAAACATCCTCCCACCCCACATCACCGCCCATCTCGACCCGTATGGCTTATTCGAAGAACATATGCTCTCCATCAGAGAAGAATGCCTACGCAGTTCGATGAATCCCCTATCCAACCCTTCAGCCCCTATCCAAGACTCCGTGCACCCTTCCAAAATGACTTCCGGTGAAAGTCCAACCCCAGTGAACTTTTCCCCCACCAACCCTCCGCAGCCCCCCCAACAAGCCCCGTATTCTAGCTATGCCTACCTATGTAGGCCTACCACAACATATTTTCCCCATGACCCCAGAAATGTTCAGCTATCCCCCCACCAACAAAATTTCCCTTGTGACAGTTTTCCGTCGGTAGCTTGTGACAGTTTTCAGTCAGTAGCTCCCTTCCACCCCCACACAATTCACACCCCTAGAAAACTTCGAAACCCCACACTTGACTCGCCCTCTCATGTCAAACAAACTCACCAGTCCCAGATAACCTCTAACCAGACCGAGACTGCCACCAAGAAAATTCCCCAAACTCGTCCTGTTAATGTCAAACAAACCCACCAACCCCAGATAACCGCTAACCAGACCGTGACTGCCACCAAGAAGATTCCTAAAATTCGTCCTGTTAACAACCCCAAATCAATACATCAGTCCTCTACCAATAACTCCTGTTCTACACCTAACTCTTCCCCCACCAACCCGCCGCAGTCCCCCCAACAAATCCCGTTTCCTAACTCGCTCACCTCTCACCACCCTGACCCTCCCACACGCGCCGTTAACCCTCCCCTCACGCGTGACGACCTAGGGACCCAACTATGTTCCCCCCCTTCCCCCAGAAATACTCAGCTATTCCCCCACCAACAAAATCTCCCTTGTGACAGTTTTCCGTCAGTAGCTCCCTTCCACCCCCCCACAATTCACACCCCTAATAAACTTCAAAACCCCACACTTGACTCACCCCCTCATGACAGACAAACCCACCAACCCCAGATAACCTCTAAGCAAACCGTCACTGCCACCGACACACCCCACCACTCTGATCCTCCCACACGCGCCGTTAATCCCCCCCTCACGCGTGACCCCCACCAAAGTGATTTCCCCCCCCTCATGTGTACCGAACACCTGCTCACCAGTCGGTCCCCCACCATCATGAGCCCAGCTAAACTTTCAACCTCCCCCTCTTCACCGTTACCCCACCCGCCCCAAATTCCCCCCCCAAAGATCCCGCTCGACGAAATACCACTCCCATCCCCATCCAACCACAAAACTTTTTCCACCTTGGCTAAACCCCAAAATACTCTCTCTCTCGCCCCAAACAACATAATCAACCTCTCAACTTCAACCACTCCTCTAAATCCCATCCATGTCTCTCCCGGAAATAAAATCAGTCTAAATTCAACCCCTCTCAAACCACAACCCTGCCTGCCCAGACCCCCCCCCACCATCTCCCTATCAAATCCCCACACACCAAACCTCCAAACCACCCGATCATAGTAAACTCTCAACCTTCAGCCTTACTCACCCTTCCCCAAACCCCACTCACGACCACAACTCTCTACACAATTCAACCCCTCCCCAGCACCAACCTCTTCCGCAACAACAACCCCGACTCGACCTGCCCGTTTCATCTTTAAAACCCCCCTATCACTACCCCCGACCGAAACCACTTAGACCCCCCCTCCAAAACTGGCCCCGGGCCAGCTCGCCCCCAGACCCACATTCCTAACGACAAGAACTAACGGTATATCCACCCCGCCCTTCCAAAGTGAAAGTGAACCACCACCCCCTATTACCAGACCGTCACCCAGACTAACGGCGACCCTAAATACCCCCCCCCCCCCCTGATGATGATGAGGATATTATTGTACTAAATTGTTTCGAATGTTTTCAATTCCTAAGCGATTGGGCATGATTCTATAAATTTACATGTTTTCCATATACTGTATATATTATTTTTTTCCTTAGTCATACTACTTTTCTTGTTACCTACACTTTTCTGACTATCTTTTAAATTTGCTTTATACATTGTTAAACACTTTACCTCTTCTTAATTTCCTGTGTTCTTAATTATCTGTCCTTTCTTAAATTTACATGTTTTCCATATACTGTATATATTATTTTTTTCCCTTAGTCATACTACTTTCTTGTTACCTACACTTTTCTGACTATCTTTTAAAATTGCTTTATACATTGTTAAACACTTTACCTCTTCTTAATTTCCTGTGTTCTTAATTATCTGTCCTTTCTTAAATTTACATGTTTTCCATATACTGTATATAGTATTTTTTTTTTCCCTTGGTCATAATACTTTTCTTGTTAATCTACACTTTTCTGACTATCTTTTAAATTTGCTTTATACATTGTTAAACACTTTACCTCTTCTTAATTTCCTGTGTTCTTAATTATCTGCCCTTTCTTAAATTTACATGTTTTCCATATACTGTATATATTATTTTTTTCCCTTAGTCATACTACTTTTCTTGTTAACCTACACTTTTCTGACGATGCTTCTTTTTACTTCACCCTTGAGGCTCGAGGACGAGCCTATAATGAAGGAGAGGGAAGTAAAATGCCCCAGAACGAGAAGCCCACCACAGAAGCCATGAACGAACACCACACAGAAACACCAAAGGAAAGGTCCACAGAACGAAAGGACCAGCTGACCGAGCCCGCCATTCCAGACAGGCCCAAGCCCGCAGGGCTAAACAGCTCCAGGACACACCCATTTACCTTTTCTAAAACTGACCATTTTCCCCACCTCACGTACACTAACCCCCTCGTGTCCTACACTCCTAACTACAAAGATGATGAACAGGAATATACATTCATATTAAAAACACCCATGCCTGTCCCGACGTTGAGCCAATGCCAACACATCAGACAGCCATAATTATATCTATGTATGTTCTTGCATCCGAGAAGTAGATGTTATATATCTTAGAAGTTAAAACACCCACGCTGTCCCTAGACCTCGTATATCATTTTCCATGACGAGTATAGATATATGTAACCCGTGCCCAGTCGCCCCTTGCACTGTTCCTCTAGTAACTAAGTCTATAATATTAACTGCCACCAGCATTGATACGACATAGCGGCACTGTCCTTGCTACAAAGATGATGAATAGGAATATACATTCATATTAAAAACATGCCCTGTCCCGACGTTGAGCCAATGCCAACACATCAGACAGCCATAAATATATCTATGTATGTTCTTACATCCGAGAAGTAGATGTTATATATCTTAGAAGTTCAAACACCCACGCTTGTCCCTAGACCTCGTATATCATATTCCATGACGAGTATAGATATTTGTAACCCGTGCTCAGTCGCCCCTTGCATTGCTCCTCTAGTAACTAAGTATTAATATTAACATTCCCTAACATCTTGTCTTGCCAGACTAAGCTTCTGAAGACCCATCGCCCCATAAATCTATGTATGCAATCCTTAGGTTAAGTATTTTTATCCGCCATTGTGTTCACCTTTTTCCATTTACTTTCCACAATTGTCATACGTCTTCCCCTTGCCTCCTTCGTATCCACAGCCCACACTACGCCAATTTATTTCGTGTCTTACACCTCTTACCCCAACCAGAGATTGTATAAGATAACCTGGTTACCAGTATCTGTCATAAGTACCCCGAAACAATAACTAAGTACCCCTACGAACTGCCGCTGTGGGTGGTATTTTATAATTAATAGAAAACGCAGTTCCCAGGGCCAACTAATAGTATCCATAACCCTCTGACTGATCACATAACTCTATCTTTTCCAGACTCATATACCACCCCATAGTTGCATTCCCCGGTAGCATTTGGCTAACGTATTCTACTGCCTTTTCAAACTTCCATATCAATTGTAGCCTAATGCCACCCCCACGCCCAGGGACCTTAGGGGCAAAATTTCCCTGTAGCCCTTGAACTCCCACCCCCCTCTCATTAAGACACCCGCGCTTCTCGACTCTTGTCCGACCTAGCCTCTCTCTCATACCTCTTGAAGATCCTTGAATTGTCCGTTACTAACGCTCTCCAACCTTTTATATATATACTCCTATCCAGCCTACCTTCACTTAGTAGGCCAGAACAACATTAGAACTTTACTAGCCCCTTGCATGCCATCTATTCTCTTACAACACATTCACAGCCCTGCACCCAATGGTCGTCGGTGCGAGGCTAGCCGCCCCGCCAGTAACTAACTTCTATTGCCATACTTCCAGATAAATGTGGCAGAGTTAGCAACCCAGTCTCCACCATATCCAGCAAACCCTACAATTAACAACCAGCCGAGTAAAACCAGCTAGCTAAGGCACCTTCGGTTTTGGTATTAAAGACACTCACATCTGTCTCATACACAGAGGGTTATTACAAACACTGGTGATATGGCAAGCCCCTAGCCACAGCCGCCGGACGACTATATCAGAGAGAGGGCGCCCAGCTTCCCCTTTTTGCCCACCCGAGGAGGGAGACCCCCACCCCCGCGGAGGTATACCTGGCCCCTGTTTTGACTTTTGAGTCATTGCCAGGTAGCACAGGAATTCTTCCTATCAATGAACTAACCATGAATGACTAACACCTTTACTAACCTCTATTAACTCACAATAAACCATTTACCTTTCTTGCATGCTCTGATCACTAAATTAGCACCTCAGCTATACCATAGAATGAAGATTGAACAATCTAGAGAGACGCTCCTATCACAGCTGTCCCCATCCTCCTCGCAAAGTAGATCCAGTCTCTCTCCCCTAAATACGTCCAGTATAGCCAAAATAGTACCTCTTACTAAGGCTCAGTTATATGAAAATATAAAGGCTTCCTATCGCCCTGTGCCACAACAGTAAATACCATCTTACCTAGTCCCCATATCTATTGAGAGCTCAATTAAGTCCATAAGACTCGAGATCCCTACTGTCTACAGGGTCCAGAACAGAGCCTATAAATCTAACTCCCGCCCCCAGTCAAATCAGTTGAAAGCTAGACACCAACCAGGGGTCACTACCCTGCAGTTAATTTCTAGCTCTGCCCTTGTGTTGTTCCGGAGTGAGATCCCAGAACCGGCAGACTCCGTGGCAGATTTGGATAGAAGGACCTGCCCACGTATTGAAGAACTTCACACATATGGCCCCCCTGGACGGCCGCGGAACCAGTCGTTAGCCCCCAACATCATGGACGCAAGATAACCAGGACCAGACCCATCAGATACTACCCAAGATTCCCTTTAGCAGTACTACATATTACTGTGCTGTTTTAGATTCACTAATTAATATTTCTACGAAGTGGCTAAGACCTTGCCCAGTGTAATTCATACTTAACCATTCCATTTGGGACGTACTAAGCGATCAGTGCTCTTTAATTAACAGGCGACCTTGACTCTCGTAATTACTTTATTCAGATATTAAAACTCTAGTGATATCTAACGTTCGCCCACTGATTTGCGTTCTATGTATTTCTGAGACAAGGATATAAAACTTAGATCAGTACCCCCTGAGGTTACTAGAATTCCCGTGCTCTAAAAATACGTGTGTCTAATCTAGTCTGTGAACTACTACTTGTGCACCAGAGCTACCAGTAATAAATCTAACAGTGAATATGAATCTATAAGTAACATTGATGGTCTTCGGTATATAAACCTGTGAAATCAAAGCCAGTGATCAGAAGATTAATACCTGAACGTTGGAAGTGGGAGACTAGGCTCCATCCAGATCCACTTATGCTAGTGTTGTTCAATTCTATTATATTGTCTTACACAAGTATTCTGCAGTGGTATATCAATAAACGTGATCATGTAACTTGCTACCATGTGTTTCTTTGTGTTCTCTATTCCTCATATCTTGTATTGTGCATGCAGCCTTATATACCCAGTCAATTTAGAACTCACATTACCCAAGTTAAACCTGTAGAAAAACAGGGCATAACAACTAACCACAGCCGCAACAACAGCATATTAATATACTCAAGTATATCTACACTCTACCTTTACTTCTTCTTATATATTTGTATTGGTTCCCCGAAGAACTAACCTATCACTATGTGGACAACCTCTTTTCTTCATCATCCATTCAGTATACTATCAGCAGTTTGTCACCATAGTTGTTCAATCATTAGAAGTTTGTATTCAGCTAAGGAAGGATCTGCTTGAGTCGAAGGAATAATTTAGATCTATAATAAACCTTTTGACTTTTCAATTAGGTAGTGTCGCAACTAAATTGTATTTTATTGTGGTACTTAAAAAAATATGTAAAGTTGCAACTCTATATTGGAAGAGTTAGATATATGACCGGCTTGGCAACAAGCTTTACTGCATACCAGGAAGATATTATTGGGATTGAATTTGTGCTGTACCTAGTATCAGTGCATTACCACGAAGCCCACCGAAATGCCAAAAAATACCCTCATTGTTCCCTGATTAAATAACACTGTATGAATATTCCCATATTCAAAATATGTTACAGGGGGACAATGCCTAGTGAGTTCACTGCTCAATAGGTGGCGTTCTGAGAGTGAGGGTCTGAATCTGGAGGGTGAGACGGTGAAGCACTTGAACGAAGCAACCAGCCGCTTCAGAGATGGAGCTGCTTCGAGCCATGATGGATGCTTCACATGTCTCACTCCCCAGACTGGAACAAGACCTCACGGGCTTCACCGTGTTGAGCGGTGGAATGTACTGTACAGGCTCTCAGCCTATGCCCGAGAGGGAGTAGTTGGAATATTAAAAAAAAAAAAAAAAAAAAAAAAAAACGTAGTATAGGAAGTATTGGTTTTGTGTAAATATCTGTTTCCTCACATGTTTGCCCCAAGCTCCTTAGTTTACATAAATGAACGGCCTTGCGGGAAAGGAAAACGTTAAGAAAAATTAGTATTTTTTCTACAAGCAACAAGATCTCTAAGTAGAGCATGCATCTCCGCCATGTGCATAACCCTTAGCATCAGTGTGTAAATAGAACCAGTCATAACCAAAAACTGTGTGGCTATTAAGTATTACGGCGAGTTTTGTGTAAATTGAAATGTATTATGTCTATTTTATGTAGAAGCGGGGGGGGGGGGGGGGGGGGTATTTATGCGTTCGTCAAAAGCTAATCATTCGGTTCGGATACAAAGGTATATAGGGTAGGGAATTTATGATATGTAAAATATTTCATACCCAACCAATTTCATACCCAGCACATTACAGCATGTTTATGATTAATATCACTCCAACACTCCATATCCATTGTATATACCAATTCACCCACAAAAATGTGTAAACCAAAGACACTTCAGCACATACGACATATATATATACAGTATAGGGCCTATACAGTATATACTGTCTTGATAGCGTAATGCATAAGTGCGCGGAATTTCGATGTGAGTATCCTAGGTTCCAGTCCTTGGAGTGCCACATGTATTTGTTGATTTCATTAATTGATTTTAGAGGTAAAGTTGGTTGGTGGAAAAAAACAAAAAAAAATTATATATATATATATATATATATTGTCACAATGACCAGGGTCTTTTAGGAGTAGCTAGACTCGAGTGGCGCCAGACTTTCATGAAAGCAGCTGTGCCAAGTCTATTAGAAAGACCTGGTATTGTGAGTTTCATTCAGATACCCTTCCAATTGCACATGACTAGTTTTGCCGTGCCTCTAAGCGTTTTTGTCTCAATAAACATTTGTGTAGAATGAGCAAATAGAGTGTTATTAGTTTCGTATATGAAGTTGTTTTTTAGTGGCAACGTTGTAATTTGCAAGCTAGAGGTAAGTGGGGAGGGAGCAATGTTGCTCTCGTCTCGGGAGAGGGGGGGCGCGAGTTTACCAGCACCACGAGTTTCATTTAATTATGTGACCATTGCAAGTTTAGTTGTGTTGCAATATCAAGATGTACTTTATTTTATCTGCCACGCTGTTTTAGTCAATATGTTAACACAGGAATACGTTAGTATAAGTTATTCTTGTGAAGTGTCTTAGTGTTATCATATCTTGTGGTGATATATTGCAACCCCTTAGTTTGAGCCTGGCTCCCGCTAGCTACGCCAGGGCCAGGCCTCATCATTCACTCGTTGGCGGCCAGACTAGATAGTTGGTGTCCTCTCTCTCTTGTGACCCATCAGTCTGCCCCCTTTTGTTTGTCCTTGCTTGCATAATAGTAACGTAACGTAATTAACAGAGCATCCTAGACATTCATTTCTTCTTTTAATTATTCTTTTCCTCTGATCAGCATTTATTATATTTCCCTTTGTTTTATATATTCTGTACCTCCGGTGGCTGACTTCGGAATTCGTGATAGGGAAGGGCTGGGAGGCTTGCCGGGGTCCTTACTAATAAGCACTGTTAATCCCATAGACAGTCCACACACACACACCTCTATAACCCCTACATATTTTCCCCCTACATATTTTCCCCGTGTTTGTGCTTAAGACCCGGTAGCAACCTTGACGGTTCTGCCCCAGCAATTGTTTGTTCCTTATCTCGGGTTTCGAACTCAGGCAACGGAGTGTTTCATATTAATTAGGAATCCAGCTTCAGTCTGGACCCCCCCCCCCCCCATAGTTAAGTGAGTGTGGGAGGTGGACTCTCTAAGAGTTCATTGTTCCGGGCGGTATCTCACTGGGGGGCCCAGGTTGAAGCAGGATATATTGGTGTGATATTAGAGGTGGTCAGGGCAACCTGCTTCTACTAATATCACCCCGAGGTTAGTAGTCATATTTGGACACTGCCTTGTATTGTTAATTCAGTATATGTAAGCAATATTATTATGTGCAACTCTCTTGGGTTGAGAGTGGATTACCGTTGGCTGGTTTGCGCACGGTTTAGTACTGTCGAGGGCGCGCATAGCCTGTTATGCTCGAAGTACACCTGCACTCTTGTTTCTTTGATGTCTGCTGGTAGCCTATGTATTTAACTGTTTTGATTATCCAACCCAGCATTGCTTATCCCGGTGTTGGTTTCGAGTTCTCGTAGCTAGTAAGTTACAGGAGTATTTCTGTTCTACTTATTATTCAGAATAGGAGCAGGGCAGTGTGCACCTTAAGCCCTGAGAAGAGCCTGGAAGCGTTCATAGAGCTGTTACCTGTTGCGTCGTGGTGTTGTTTAGTAGAGAGACAAGGTGCATTTGCATTAGTCATTATTTTCGTATACCGTCTCTAAGCAATTGAGGTCCAGATTCGTAACAGTGGCGACCTTGCCTAGGATAATCAGAATAGTACCAGCACTATTAATAAGATTTATTTTGATCAGAGGATTTTTTTTTAGAATAGGTGTCTAGCATTTTATTTTACTATGTCTGAACAACAAGCAAGAGAGGAGGGGGAGAGTGTCGTGCCGTTGCATATTACCAGTGAGGAGGATGCGAGAGTGTTCCTTCGGAGTTCTCCAGAATGGGCACAGATGCATTTGAGAAGTGTGGAGGAATTGAGGTTGATTGCATCAGTGTTGGGAATAGAGTGGTCTCTACTTACCACGAGGGAAGCATGTCAGCAGTAGATATGGCAGTATTATTATGATGTTTCAGAGGGGGCTCAGCAAACAACTGTGCCGGCAGGAGGCTATATCTCACCTGCACGCTCTCCGTCACGCACATCCAGTCCTCTTAATGATAGCATTGCGTCTTCCCAGTTGACATGTCCTACTGTTATTCCCCCGTTGTTGCCTGACATGCCCCCTGGTGTGCCCCAACTTACTCAACCCCATTTTTATCCTTTACACTCTACTCCTGCCACTGGCTGGGCGGCACAGAACCAGTTTACACCTCCGCCTCCCCATTTATCCCAGCCGGACTTTCTACGATTCAGCCACGTTACCGTCACGCTTATGTTCCTACACCACCCCCTACTTTTGCCCCGGTAGGGCTATCGAGTGATGCTCTAGTACAACTAGAGTTGAAGATATTGGAAATGCAGGAGAAAAGAGAAGAGAGAGAGATGCAGGAGAGGTTAGAAACACAGAGAATGACAATAGAATTACAAAGAACCAAAGTTGAGGTAGACGGGGGTAGGTACACAAGGGGACAAGTTGGCACGGTACACAGGGAGGAATCTAGCGAGTTAAAGTTGTCTCGTAGCCTGAACCTCGTTCCCGCTTTTGACGAGGAAAAAGTCACTGAATGGTTCCAGCGAATTGAAAAGAAAGCACGGGAGTTCGAGTGGCCACGGGAACGCTGGGCGGCATTGGTGGCAAATGTTCTCAAGGGAAAAGTGCTCGATGCATATGATAGGATGTCAGTGGGGGACTTAGCAGAGTATGATAATTTAAAGCAGGCTATCCTTAACACTCAAAAAGCGGGTGGTGGTGTTTATTTGACTGTGCCTCCCAGCGGGGGGTTTTACTGTAAACGAGCTTGTTTCCGTGCTCGTTTTCATGCATAAACAAGAGCCAGAGCGTAATACAAGTATGTATCCCTGAAAGGGCGTTAAATGAGCTTTCCAATGACACCAGAACCATCCTTATACGATCACTGGTTGTCTTGCAACGATCGTGCAACCGAACTGCAAAATAGGTAAAATACGGTCATTTCCTTGCATTATTACGTGTGAAACGAGTGAGGGAGGGTGGAGTAGGGCGGAGTACATCTCAGTAGCTCCACGGCCACCGTGGCGAGCGGTCATGAGGTAACCTACGCTCCTCCCACCGCTCCGCTCTCTCTCAGAGCACATTACGTGCTCAAAATTACATGCGACTATAGCCGGGCCACGCCACATAGGCCACATTTATTTCACTCGAATATAACCGGGTGCCGCCAAAGATGAGTTAAGGGGACCGAGCTTTAAAAACTCGAAATCCTGAAAATACCAATAGGTGTTTACTCAACAAGAGTCAACATCCCTTCATAAGCCAGTGAAATGTTATTAGTGAAAACCCATTGGAAATCGTTTTTTTTTTATGTTTTCCAAACTTTTCCTGTAATTTTAAAAACGTTATATAGCGAACTTTGAAATTAACATGCTCAGTAACTACTGGTCGTACGAGGAGCATACCTATATAAATCGAAAGAGCGCAAGCTACTCTACAACCTCCCATACGCTTTATCTTCTACTTTGCCATGTTCCTGCGTAAAATATTGTATATCTAAAAAACAAAAGTAAAAATGTTCACCAAATTACCTTAGACTTTCACCTGTTTTTCTCAGAACCTATATTGCCGCACTATCGGATGTTATTCTACAGTTAGTATTGGACCTATAGGAATGGTGTATATACCATTGGAAAGGTAATTAAAAACACTAAAAGGTCTATAAAGCCAATTTACTCTAGTATTTTTTTTTTTTCACAATATGTCGTCAAAGTTGCAATTTTCTATAAATATATTCGCCTGAATCCGTAATCACCTAAATCGAACAAATACACAAAATATATAAAAAAACATTTATAGAAACTACAGATACACCTTTTGTGAGTTGTTTGATCACATAAATCATGTGCTATGGGAATTTCTGTAGGAGTTTATTATTTTCTGCAGTGCTATGATTTTCAACGTTTTTTTACCTAAATTGCAAGAAAAAAGCAAAAATAAAATAAAATAAAAACAAATTTGATCTAGTTTTATGGTCATATACACCTGTGCCAAATTTCATTTAAATTGAAAGTAAGACCTGGAAGTTTGTAATTAACCGGTCGGTCCCCTTAAGGCTTATGAACTCGACCAGAAGCCTATTGCCTTAAATTTCATGATGCAAGGAAGAAGCCTAATCATACTCATGTTGAGTTTGCTAAGTAGCTCCGTGATTGTTTGTCTCGTTGGCTTTTGAGTGAAAATGTAACCAATTTAAATGAGGCAGTTGAGCTTTCCCTGCTAGAACACTTTACCAACAATGTCGACAAAGAGATTTGCCAAAAGATACGTGAGAAGCGCCCCGGCAAGCTGTCTGATGCTGCCGTGTGGGCTGATGATCGAGTGTTGGCAACCAAGGGTTTTACTGATCGTGCCAGATATGCTCCCCCTACGACTGCACGTGACGAGAAGTACCGAGCAGGTGAAAGTGGAGGGTACAGAAATAGTGGCCCTGGTCCCACACGTAATAATAACGGTGGAGACAAAAAAAAATCACAAAATTCAGCCCGACCTGATTCCAGTGGTGTTAGATGTTATGGGTGTAAACAGACCAGACATATTAAACCAAACTGTCCCCAGGCAAAGTCTTCTGCAGCGCTTGCTAAGCCTGTGTCATTAGTGGTTGGTATCCAGGGAGGAGGGGATGAATCTTTGTTACCGAGGTTGGAGGCAGACCGAAGGGTGAAGCATGGGGTGCCAACGGCCGTGGCACAGCCTGCCCTCGACAAAGTGTCTCAACTAGGTACCATTGCAGGTCCAGAAGCCTCGCTCGCTTGGTGCCAGGCTTTCGTTCATTAGGGTGAAGTAGAGCTGTGTGGGAAGGTGTATCCAGTCAAGGTTCTTAGGGATTCGGGAGCTAAGCAGTCCATGTGTTTGAACTTGACGGGGAAGCCGATAAAATCTGACAAGTTTCTGTTATGTCGAGGTGTAAATACTGAGGCCTGTTATAGCCTCGTTCCTGTTCATCTTAGGTGTCCTGTAGTCACGGCGATGGCGAAGGTAGCGGTCGTGGACACATTACCTGTGGAGGGGATTGATTTTCTGCTTGGAGCAGGTATGGCAGGGAGTAAAGTCTTTCCACCTCCGGTAGTGGTGTCGGAGCAGGTACAGCCGGAGGAGAGGAACAAGGAGGCTAAGAAGCTGCCTCCCGCCCAGGTTGCACAGCCGGAGGAATTGTTTGGGGAAGAAATAGATCTGATCGAGGGGATGTACAGTAATGAATCTGCATCACCGATAGATTTAACTGATCTGCAGGGTGCCGAGGGTGTGCAGGACGAGGAGGAAGGCTCAGCGGAAAGTTCCTCACTCGTTTCGCCCGGTGCCAGAGGTGATACTGAAGGGAGCGATCGGGTCCCTACGGGAGGACCAGTTGATCCTGTATCATCGAATCAGACCGACTTGGAGGCTATACCTAATCTTACCACCGTGGCACCGGGGGTGATTGGTGAGGCGCCGCAGAGTGATGCTTCATTAACACACTTGTTTTCTAAGGTCGGAGAGAGTACTCCAGACAGACGTAAGACCCATCAGCTCTGCCATATTAACATGTTGAAGAGGTACTATCGTGCGGCGGGCACACAGGCTATGTCACCTAAAGGGGCTAGCCGAGAGAGTTGCCTGGGCGCCGATCAGTCACCTGCTGGTGTTAACGGGGAGTTGTCCGAGGCAGTTTGTGCTACTGTATCCGCTCAGAATGGGTCGGTAGAGAAAGTTGAGTCAGATCCGGTCAATTTCTTGCCTATGTTATTGACTGGAGAGTTGGAGTCGGAAGTGCAGGGTGACCCCGGGCCTGGTGGATGGTGGTTGGATAACCCGGGTCCCGGGGCTAGCGGCTCATGCACTGTGGGAACGCCAGGCAAGGCTCCTGCAGTGCCTCTCAACCCCCCTCTGCACTCTCCCCAATTCTCCGGTCCCAGGGACCAGGATGCCGTGTCTCGTTGCCCTGTCCTGGTTGTAGAAGGCATGCAGGAGGAGGAGAGGGAGCTTTTCCCAGGTGAGGCTGTGCCGGCTGGGACATGGGCCAAGAACGGGTACCTGGCCCTGCGGGAGAAATTTACCTATTTACCTCCGGAAAGGGTTGAGGAGATGTTTACTACCTTGTGGGCTTATCCACAAGTGTTCGGGGATGCACCATGTTTGACATCTTGGGCAGTGCATGACATCGATGTGCGGGAGAATAAGCCTATAAAATTACCACCTTATAGAGTTAATCCACAGAAGCAGCTCGCTCTTGACGCTGAGCTGTGGTATATGGTTGACAAGGGTCTCATCAAGAAAGGCTGGAGTGAGTGGTCAAGCCCAGTAACTTTGCAGCCTTAGCCTGATGGTAAGATCTGCTTCTGTGTCGATTTTCGCAAAGTAAATTTACTCTCCAAGACAGATACCTACCCTTTACCGAGAGTTGATGACTCGGTAGACAAGATTGGGGCAGCCACGTTCATCACAAAAGTGGACTTAGTTAAAGGCTATTGGCAAGTCCCACTAACTGAACGTGCCAAGAAAATCGCTAGTTTTGTGGTGGGTGGAGGAGTGTATCAGTGCCAGGTTCGACAAGCCTTACGGCTTGAAGAATGCTCCCGCCACATTTCAGCGGTTAATGGAGAGGGTTGTGCATGATGTCCCCAATTGTTTGGTCTACATAGATGATGTTGTTGTTTATGACACAAATTGGACCAACCATTTGGCCAATGTGGGTGAGCTTTTCCGGAAGTTGTCCGAGGCTGGTTTGGTGGTCAACCTGGCAAAGTGCGAGTTCGTGCAGGCTCGGGTGCAATATCTGGGTTATGTTGTTGCCCACGGCCAGGTCTGTCCCCCTCGGGCGAAGGTGGAGGCTATCCAGAGTTTCCGAGCACCTCATAATAATAAAGCCGTGCAACGTTTCCTTGGTATGATAGGCTATTATCGCCGGTTCATCAAAGGATATTCCACCGTGCTTGCCCCATTGACAAATTTGCTACAAAAGAACAAACCATTTAAATGGACAACAGAGTGTGAGCAGGCTTTCAAAGATGTCAAAACCCTCCTCTGTTGCCATCCTATATTACATGCCCCAGATTTCAACAGGCCTTTCGTCGTGGCAGTAGACACGAGCGATGTGGGTGCCGGCTCTGTGTTGATGCAAGAGTTCGCAGATGATGTTGAGCACCCCATTTCCTACTTTTCGAAAATGTTTAACCGAGCACAAAAGAATTATTCTGTGATCGAAAGGGAGTTGCTAGCTATTATTTTGAGTTTATACCATTTCGCTGTTTATTTGCCACCATATGGGCCCGTGCTCAGAAGCTACTCTGACCATCATCCTCTGCAGTTTCTTAATAGGCTCAAGGACAAAAACCAGAGACTTACTCGCTGGAGTTTGATGTTGCAAGAATATCATCTCGATGTTAGGCACATCCGTGGTGTTGATAATGTCCTGGCAGACTGTTTGTCCCGTGAGTCCTCTGAGGGGTGATAGGAGAGCACGAGACTATTTAGTAAGTAAGTCATAGTTACTCATGTTAAAAAAAAATCTATAAAATGTAAAAATACAAAAGACTGTCAATGTAAATATTTTGCAGTTGTAACCTAATGATGAAAGTTTTGTTTCAAAGCTCCAAAACTCCCCCCCATGTGATGGTGTCACAATGACCAGGGTCTTTTAGGAGTAGCTAGACTCGAGTGGTGCCAGACTTTGATGAAAGCAGCTGTGCCAAGTCTATTAGAAAGACCTGGTATTGGGAGTTTCATTCCGATACCCTTCCAATTGCACATGACTAGTTTTGCCGTGCCTCTAAGCATTTTTGTCTCAATAAACATTTGTGTAGAATGAGCCAATAGAGTGTTATTAGTTTTGTATATGAAGTTGTTTTTTAGTGGCAACGTTGTAATTTGCAAGCTAGAGGTAAGTGGGGAGGGAGCAATGTTGCTCTCGTCTCGGGAGGGGGGGGGGGGGGAGAGAGTTTGCCAGCACCACGAGTTTCATTTAATTATGTGACCATTGCAAGTTTAGTTGTGTTGCAATATCAAGATGTACTTTATTTTATCTGCCACGCTGTTTTAGTCAATATGTTAACACAGGAATACGTTAGTATAAGTTATTCTTGTGAAGTGTCTTAGTGTTATCATATCGTGTGGTGATATATTGCAACCCCTTAGTTTGAGCCTGGCTTCCGCTAGCTACGCCAGGGCCAGGCCTCATCATTCTCTCGTTGGCGGCCAGACTAGATAGTTGGTGTCCTCTCTCTCTTGTGACCCATCAGTCTGCCCCTTTTGTTTGTCCTTGCTTGCATAATAGTAACGTAACGTAATTAACAGAGAATCCTAGACATTCATTTCTTCTTTTAATTATTCTTTTCCTCTGATCAGCATTTATTATATTTCTCTTTGTGTTATATATTCTGTACCTCCGGTGGCTGACTTCGGAATTCGTGATAGGGAAGGGCTGGGAGGCTTGCCGGGGTCCTTACTAATAAGCACTCTTAATCCCATAGACAGTCCACACACACACACATCCATAACCCCTACATATTTTCTCCGTGTTTGTGCTTAGGACCCGGTAGAAACCTTGACGGTTCTGCCCCAGCAATTGTTTGTTCCCTATCTCGGGTTTCGAACTCAGGCAAGGGAGTGTTTCATACTAATTAGGAATCCAGCTTCAGTCTGGACCCCCCCCCCCATACTTAAGTGAGTGTGGGAGGTGGACTCTGTAAGAGTTCATTGTTTCCGGCGGTATCTCACTGGGGGGCCCAGGTTGAAGCAGGATATATTGGTGTGATATTAGAGGTGGTCAGGGCAACTTGCTTCTACTAATATCACCCCGAGGTTAGTAGTCATATTAGGACACTGCCTTGTATTGTTAGTTCATTATATGTATGCAATATTATTATGTGCAACTCTCTTGGGTTGAGAGTGGATTACCGTTGGCTGGTTTGCGCACGGTTTAGTACTGTCGAGGGCGCGCATAGCCTGTTATGCTCGAAGTACACCTGCACTCTTTTTCTTTGATGTCTGCTGGTAGCCTATGTATTTAACTGTTTTGATTATCCAACCCAGCATTGCTAATCCCGGTGTTGGTTTCGAGTTCTCGTAGCTAGTAAGTTACATGAGTATTTCTGTTCTACTTATTATTCAGAATAGGAGCAGGGCAGTGTGCACCTTAAGCCCTGAGAAGAGCCTGGAAGCGTTCATAGTGCTCTTACCTATTGCGTCGTGGTGTTGTTTGGTAGAGAGACAAGGTGCATTTGCATTAGTCATTATTTTCGTATACCGTCTCTAAGCAACTGAGGTCCAGATTCGTAACAATATATATATATATATATATATATATATATATATATATATATATATACAGTATATCAGCCACAGACATATCCAGACCAAAGTAATTTCATCACTTTATATATTTCCTAATGAGCACTTTCTATCCAAAATATTTCAAGCTCACAACCAAGCCATATTCAGCACCCAATTCGTTTTGCACCAGACAAGTTATGTTAGGGAAATTTTCAATTTCGGAATTTCACCTATACAATATATTTTGAGTCACTATATACCATTAATAGATGTGCTAATAGGAAGTATCTTCATTATCCCCAATATCCCTATGCTTATAGTATTATACTGTAAGGTGATGAAAACGTTTTTGATAAACTGATATAGTTTTGTTTTCATATTTATTATATCCTTTACTAAAAAAACATAAATACCGTACTTAAGCATCCAAAATCAATAGATTGCTGATAATTTTGATTATAATGTGCGTCCATGTATTGAGTATAATTCACACTTGTGGGGAGCATCCTCTCACACAGCACTTCTAGACAAAGTAGAAAGGAAAGCTTTCTGTCTCATTAACTCACGCCCACTCACCAATTAATTACATTATCTCTTTCTTCGCTGCAATGTTGCATCTCTCACTATTCTACCGCTATTACAATAATCAGTATTCCTCCGAGCTCTATCAGTGTATACCACCCTCTCTTTGTAGAGCCCGTAGCACCTGTCTTGCAACACAATCCCACCCCTACTCAGTGCAACTCTCAAACCCAAGAGTGAAACCTTATTCTCAATGTTTCTGCTATTCAACAGCTGAGCTCTGGAACTCTCTCCCAGAACCAATCTGTCACTCATCGTATGACTTAAATTGCTTCAAACTCCGTGTGTCCAGCCATTTTGGCTCAAACGTCCCTTGATTACGACCCTGTCATTCTTTCAACTCTGGGGGAGGCACTCGTCACAGGCAGTTTTGCCTTTTGTCTCCCTCATTCACATAACAAATATATCGTGTGGTTAGAATGGTGGGGCTCTGGAACAGTGGTCGTGGTGAGCTCGGGCGTTCACCAGTGTTTATCCTGTCTGTACCGCCGACGTATTACTCATTTTATGCAAGCTATATTCAGACGAGTGTGTGCAGCTTAAGAAGGATCTGAGGTAGTAAATAGGGTTAATAAAAATAGTTCTAAACCTGTAATTTAATGGATGCCCTCTTTGAACGGAATAATATAGTCTTAACAGTAGCCAGCGAAAACCTTTAAGGTCGGCACTGGTACTGGATTGGTAAACTAAAAAGTACAGTACTTACCAAGTTTGGCAAAATCCATCCGTTCCTTCTCGAGATATTTTAAGAACACACACAGTCAAAAATGCAAAAGAGTCATAACAATAACCTGCCCCCACGAGTGACGAACAGATTAAGGGGGTTGGGCTCATTTGTTTTGCTTGTTTATTAATCTTTCTGTAATTATGTTTAGTTTCCTCCCTAGACATCCATCAAGCTTAAAAAACACTCCTAGATAAATTTTTACTTTTTTCCATAGAAAAATTTCCCGTCCGAATGCCGGTTCCTCTTAAAATTACAGGCTCGCTATCGTTCGCTAGGGAAAAATCGACACCTATATGGCACAAAATATATTTATATTGATATAGACATGACACGAAAGGTTTTTAAATTGACAAACTAATGGGGCGAGCGTCTTAAAATCTAAAAACTAATGGGGGTAATCATGAGGAAAAAGGAGGACCAGAAAAACGGCCCATCTCCCTTAACAATAGCAACATTTGAAGAACAATATAGCACTATACTAAAGAATCCTAACAATATAGCTACAACACTAATATAGCAACGCCAACCACAGGCAACACTAATGTCATTCTAATCTGTCTATATCAAATATATTAGACCAATACTCCTATTATGCCTGGACACACTAATTAATAAGAGCAATCATACAACAAAGTCTTCCTGATTCTTCGACCTGAATTATCACAAATATCGTATGTTTTCTGAAATACATATCTAGAAATGGCAATTGATAAATATCTGCCTTCGTTTAAAAAATATCACTTGTTAGAGAATAAATAATTCTTTCATTTCGTTGTGTCATGGTGTATATAATTTGCTTATCTGTCTAAACTGGTCTGCTTCTGTCCTATCCTACTATCTAATTTATCTTACTCTGTCCTATCCTACTATCTACCTTCCAATCTAAACGTCCCTCCTCCCTCTTTCTCACCGTCATAGAGAATCAGATACAGGTGGTGAATAATGTGCCCTTGGGATATCGTCCGGCCAGAAACGGAGAGTTATGACTGGGGGAGAACATGAGTGGGTGAAGAGAGGGGAGTGAGAGCAGATAACCTGGCCAGGATACTCATTGATGTCGTAAGTTAGGGCGATTCGGAAGCATTGCAAATATTTAATCCTTGCCCAAAAACTCGCTCATACCCAGGAAAACTAAACTATGTAATGCCTAGTTATGATTTGCTTTTGGGTATTAATAGTGCTAGAATTAAGGTAGGATACAACGATCAGAGGGATACGTTATATATGTTTTGAGTATCCTGGCGATTGGCAAGAACTGTGAGGATACTTCTGAAAACAATACAGTTGGATTAGCATCTAAAATAGTTATATATATGGAATTAAACAGTAATTCGGGGAGCAATTAAAGGGTATTGTTGGAGAGGGTAAAATTGTATTCGTAGTCGTTGGGAGAGCGAGTAACAATAATTAAACGATAAAGATGAAGGAAGTGATGGTAGAGGTTAAGGAAATATTGGAGTTAGATAGGTGGAGACCAGAATAGACCGGACAGATATATGATGAGTTGGAGATTAGGGTATGTAACTGTAGTTCTAGGAGATGTATACTAAGACAAATACAGGATGCAAGTGTAGGGAGGTTGTCTAGGTAAATATCGTTATTTTTTAGAGTCAGAAATGAAAGTGTGCAGGAGACATGTGTATTGTCATGCAAAAGTGTTGATAAATTATAGTATTGTAAATAGAAAACACAAATATTGAGGAAATGAGAAGTGGGAATGAATTTAAATAAGAGTGAATAAATGTTTCGTGAAAGGGATTTGTGAAGTTAGAAGGAATGAAACAAAGCGACAAGAGTAGATGAATAGGAGAGGGTGTAATTGGAGACCCTACACTAACAGATAAGTGTGGGGGGGTTGATTTAGGGGCCACCATTTCCTCGATGCAGTTGTGGAGGAAATCCCGTCGGTTCCGGACACTGTAGGCTCTATTCATGGCTGCAGCAAATTGTTGGTGTAAAGGCTCCATGGCTTCCTCGGTGTAGGGACAGAGTGTACCATGAATAGAGCCTACAGTGTCCGGAACCGACGGGATTTCCTCCACAACTGCATCGAGGAAATGGTGGCCCCTAAATCAACTAACAGATAAGCCAACATCCTTCATGTTGATACCATGGGTGCCATTGACTACCATAAAAGAAAAAAAAACAAAAAAAACATTCATGCTCATAATAAACATTCCGGAACACTCGTACCGTTTTTTTCCCACAGACTTCCATAAATGTTCAAAAACAAATAACCCCAAAACATAATTTCGAGATATGTTTAATATTATTCGGTAGAAATATCCCGGCCAATTCTTGCTTAACTGCAGGCTCGCTATCACTTGCCACGACAAAAATATAGAAGCGTAAATGGCAAAAACGTTCTTATGATTGCCAAAGAAATGATGCGAAAAATCTTATAATCGTCAACATAATGAAGCGAACGTCTTAACATCTCAAAATGAATAGGGTTTAACATGAGAGAGAAGGGTTCCAGAAAGAAAAAAACACCCACCTTAATTGAAAATCTCCCTCTGAAACCTAATAAATATGTCTAATGAGCAGGTTGGATATGATTAGGGGTAAGCAAACTGTACAGTCAAAATATATTATTTGCCGACAATCTTTCTCGTACACCAAACAATTCAATGTTACTATATCAGGTTTGTTTTCAGCTGACGGTAAATTGCCATGTACCCATCTTCAATACACGGCTATTACGAAGATTTTGTATCGAGATATGATTTTAATTTGGAAAACTTAGTATTAATATAACGCAGAGGCAAAATGGTTTCATATGTGTCCATTAAGCATTGATAAATCAGCTACTAATGGATTAGATAAAGCATCTGCTGAAAATAAACCGTCATAAACATTCTTTTCCTTATCAGTCTCCTTGTTTTCTAATAGTCCATGACTATCAAAATAATTATAGGGGAAAACCTTTTAACAATATCAAGGACAGTCCTCCGCCTTGTACTCTTCTACTTTGTTCTTTCTTTCCTCCTTTACTTATCTCTCATTCTTAGACACTTTTCACTTCCCCACCCTGTGTATCCCCCATCTACTTTACCTTTAACTTTAATTGTTTCTTGTCGTAGCAGTGTCGAGTTAATATGTCCTTTTCACGAAAATGGTCATCAAGACTTTCGGCGAAGTTTTGTTGTTGACTGTAACGGTCGCATGTATGAATACAGTTAGGAGAGGAGGCCGATAGTCAATATTTACCCAGACCCCTCCATCACTAGACGTTTATGGCGCCTCCACCACCTACTCCTACAGCAACCACACATAAACACAAACAACCACGCCTTTCTTCACACGCTATTATCTGTACACACTTAATATACAAGCATGAACACGCACTCTCTTTTACACACAAACACACACACACACACGCACATACACACGAAATAAACCAAGTATTATTATTATTATTATTATTATTATTTTATTATTATTATTATTATTATTATATGTATTATTATTATTTATTTTTATTATAACACACACATACGAAATAGACAAATGATTAGCATTATTATTAGTATTACTACACACACACACACACACACACACACAAACACACTTAGATCAGCCGAGTGGTCTAAGGTGCTGTACATTGACCACGAGCTCGAGGGTTCAAGTCACCCAGAATCCTAAACAAAAATTTAGGCTATCCCGATGGAGAGGATTGTATCGTGGTCGCTCCCTAGCCAAGCTGCTCAATTATCAGCTTGTGTTAGCCTACATGTACTTCTCACCAGTGCATCTGCGTATGTACTATGGTGGGAACTCAGCTCCTCACGGTCGCCTATGGTCGCATGTGACGTAGTTAAGGTAGTAAAAGCATTGTACTGTACCTAGGTTAAGAAAAACTGTATATATTCAGCCTCACGGCTGTAAGGGCACAATAAACCGACACACACACACACGCACTAACGACCACGCCTTTGTTCTCACGCAACCAACTTCACATTTACATACACGCACGCAGTGTTGATCACTTGAGTGCATTTTCTCTTGTATTGCATCTATTGCTCACACACACACACAAACACACACATGTGATGGTGTGTTTAACTGTACAAACGAGAACATTACATTGTGTTTTATAAACCTTAAACAAACTCTGCAGATCAAACCTAACCTGGCTTCTACCTAAGCTAATACAACCTGCTTAAGATACTCTGTTTTAGGGATTGTTTATCCTAATATATCTGTCTTTACCTTTACATAAACCTACAAAAATATAAAATAAATACGCATGTACTCCTACACATACACACAAACACACACACACACACATGATTCTCGTACCATATGTATAGGTATGAAAGTGTACATATGCATATGATTGCAAAAATATTTGCAGAATGAATCTTCTATACATTGTCTTTATTGTGACATTAATCGCCATTTGTATTAAAATCGCCATTAATCCACAAAAGCCAACTCAACAAACCTAATATTGCTGGTCATGAAATATAATGGTAATAGACTGCATAGTGTGGCAGTGGGAGGTAAATTATACTCGGTCATAATAGGTAGGCCAGAAATCCTAACTCCTAACCTCTATAACTCAAATATAGGTAGGGTAATTGAGAAAATATGTCTACCATTCAGGAAGAGTCAGACAGGGAATAGGTGTGAGTATTTACAACCTTGTTGCAGCCCTTTTTGAGTTACAGAGGTTAGGTGTTATGGTTTCTGGGACTATTTATAAAGAATGGACTACAGTACAATGCTGTACAGGTGGCGACCCTTTCACCATAAGAGTACGCATTTCCTTCTGGCTATCATTCGACTGGTTTGATTCAGATTAGTGTATATTGAAGTCAGAGGGTTAATTGAGATTGTCTTTACCCTTTTAAGGGGAGATAGGCGTATTTATTTGCTTATAGATTTATATTTTTATTATTGTATTTGTTTGTTCCGTAGACCTCCATCAAGTTGTAAGAAATACCCTCTAGACCCCCCCTTTAAGATACATTTGTAAATTTTTCGGTAATAAAAAATCCCGGCCGAAGGCCCGTTACTCTTAAAATTTCAGGCTTGCTATCGCTCGCCAGGAAAACATCGACTCCTAATTGGCACGAAAGGTCTTATTATTTACCTCGAAATTGGGCGTAAAGTCATAAAATCGCCAAACTAATGGGCCGAACGTCTATAAATTTAAATATCAATGTGGCTAAACACGAGGAAGAAGGGGGGCCAGAAATGACAGCCCATCCCCCCTTAATTCCCACAGATCCTTCCTAAACTGTGTAAAATCATCTAATGATAACCAGAACAAACTGTTAATAATCGTGACAAACGCGCCATAACGCAGAGTAAAGATGATGGATGTGGTCTAAAATATTAAGACACATGTAATTCCACGTCAGTATGATGTTTATATTCCTTTTCTTTCATACACCAGAACCATGTGGGTACTTTTCAAATACTATGGTTCCTTCAAAGCTATATTTGAATTGACAATGCGTAGAGATAGATGGATAACACTTCATATTATATTTATCTGTAGTTTACTGTCTTTGTTTACGAACTTTGTCCCATCTTCTTGAGAAATGGAAAAAGACGGAAGTAATGTTGTTATTCAAATGCCAACTGCCGAGGGAGAGCGAGCAATTGTGTCCACATTATCGTTTATTGTGGTGAATATCGAGGACCAAGGGGCGGAGAGGGAGAAAGGAGTTAAGGGGAAGAAATAAGGGTGGGGTGAGAGTAAAACGAAGGTGCGAGGAAGAAGGGAAATGAGGGAGGGACACAGGGGAGGAGGGAGGGAAATGAGAGGAGGAGAGAGACGAGTAACAGAAGAACAAGGAAGGGAGAGAAAGGGAAAAAGGTCGCGAGCAATTAGGCAGAAGAGAGGTAGTATGATGATATGGGAAGAGGCGAGTAAGTAGAGGGAGGGGGGGAGAGATATATACATTATTTAGATAAGTTACCAACGGAATTGTTCCTTCTCACTCTAAAAGTCTTTAAAAAGATATGTTTTCCATGATGTATCACGCAGTCGTAAAATATGTTTTATTTTAATATTTGCTTTAGTCTTTGACAATCATACCCATGGCTTCCCAATCCCTCCCTGCAATGCCGGACATTTGAGGTGCAGTAGACCAGTATTGCTTTTACAATGTAAATGCTAGAACGTGACAAAGGATTATCGACCTGATTACACTGGTTACAGACAAATTAATATCCACAGCATTGCCAACGGTATGGCGGCAACCCTCACACACTTCACACAGTATACATGGCAACGGGCGGTTATACTATAAGCAACCCAACCTCCTTAACAAGCTAGAGAAGCAAATATATTGCCTCGGTATATGGAGGCGATTCATTGACCCCACCCCCAACCCCACACACACAGACCCTACCGATTAATTACCTGTCATCTATTTTCTATTAATACTGAAGTTCTCTTGAAAACAATAATGTATAAGACTATTACAGACTGATGAAACACGTGTACAGTATATACAAATTTGATTTATGATCATTGAAAGAGAGAGAGAGAGAGAGAGAGAGAGAGAGAGAGAGAGAGAGAGAGAGAGAAAATTAAGTGAGCGTTGGAACAAAATTGAAGACAATTGAACACAAAGTCCCATTGGTGTTTCTATTTACCATCCTGGCAAAAGTTTGAATTGCATATTACCCCTGACGAGAGAGGAGTGTGTGTGTGTGTGTGTGTATTCATTTATTTGTATTCACCATTTTGTAGTTTACAAGAATTGAGCTGCGCTCATGTTGTCCTATCTCAGTTTCTATTGCCTATCCAGTACACTTTTAAAGTCGTGGATAGTTTTTGCTTCTACAACCTCCGCACTTCTCAGGGGATAAATGTTCTTGAATAATCACTCCTAAGTTCTTTGTGTCCTGTGTGTGTGTGTGTGTGTGTCCTAAACTGAATACAAATGTATTAGTAGCCAGACTAAACAGTTAGAACACGTCATTATCCTCAAGGGGTTAATCATGTTGGTGTGTGATCATTGTCCAGATTGTGATTATGGTCGTGGCTATGTGGTAGTGGTAGTGGTGATGATTGTGGTGTGTGTTGGTGCTTGTGTTGTAGCTGGTGGCGTCGATAATAGTTTAGTGGTAATGGTTGAGATGATTGTTGTGCGTTGGTGTGTATATTTTGTAGCTGGCGTGGTCTTTAATAGTTTCATGGTGATGGTTTGTGATTGTGGTGTGTGTTGGTGTTTTTGTTGTAGCTGGTGTTGTCTAAATATTTTAGTGGTGATGGTTTGTTATGATTATGGTGTGTGTTAGTGTGTTTGTGTTGTAGCTGGTGTGGTCTACATAGTTTAGTGGTGATGGTTTGTTATGATTGTGGTGTGTGTTAGTGTGTATGTGCTGTACCTGATGAGGTGTATAATAGTTTAGTGTTGGTGAGTTGTGATGATTGTGGAGTTTGTTGGTATGTATGTGCTGTTGCTGGTGTGGTTTGTATAGTTTACTGGTGATGGTTTGTGGTGATAGTGGTGTGTTGGTGTTTTTGTTGTAGCTGGTGTGGTCTACATAGTTTAGTGGTGATGGTTTGTGGTGTGTGTTAGTGTGTATGAGTTAAGTTACCCATTAACATTTATTTTTAACAATTCATTAGAAACAGGTATAGTTCCAGAAGCTTGGAAGCTTGCAAATGTAGTTCCGATTTTCAAAAAAGGTGATAAATCAATAGCATCCAATTACCGTCCCATTAGTCTCACTTCAATCATAGGAAAGCTACTAGAGTCAATTATTGCTAGGAAAATGAGAAACCACTTAGAAACATTTAACTTAGTCAATTCTTCTCAGCATTGATTCAATCAGGGACGTTCTTGCCTTACTAATTTGCTTAGTTTTTTCTCAGAGGTATATGAAGCAGTAGATAATGACAAGTCATATGATATTATATATTTAGATTTCAGTAAAGCATTCGACAGAGTCCCTCATGAGAGATTGATGAGAAAGGTTAAGCCACATGGAATAGGTGGGGCGTTGTTAGGATGGATTAGGTCATGGCTAATTGGTAGGAAGTAGAGAGTCAGCATAAATGGTACTAAGTCAGAATAGGGATCAGTCAAGAGTGGTGTCCCCCAGGGATCTGTATTAGGTACTCTGTTGTTTATTATATACATAAATGACCTTGATTTAGGTATAACTACCAGGATAAGTAAATTTGCAGACGATACCAAAAGGGGGAGAACAATTGATTCAGTTAGAGATATAGAGTGTCTGCAAAGGGATCTAGATACCTTACACGAATGGTCAGTAAAATGGCAGATGAAGTTTAACATTGACAAATGCAAGGTATTAAAGATAAGGAAGATGCATACAAATTTTAAATGTAAACTAGCTAATATGGAATTAGAAAACTCAGACTGTGAGAAAGGTCTAGGTGTGTTTGTTAGCAATGATTTGAAGCCTAGAAAACAATGTATTAGCGTTCGTAACAAGGCAAACAGGATTCTCGGGTTCATATCTACGAGTGTGAGTAACAGAACTGCTGATGTTATCTTAAAACTTTACTTGTCATTAGTGAGACCCCATATGGATTATGCTGTTCAATTTTGGTGTCCTTATTACAGAATGGACATAGATTCATTGGAGAGAGTACAACGTAGAATGACAAAAATGATCCATATTAGAAATCCTCCGTATGGAGAAAGGTTGAAGAAATTAGGCTTACATTCGTTAGAGAGACGCAGAGTTAGAGGTGACATGATAGAGGTATTCAAGTGGGTTAGTGGAATTAATAAAGGAGACATGAAAAATGTACTAAAGCTCAGTGATAGCGAAATAACTCGTACAAATGGTTTCAAATTAGATAAATTTCGTTTCAGAAAAGATATAGGCAAATATTGGTTTGGTAACAGAGTTGTAGATGGGTGGAATAGGCTACCAAGTGATATAGTGGGATCAAGAAAGATAGGAAGCTTTAACCCTCCTGGCCCGGTTGTCATTTTAAAATGACACCACGAACTAAGGGCAGGAGCCCGGGTGTCATTTTAAAATCTGTAAGCTTGAAAGCCTATTCAGCTTGGTCTGAACGCCGTGCGTCCGACGCATGTAAACAAAGCCGATCGTTACATCACCGCACCTCCGAAAACAAGAAGGAGAAGACTCGTTTGTTATTGTACGTCTGTATGTCGTTGTTTCAGTAGTGAAAAGATCGTCATATTGCTAACATCGCCTGCAAGTGCTCTCCACTGAAATCGTCATCACAACTGAACCAGTTGACATAGAGAGCTCTACTCAACGCCAGTCTACAGATTGGAAACCGCACTACATTTATAGATGCGTGGGAAATTTCTAGCAGTTAAACTAAACAAAAATATGGTAGCCTAGGCCTAGACGTTTTTCGGCCAGATCGCCCGGGTAGCCCACACTGTCATTTTGAGAGCCTGCCCGGGCCAGGAGGGTTAAGATAAAATTAGATAGGCATATGGACGAGATGGGTTGGGTGTGAGGGGGATCTACCAGGTGTGGGCCAATCGGCGCTCAGCAGACCCCCGTAATCTTGTGTTTATCTCTGACCGTTTTGGTGGGGTCAGTACTCAAGATATTAGTGAGATGGGTCTATAATTGGGCCTTGTGATTGGGGTTGGGTGTGACAGGGATCTGCCTTGTGTGGGCCGATCGGCTTTTTGCAGACTCCCATTTTCTTATGTTCTTATGTATGTACTGCAGCTGGTGAGGTGTATAATAGTTTAGTGTTCGTGATTTGTGGTGTGTGTTAGTGAGTATGTACTGTAGCTGGTGAGGTGTATAATAGTTTAGTGTTGGTGATTGTGGTGTGTGTTGGTATGTACTGTATGTACTGCGGCTGGTGTGGTCTGTATTAGGGGAGGTGTGATGGAGTGGTCTTGCCACTGGACTGGTACTTCAATGGTCCTGGGTTCGAATCCTGATTTATCAATGGGAAGATATTATTGGAATGGAATTTGTGTTGTACCTAGTATCAGTGCATTACCGCATAGCCCACCGAAACGCCCCCCCCCCCCCCCCCCCCCCCCCCCCCCCCCCCCCCGCCCCCCCCCACCCCCCCCCCCCCCCCCCCCCCCCCCACCCCCCCCCCCCCCCCCCCCCCCCCCCCAACCCCCCACCCCCCCCCACCCCCCCCCCCCCCCCCACCCCCCTGAAATAAAAATATAAAATAAAACTCATTGTTCCCTGATTATTATAGTACTGTATGAATATTCCCATATTCAAAACATGCTAGTGAGCTAATTGCTCAATAGGTGCCTTTCTGAGAGTGAGGGTTCGAGTCTTGGGGTTGAGACAGTGAAACACGAAGGCAAAGTAGCTCCATATATATAAGATGGCAAAGGCAGGTTGCACCTTCACATGTCTCACTCCCAAGACTGAAACGAGACCTCACGGGCTTCACCTTGTTGAACTGTTGAATGTACAGGCTCTCAGCCTATGCCCGAGAGTAAGTAAGTTGGAATACAGAAAAGAAAAAAATATATATAGTGGTGATGATGTGTAGTGATTGTGGTGTGTATATGTTGGTGGGGTCTATAACAGTTTATTGGAGATGGTTTGTATGATGTGGAATTTGTTGAAGTGTATGTATATACTGTAGCTTATACAGTACCGGTATTCTAGGAAGCATTATTATAATGGTAAAACTAAAGTGGGCGAACAAAAACCTACAACTCACTACTTAAGGTGACGTTATTTTATGTATGTATTTAATATTTATTATTACCGGTATATATCTATATTTGTTTTAGTTTGCTCCATAGACATCAATTAAGCTTAATTAAAAACATCCCAAAGACCCCCTTCGAGATAGATCTGTACATTTTTCGATCGAAAAATGTCTTGGCCTTCCTCCTAAATTACAGGTTCGATATCGCTTGCCAGGAAAAAAATCGATACCTAAATGGCACGAAAGGTCTAATTATTGACAAAGGAATTAGCAAAACTTCTAAAATTTGAAAACTAATGGAGCTAATCGTGAAGGAAAATGAGGTTCAGAAAAATACAAATACTTCCCCTTATATAGAAGCTTCAAAGGCACATATTACCAACAGTTGTGCGTCCTTGATCAACAGCAGAAAAAATGCTAGATAAAACTGCCTTTGAGTGACAAGAAAATGGAGTTCCATTACCGGTAAATGAAAGGCAGCGTTTGGCTACCCAATATTTTACCATCAGACTTGATCAGCAACTTTGTTTTATCTCTTCTCCTCTTCATTTGCATAATTACTCTGCTTTTATAGGATTCTGAATACTCGTTTATCCTGATACAAACAGGTACACACACACACATGCACACACTACACACATACACACGTAATAAACACACATACATATATTATATTTTTCCCCCATCACTGGTACCTAAATTGTTATCATCTACAGTACAAACATGATAACCGTTCATAAACATTACCTTTTGTCAACCATGGTTATATGCAGTTTTCAAGTATATAATTTCCCCTATCTCTTCCATCACTCTGGGGATTCTAGATAAGATAGTACAGCACCTTATTCGTATCCCTGATGCTTCGAAAAAATGCAGAACATTACTGACTTATTTCTGACGTTTAATCCTTCTACGAACACAATTAATCTGTTGATCTCTTCATATCCAAACCTTCTTTGTTACTTGTTCAGTTACTCCATTACAGACATCTTACCCTGCCAGGTGGTGGTGGTTATGGCAATTTGTTACTGCTGACATGGGCGGATACCCATGGAGTGTTATGAACACATCATCAAAGTGACTATCTAAGGCATGGAGGCATGTGTTCCATTTGGTCAATATAGTACTAAAATGTTGGCTTACAGATACTAGAATCTTTGCACAATAAAGAGGAAGACTGCAGGAGCCTTCAAACTCAGGAATCTCTTACTTATTATGTTTTCTCCCGGATTTAGGCTAATTGTATTGTAAGGCTTGCCATTTTCAGATCTTCCAACTCTTTCTGGAATCTAACTAAAAGTTCTACAATTTTACTGTTTTGTCATTCCCTCAACTTTTCCACTCTGAGGGCACCACTGTTCCTTCTTTCTCTGACAGTTAAATAAATTTGCATCTCTTTGCTCCTTTATCTCTAATTTCCTCTCTAACCATTCCATAATTGATGGTGTGGCATGCCAAAGTTCTTTATTTCTAAACCTACCAACTTCAGACTTAATCAGGGATATATATTTTTATCTCCCGTTCTGTTCCTAATATAAATCGATGATCTTTTGAAGTGCACTCCAACCTCTTTACACTCATATGCCGATGATTTGATTAGTCACTGCATACAGGGTGCCCCTAAATAGGTGTGCCAAACTTCAGGACATGATTACATAGAAGAGTCTAGGAGTAAAATGTTTATGTAAGTGTAGTAGGCTTTTTGACAACTGGGTAAGCCATATGGAAAAATAAATGGGAAATCACCATTTCAACAAGCAATATCTATGTAACGTTTGAGATTTGCAATTTTCTTTAACATTTTGTGCTAAAAAATATATATATTGTAATACTGTAATTTGGCAAACCTATTTTGGGACACCATGTATTTCGCATGATAAGGCCATAGTATACATATATCATGCTCTGCCAGTAGGACAATTGTCCTTGTTGACAATATATCCTAAACTAATTACCATTTGCATCCATCTAATCACTATTTTTTTTGCATATGGCTATCCCATACTTTTCAGTAACACACGAATAAATCCCCTTCCTGCACTTGACATATTCAGGATTTCTTATTCTCGTGATATTTCTTGGAGTCACTTTACGACTGTTCAACTCTTGCTAAACCTGTTTCACAAAAGTTAGGAGCGCTCAGCCGATTCTGGGGTTTCCTCTCTGCCAGGCATAATTTTTATATTTACAGGAGAATAGTCGTCCCATGCATAGAGGGGGGGGGGGGGGGGGAGATATTTAACTCTCCATAAATAGGTGAAGTCTAAACAAAATATTTATGGTCAGATCCTCCTCTTACTCACTTTAACACAGTATTGCATTTCTCTCACTTCCTCTCTCTCTCTCTCTTTTAAAATCAATAAAGTATTTTAGATCTCAATATATACTTCCCCCGTCCCTCCCTTATACAGAAAAGGTGGTTCACGGTTTTAATCAAATTCTCCCCTCTATCCTGTCCAACTCTCAAACCCAGGAGCAGTTTGTCACAGTCTTTTATTTTCCACCAGCCGAAGCTTATTTGTATCTTACTCTATCTTCAATCCCTTATGCTCTGCTTCGGTTTTGTTCAGTTGGCAAGGAAATTGTTCGATATTTTACCATCGTCGGTAATGCAAAAACAAAATAAATAAACACAAAAAATAAATAAATACTGTATAATCAAATATAAACGACGGAGCAATACTGAAAATGTTATGCAATAGGAAAGATGATAAGCAGCACGTTATATTTAGGCATACATTTGATAACTGTATAACTTTATTATAGGGAATTTTAAAGTTCCATCTACCACACATATATATATATATATAATTAATATATATACTGTATATATAATTATAAACACACACTGTAGATCATAAACAGCATGTTATAACAAGGCATACATTATATAATGAGTGCTAAAATATATTTATGATGTTCATGACCCCCTCCCTACCAGTTAGAAAGGAAAGTAAAACATACTTATGAAGCCATCAATAATACGAGAAATATTTTCTCATTATTGTTCTAATACATCTGCCGAATCTGGAAAGCCAAGTCCAGAAAATAGCACTATTTATGGAGTCGACCCCACCAACTACAGCTTCTGTGGACACGGAGCAGACCGGGAGCGCTCCGTTTTCTTCCATACAGCAGGCTCCGCCTCAACTCAAGCCGGAAATGCGGGTAAAAGGGTTGACCACGCCTCCCAAGACCCCAGGGAATCCCCAAGCGGGTCCGGGCCACCTGTACTGCTGCTGCCTATGTTCTCGCTGCTTCCCAAGACTCCCGGGTGAGACAGGCCCAAACATCACCCATCCCAAGATCAACAACGTGACTTTCTTGCCCAGAAAAGGTCCAAAGAACATGAGAAAATTGATGACCTCTTCGGTAGCAAGACGGACAGCACCTCACTTTGCTAATACAAAAGCTCCCTCTCTGGCTATTCCGTAGGTAGGTCCGACATTCTTGACCAATAAATGTGAGTAACTAAGTCCCTCTGGTTAGGAGGTATCCTAACCCCCGTTTTGAGTAACTCATTTGGGTTAAGTCTGGTTATTCAAACACAGATGTAAGTAGCTCCATCCAACCTGTGATTACATGTTATTTAACCTTTGTCTTGAGTATCTCATTTAGGTAGGCCTGAGCATCATGGTCAACAATGTGAGGATCTCCACCCCTCTGGGTATGAGGTACCCTAACCCTGTCTTGAATAGGTCATTCGGTATCGTGTAAATACGATAGGCTATGACTCTTTTGTGATCCTGTACGTCTCTGTGACTTCACGGTCGTTCCCGCTGCAGGGTGTAGGAAGAGTAGATCGTATATTATAAGATTGTAAGTAAGTTAAGATTGTAAAGGCCTAATATGCTATTAAGCAATATTGACATGGTCTTATGTAGTATATATGAATTTATCGTATATATTAATATAATTTATCGTATTGAGCAACCTAGATGCGGTACGATAATTTGGGCTCCTGGCGTTTGCCAAGGCAGCAAGGTGTGCCTCTGAGGAAGACAGCTCAGAGCCTCCACTAACACCGACCAGTTAACATCTAATTTCCGCCCTCAGTTGATCGAGCTTTTGTGCCTCTAATCACAATACACTGACAGCAATAAATACAGCTACACCATCAAGACGCTCTCATCGACGCCATGACTGACTGACAGATAAGCATGGTATTCATGTCCATTCCCATATAATCATTTGTTCCCTTTCACTTGACTGAGTCTCAGGGCCGGGCCGGTGTCTTGCCTCCCCATTGTCCGCCATATTGGGTAAAACGTTCTCCTTTGCCTCATTGCCACGTGGAACTATTGGTGAGTTAATTCCTGGAATAATATTAACCCTTATAACCTTACCCTACATATAATTTATTATGTGAGACCTTTGGATATAAATTAGCTTGTTTCAGATCCAATTCAATTTAGATATGGAGTAATTCGATTTAGATTGATTTTATTTGGATTATAGCTTATAGATATTTAACTTCCATTGATAGTGTACCACATTCGGGTTAAGCTTGAGATTCTCAGAAATGGTATGTGTAGCTCTATCAACTTCGATAAATTGACCCTCTCACTGTTGCCAGTCATCGAAGAAGTAACAGAGAAGAACCGTGATCCAGATGAAACGGTCGCCCTATACACAACGCCGGTCAGACCACAATGTCATTAGATACATTCTCTGTATTTGAGAGTCCCTTGATCGGCCCTGAGAATAATACCCGCTGGACATATAATGATTTGCAATAGCTACCTCGCCCCTATTAAGATCGTAATCAAATTATGTTTACTTTGTCTTCTTGGGGTAACACATTGAAATAATAACTTCTGTTCTTATTAATTGATCTATGTATAATATAGAGACAAATTGATAAAAATATACTTTGAAAAGTAGCTTGTCACACCTGCCCCCTAAATGCCTTAAGCCCTTGTTTTCGTTATACTATTAACTAATCTCTACCATACTTAAGCCTCTTACTCTCTCTCTCTCATTTTTGTCGTTATTATTTTAATTTTTCTTATAGTATTTTTACTATTTTATGCTTGTATTATTGTATATTTTATATAATTTCGATGAGGGACGTTTTCAACAACTTCATTGTGATTAGCATTTTTCACTACGTATGAAGTTTTTTTTTTTTTTTTTTTTTTTTTTTTTTTTTTTCTATATTCCAACTTACTCCCTCTCGGGCATAGGCTGAGAGCCTGGACATTCACAGCTGTACAATGAGCAGTGAAGCCTGTGAGGTCTTGTTCCAGTCTAGGGAGTGAGGCATGTGAAGCACGTAGAGTACAACGAGCACCTGCCATCTTGCCTTCACATGAGGCACGGTGCTCACCCATGGTCCGAAGCGACCCCATCTCTGAAGCCACCTCGTTCCCGTGCTTCACTGTCTCACCCCCTACACTCGGACACTCACTCTTACACACACACAACGCCACCTGTTGAGCAGCTAACTCACCAGGCATTGCACCCCTATAGCATATTTTGAATATGGGAATATTCATACAGTGCTATTTAATCAGGGAACAATGAGGGTATTTTATTAGAGTTTCGGTGGGCTTTGTGGTAATGCACTGATACTAGGTACAGCACAAATTCCATCCCAATAATATCTTCCCATTGATACATCGGGATTTGAACCCGGGACCTTTGGATTACCAGGCCAGTGGCAAGACCACTCCGCCACACCTCCCCTAATGTATGTTTATATATGTGTATGTGTGTGTGTGTGTGTGTGTATGTTGGCTTTAATGTATGTATGGAGGTGTGTATAATGTGTATTTGTGTGTATGTATATATATGTATGTGTTTGTTTTTGTATGCATTTTGTATGTATGAGTATATGAATGTGTTTGTAAATTTGTGTATGCATGTGCATTTATTTGTGCTTATGTCTTTATGCGTTTGTGTGTACATTTCGATATATACATGTGTGCATTTCAGCTGTCTATACTTTCCTGTTTTTAAATTGTTGCTATTACTGTATGTACATGTATATGTTTAGTATGTTTGTACTATGTACTCTCTTTACGCCTTTACTTGTAAAAGCTGCTCACCCATCTCTTTTCTACCTAATCCCCCCTTGCCCTTTTACTTGACCGCACTGCGACTTTCAGTAATTACCTTATAGGTGAGAGATTTGGATGTAACCTCAGTTAAGACAGCTGCAGTCATTATACTTTAACTCTCTCTCTCTCTCTCTCTCTCTCTCTCTCTCTCTCTCTCTCTCTCTCTCTCTCTCTCTCTCTCTCTCTCTCTCTCTCTCTTTATCTGTATTTGTGTTATGATCTTTATTATTATTATTTGTATTATTGTGTTATTGTTATTATTATTATTGTTAATAATAATAATAATATTATTATTAGTAGTAGTAGTATTTTAGTCTGTATTATTTAAAACAAAAAACTTTTTCTTTGTATTAATATTTATGATGAGTGACGCTTTCTATAACTTTATTATGATGATTATTATTTCTCTTTGTATGTAATTTGTATACATAGTTTGTTTAACTTCTCATTTTACTATATTCACACACACACACACACACACACACACACACACACACACACACAGTAGACGGAGAGCTCCGCCCGTTAATCTTGACTCCACCAATCACTTGACCTCTGCATGAATTTTCCCACCCTCCTTCCTCCTCCCCCTCTCTCTTCTCTGCCCGAAAACAAATTGTTGACCGGAAAATCTTATGGTATATGGCATTGGCCTGATGAAGCTATATGCGAAACGTTGTCAATAAAGTGCTCTTTCTCACATGGTTATTTTTATAATATAGTAGTTCTGCTCTGCTGACTTATATTTGTTTTATATAATTATAATTCTACTAGGTACCCTGGAGTGCCTCTTACTGCCATCAGCAAAATATACATGCTACTTGTCTTCACTACTATATGCATAAATATATACCGTAAATACCCTAGCCTTTGTATTTTGTTACTACCTTATCTCCCAGTAAATAAAAGGACCTTCTAAGCCATTTAACACAATATACGCTTACCCTTTACAACGATATTTAATTTTAACATAATTATTTCTTTGCTGATTAAATATATTGAAAGGATTAAATTTATCTTGATGGGGATAAAAGTACAGTAGCCCAACTAAGTTTTGCGACAAAATATTAGGTATGTGGCACCTGTCTAGTTTGCACTCCCGTCCCAAGCCCGTGTGGTCCTGTCCACAGGCTACAGATATATCTGTAGACTGTGGTCCTGTCTAGCAGAGACCCGTGGTGTCTAGGCAGGCACCACCACCTGTGCTACTACAACCAGGGCTCACAGTACTCGCTCACGCTGGTCGCTACATATGACAATATTGCTTTCATTATTTGTGTGTATAATAAGAAGGTTCTCTCTCTCTCTCTCTCTCTCTCTCTCTCTCAATAGATTTACGCGCGACAAACTTTGTAGATTAGCACTCACACACACACACACACACACACACCAGAATGGTAAGCGTCACTACTTTATAGATCCACATTGTATACATAACTTAAAATGAACACAATAAGTTGCATAGATTGTTATTTTATAATCTATTATACACTTGTTAGTGATTGTTTTAATAAGAGCCCCGGCCTCCTTAACACTATACTTGGTGTTGGTGTCAGCGACATTGGCTGTAATTCTTATCCTTAGCCTTTCTATAACCCAGAAAGTGCTCAAGAAACGGGTAGTCAATTTCTACATCTATTTCCTGATCTACTCGTATATTTGTTTTGTTCTTTATAAGATGTTATGCGGTCAGGATTAGCTCCAAGTTCGCTGACACCGGGTATAGATTTTATGAGTTATCCTTAACGTTTATATGCATCAACTGTATTAGATGTTACTCAATAAAATGTAATGTTATACAGCTAAATGACTAAGAGACTTAATTTGTCCGAACGTTTATAGCATCTGAGGTGAAGCCAGTCATCTTGGGGGCTAATAAGTGATTGAGGTTTCCGAATGTTTGTGGGCGAACTGTTGTATAGATTCTTCCCCTGTCGCCTCTTGTTTTGCCTCCTTTCATGTGTTTCTTGTTGATACTCCCTACCCCTTGTGGGAATAAAGGCTGGCTACTGACTAAAATACAAACGTCAAATTAAGAGTAGTATGCTGCTGTCACATTTGTTAAATGCTTAATCATCAATCTTGTAATGGAATGTAACCGTGTTGGCTGCGTGTGTCTCGCTATCTATTAACCTTTCTTTTCCCAAGCATACGAATCGATAAACAGACAAAAAATACCTTCAAAGATATTGACATGTCAGTAAAGTTTTCGATAAATATCCACATGAAAGATTGCTGATTAAAGAAGCAGCTCATGGAATAGGGCGAACTACAGTATATTGCATGAATTAGACCATGGCTAATTAGTAGGAAACAAAAAATTAACATTAACAGTAGCCTATACAATCAGATTGGGGTGTAGTGAAGGTTGGGGTCTTACACGATGGTCAGTTTTATTTCCTCAATTGTTCATCTTTTACATTAACGACCTTGATTTAGGCCTAACTAAAAAGATTGGTAATGTTTGAAATGACACTAAAAATAGGTTGAATTAGTGATCCTGATAACGATTCATGGTTCCAAAAATAATTTGATGCACTACCCGAATGGTGCAATACCTTGTCAGTTGATATTTAATGTAGATAAATACATGCAGTTTAGTGAACATTGGGAAATCGACAGAAATTTCAGGATATAAATTTAACAATATTTGTTTCGTCAATAATTACGCACCATATATCTCCCGTATGAGGAGATTCAATAGATCAATGCATTCTTGTGATGTCCGATTCCATTACCCATCTCCCTTACTCAAGGCCAGGGTAGCCAGTAACTCACAGCTATATCTCAGAAAAAAAATATATAATTTGTTCACCAATCTGAGTGGTGACAGGGGCAAGGCGCAATATCAGTGGTATCTAGATGGCTAAATAACATGGAATTAAGTAACTCAATTATTACAAAAGAATTGGAAGTCATCGTCAGTCGTGATATGAAACCAAAAAAAAATAATGCAACATTGTTTGAAATCAGAGTTTTTAAATAGATATCTACAGTAGAAGCGTGAATAACAACAAACGTATTTTTAAAATTTCACCCGTCCTTAGCAAGGCTTCACATGGATTGTGTTTTTAATTTTGCTGTCCAGTGTCCATAGATTGATTGGAAGTTACGGTACAAAGAAGAATGGCAAAACAATCCAGAATAATAGAACATTAGATCATCAATAATATTCTAACGCCTGACGAGTAAGGCCAAATGACACGGAATTATAGCCATAATGGGTTAGAATATTTAACAGAAGTAAACAATTATTGAGGAAGTGAATATCATGAAATACATAATATAGTCAGTACAAAAGAAAGGGGACTTGGGAAAACATTAGGCTTGCATATATTAGAAGTGTAGAGTAAGAGAGGATATGATACAGATGCTTAAGTTGTAAGTGGGATCCACAAAGACAATGTGGAAAACGGACTGCTGCTCCGTGATAAGCATGCAACAGTTTGGTAGATATGTGAAATAGGCTATCGATTGCTACAGTAGGATCAATAACGACAGAAAGCTTAGAAACATAATTAGATGGCTGTAATGTGGTGATTGTCAATGGGATCCGCCGTGAACGGGCCAGTCCATTGTATAAAGACTAATATTAGTCTTTATACCATGGGCCAGTCAGCCCATAGAGTCAGCCCTCTGAAAAAATCCCTCTTTTATAATGTTTGTTTATGTTAATGTTTATGTAGGCCTAGTGGAATCAGGACGCGTATTTGGCAGTTTATTCAGACTAGCATTATACTATTATATTCAGAGTAGAACAGGAGACTATGTTATTCAGAGTAGAAAGGGAATATGAAAGTCAAAGCGTAAATATGACATAGTATGTGTCCCTATAATTCCTACAGAACCCCCTTAAATTGTATAAATCCTCTAATGAAAAGCCCGATTAAACTGCCAAAATTAGTCAAGCCTAATGGGATTAAGGATTATATATTTATTGATTCTCATGATAAACTGTTCTCTCTATTCACCAATGATAGTTTAGGTAAGGTATTATTTATACAAACAAGTTAAGGGGGAAGGAAGTAATAGGGGAAGATCTATCCTATATTGCACAGATAGTGGCGGGCGAAGTGGCTAGGATGAGTTACTAAACCGAACGTGGTTGGTTTTTAGGTAAACAACCGATGGTATAGACAGGAGTGGTTAATGTGCATAGTATATCAAGTCATGCTAGCTTAAAAGTATTTGGACAATATAAGTAAGGAGTTAATTAGTAAGTTAGGGGTATTAGTGGATGAGTAAAGAAATTAAGATGTTTTATAATGCTCGGTTAATATGAAATTAGCCAAGAGTGATATGATTTAAAGCATTACTCTGTATGATGACTAGTCTATATATTTTATGCACAATATCAAGTAGGACTAACTCGCAAGCCGTGTGTTCCTAGGCCTCCAACAGCGCATTCTTTAACCCATGCGTGGTTGAGCTGAAAGTTGTCTTGTCTGAGAAAACAACTCTTGGTTGGGAGAGAGGTATCCTGACAAGGATTCGAACCCACTCACTCCAGGTATGTTTGGGAGAGTTAGGCACCGTAACCACTCGGCCATGAGCGGATATAAAGGAAGCCACCTTTATTCTTATTTGAAGAACCCCCGCCAACTCGGCTAAGTGATACAATTTTAATCGTCCTGGTACTATTATGGAACCTCTCTGACATTATCAAAACAACTCGTGCCCAATAGTCAATGCCTTGGTCAACAAATAGTTGAGCGAAATCAAGCCTAGTTTGTGTGTGCCTCTTGGTTAGCTTTGGCTTGGAGAATGAATAGTTATCCATATACTGTTTAATTACTTGGTCCTGTTATGACGTGGTTTTCCGCTTAGCTCCACTTCTATGTCGGTCTGTCATTTGTCCTGCTTCTCACCTTTTTTTCCCACCGGTAAACGTTCCGACACCCCACTCTCGCTCATCCCAACCATACTACCGCGTTCAGCAACCTTGCTGAATGGATGACTAGGTGTGATGTGGGCAAGAGAGTATTGAGGATTTTCTGATCACCTCAGTTCCAATAATTACAGCTTCACGTGTTTTTAATTATTATTATTATTTTTTGTTTACCGAAAAAAGTTCGACCTGGGAATATATTGCGTGAAGTGTTAATGCATGGTTGGAGTGGCTGTAGATATGCATGTAATCTGTATTCATCCAATTGCCGATATCTGGATTTTGAGTGTTTGGATGACCTGTACGGTACCCGTCCAGCTAGTAATAGACCACCAACACTAAACAAGACGTCGTAAGTGGCCTCTTATTCCAGAGGCCTATTTATACTGCTAGGTCTAGAGAGGCTCATTGTGTAAGAAGAATTGCCAAAATGTTTCTTTACCGCCTGGGAATGGAACCCGTGTCCTTTTGGCTCTGAACCAAGTGAGCTAACCAATATGCTAAGGAAGGACCACTGTGTGTGTGTGTGATTCTGTAAAATAGAACTTAAATGATTTACCCGGTTAACTAAATAATGTTTAGTTATACTCCCATATATTTCCATAGTAGACAGAATTTCATCGAAGTTAGATTCTAATATCATGATACGGTAACGATAATGTTCTATATTCTAATAGTATCTCATAGAAACAGTAAGAACTTTAACTGTATATTAATACACGTTCTTATCATTAATAATATTACCTGGTGCAGATGTTGCAAATAGAACTATTCGTATAACCCAGCACTGCAAGATGATGCAGATTATAACATACCGGTACCTGTATTATCTAAAGAGTGTTAATTAGATATAAAAACACAATTAGCTACACCTCATTGTTTTATCAGGGAAATCAGCGTAGAATGTGGGTTTATAACACTGAACTTTGCCTTCCGTTTCTGTGTGTGTGTGTGTGTGTGTGCTAATTATTATACAAATAGTGTAGCGTGAAAATCGATTGATATTAACCTCAGAGAGAGAGAGAGAGAGAGAGCCTGCTAATATGATACAAACAAATAATGATAGCAATATTGTCATATGTAGCGCCCAGCATGTGCGAGTACTGTATCTGTGTGCCCTGGCTGTATCACAGGCGGTGGCGCCTGCATTTAGACACCACGGGCCTCTACTAGACACCAAGGTTAAGAGATACAACGTTGTATCTCTTAACCTTGCTAGACACGACCACACGAGCTTGGGACGGGAGTGCAAACTAGACAGGTGCCACGTACCTAATTTTGTCGCAATACTTAGTTGGGCTACTGTACATACCCTTTGCAAATGTCATTAAGCAAAGCTTAGCACACGTATGGACTTAATGATTGCATATTCTTCAATCTTTCATATAATGAAAGTATATTTAGTTTATGCTAACAAATATTACTTATCAAAAGTAATTACCCGATGATCATGACTCTCACACTACAAAAATATTCTGGATACCAAAGGCCTCCACAAACACACGTATACAAATTGTTAATTATTGATTATAAGTGCATGCAACACGGTTCAAATTGCTAAGGCTACACCTTTTACCAATTGATTATAAATAAATTGCTATAATTTAGCTACAATCCCCATCCCACTACGACATTTATACACTTCACCAAACATATAACAGCATGTAGGTGAACACTCTACAAAACTGAAGAACATTATGCCTTGGATGAAAACAATAAGAGTATCGTCACAATATTACAACAAACTAATAAATAAAGGACAATTAAACAGTGTGTCTGGTCAATCCCTTAGTATATTAGAACAATAACATAATATGAGAACAAATGTTAATCATCCAAATATTTGTATTTTTTTCTTATGCATAATTATGTAGGCTACATATTACATCAGTAAATAATCTGCAAATTGTACTGATTACAAACTAATGTCATGCAGAACTAATACAGTATATAGGATCAAAATGTTGCTCTCAATAAATATATATTGTAAGAATATATATACCGGTATGTATAATAATGAAGTAAACATGTAAATGTATCATTAGTCAAATAACATACTGCATATTGGCAACTTTCGGTATTAATTTACCAGTTATTGTAATTAGGTTTATTTTATGTATAATTAGGTAGGCTACATATTACATCAGTATATGCAAATTGTACTGATTACAAACTTGTCATACGAAAGTAATACAATATATAGGATCAAAATGTTGCTTTCAATAAATATGTATTGTAAGAATATATTATATATATGTATATGTAGGCTAGGAATCCTCCCCCCCCCCCACCCCCTTGTAAAATTCACTTACAAGACGAGACAGAGTAAGGGCCGAGGGAACGCGAAAGTGGTCACGGACCTTAAAAATTGGAACTTTAAATATTGTTTCTGTTCGGTCTCTGTCTCGAGTCGGCCACCCCCAGCAATGGGGCATGTGCCTGAGTATATACATCCATACATACATACAGTACAATTAAGTACACATGTAAATGTATGATTAGCCAAATAACATACTGTATATTGGTAACTTTCGGCCATAAATTACCAGCTACGGTATACCAACACTAGTCCCAAATATAATTTTTACTCAGAAACTTCCTTAGAAATGAGTTACTGTGGCTATAGTCTGATAATGTCAGTTGAGGTGTCACACTCTCTAGTGCGGTTTCCTTACACTGGGATGAGCAGACAATCCCTTTTTTTTTTTTTTTTTTTTTTTTTTTTTTTTTTTTTCATCCCCTTTTATTTATGTGCATCACACATGTTACATACAAATAAAGTTTATGTTTTGTTTTACCCTACTGTGGAAAGACTACGGATACACCACTCCTGCCCGGGCCTCACACAGTGGCATGACCCAGTTCTGTCGAACTGAGCTCATGACGCTGGTGGCATTGCCCCGGAGGATAGCCATCCCTAGTCTTTGCTTGAGCCAGAGGATTTCCCGGGGTTCTCCTGAAACTTCTCTGATTTTACGGCCTATTTCATTCACCATCTTAAGGGTGGTAGGGCCGAAGACTCCTGAAGTTTCGAATGCCAGGGGCTCGAACTGATGATTTCTGGCGATGGCTTGATATTTTTCTCGCTTTTTATTTTCTGCTATCCGGGCGGCTTCACCTGCTTCGTCGGCGTTTCTGGCGATGTTGGTTGTGGAGAAAGTGTCAACACATGTGGCATCCCACACGAGGCACCGGCCATTCTTGTAAGGGAAAGTGGTCATCCCATCTGGCCGTTTGCCGTCTTCTCTGTGAAGTCCATGTGGTTCGAGGATTGATGCACGGTTAGCACTCTGCAGGGCCCGTTTTATGACATCATTTAGTGCAGAGTGTCTTGGCAGGCGGCCTGCGTTGTAATTACATGACAAGGCATGGTGACCTTGAGCATCCATCCCCCCACCACACTTGCAAGTGTGTGGGTGACAAACTGCCGCACCCACTCTGAGCGCGATGGCAACCCGGAGCGCTTCAGCATCCAAGTGAGTTCCAAGAGGTGGGATGGGGATGGCGTGTAACCACAAGCCACTCTCCGAATGGGCGGCTGCCTGGAGGCGTGCTTTTGCAACCTGGTCTGCATTGGTCAGGAGATTTTCTTGAGTTTTCTTCGCCGAGATGGTATCCCACGCTTTCTGCTTGCTCCTGGAGGTACCCTGAGGCTCCTCCTCTACTCCTGTACTTCCCTTCCAGGTGTTAATCGCTGCTGTTACGTCCCCATTAAGTGTCATTCCGGGTTGAGAAGAAAGGATGGACACTACAAGGTCGTTGGTCGCGATGAGGGAAGAGATAAAAGCTGGGGAGGCAATATCCGAGGCTCTCCGTATGCCCAAGCCCCCGAGGCGGACAGGAAGGGTGGCTTGTGTCCAGGCCCGTTCTTTAAATTCCACGTTGGTGATGCTGGTCACTGCTTCTCGGATTATGCTGTCTAATTCTTGGAGGCCACCATTGTTCGTGTAAGTCATCGATGTGCGCAGGAGGTATTGGAGTTTTGGGATGGAGAAACAGTTCTTGAGCAGGGCCAGAGCTGAGTGGGCATCGATGTGTATCAGGCGACTCACGAGACGTTGAAGCTCCTCCTTTTTAACTTGAAGTGCTGGTGGGATTGCTGCCAGAGTTAGTGGGGAACCTAATAGGGTTTGCTGGTGCTCCTGAAGGATCTTTACATCTGGCAATATGCCTCGAAACAGGGCCTGAGTCTCTTCTCCTTGTTCACGTGTGTGGTTGAGGAGGACAAGTTCACATTTGGTGTCATTTATCACTAGCCCAGCCTGGCCGAGGTCAGTTACGATGTTATTTAGGTCGGTTAGAACGTTCTCTACTGACCCACCCAAGGTTGCATCGTCCAGGTACCATACATTCAGTTCTGACCTTACTTTGTTAGCTGCTGCATCCACCCCTATTGAGAAAAGAGCAGGACCACCTGGATCTCCCTGCTGTAACCCGGTCTCTGATGGGATTACCGTCTCGCCAAAAATCAGGATTGAAGGTTTGGAATAAGACTGCCAAAGTAGGGGGTACAGATGTCTGTACACTCGAAGTGATGTTCCTTCTCGCTGTGCAGCTGCTACATCACATCTCTCCACGATATCATTCAGGGAGTGCTTCAATCTTGCCTAAATTGCCGAAAAGCAGTTCGCAATTGGATTGAGAAATAGGGAATGAGGGGGAAAATATTGTATCACCCTATCTGGGAAGAGCTCGAATATTCCAGTAGTATGGCAGGGAGCGTTGTCCATGAGGATGACACATTCTTCTTCTCCGATAACTTCATCTAGTGATGTTAAGTAGTGTTTGGAGGTCTCCTTGTTTACACTGATTGTATGAGTTTAGTGATAAACCAATCCAACTTGCTCTGAGATGGCAGCAATAAGGGTGACGTTACCTCCACGTTGTCCTCCTACAGTTCTATTAACTCGCTCACCGCGTGGTGCCCGTCCATAGGTACGTTTGGTGTAGTCTCATCCAGATATATCCGGTGTTTTTTGTAGCCCATATTCGTACATGTAATGTGAAAATACCGACCTTGCTGCTTTCACTTCTTGTGAGTTTCTGTTTTATGGGATGTTGTGACAAAGTTTCAAAGCTACGAATTGACCTTGCAGCGCTCGTGACACAGTGCCATCAAACATATGTTGCTTGTGTGGAAATATTTCACGGAGAGTCAAATTCAACTTCTTTCGGCAGCCCCTTTGTAAACTAGGTGACTGAGACACTGCTGCATGTATGATGATTTGTGATTGTTTAGTTGTATGTAATTGTTTATGTGTGTTATGTAAATGTTTACATACTATATAATTGACTCTGTCTGTAAACGCAATTGTTTAGAATTATGAAGCATGTCTATTAGTTTTGGTGATAGTTTGTATGTTCGTAATTGTCTACACAACATCGTGAATTGCCTGGCAACGGAATAGATTGTTTTGCATTACCCTAATTGTCGAGTTTATGTGATCGATTGGTTGTATATAATGGATAAGTGTTGTAAGATTTGACCATTGTCTTCCAGTTGTATTGATAGTCTACTTCGAATACTAAACTAGTCAAATACATTTAATAAAAGGTGTATGTCGGGAATATGCCTTCTTCAGAGCGTTTCCTTTCACGCTGAAGGTGTCTCATTATATAAGTATTTTGTTTAGTGTGAATAATATCTAGCCAAATATTTCAACCATTGTGTTCACCTGAATTAAACTTGCATATATATGCAGTATATATATATATATATATATATTTATATATATATATATATATATATATATATATATAATTATATATATATATACCGGTATATATATATATATATATATATATATATATATATATATTGTGTTTTCATATAGTATTTACAATACGCATTTAGAAGCAAGGCTAATGTTCTTTCAAGTGATATACCAATATATAGAGTATCTCTCTAAGCCCTAAAACATGGTGCCCAGCAGAAAATTTATCCGATCTCGAGGGAAGAAGAGAAAGATTGAATGCGGCTGTCAGGGGAGCTGTCAGTGGTGGTGGGCACGGTGGAGTGTTGGAGAGAATGGTGGAGTAGTGGAGGAAATGGTGGGGTGTTGGAGGGAATGCTGAAGTGTGGAAGGGATTGCTGGAAATAATTATGGGAGTGGTGGAAGGAATGGTGGAGCGTTGGAGGAAATGGTGGAGCGTTGGAGGTAATGGTGGAGAGTTGGAGGAGTGTTGGATGGAATGGTGGAGCATTGGATGGAATGGTGGAGCGTTGGAGGCAGAGGTGGAGCATTGGAGGAAATGGTGGAGCGTTGGAGGGAATGGTGGAGCGTTGGAGGGAATGATGGAGCGTTGGAGGGAATGGTGGACTGTTGGAGGAAATGGTAGAGTGTTGGAGGGAATGGTGTAGCGTTGGAGGGAGTGGTGGAAGAAATGTTGGTAAGATTGTTGGATTGATGGAGGGAATTTTGGAATGAAGTGTGTATCTAGGAGAAAACAGTGAAGAAGGGGTGGGAGCGAAAAAGTGCAAGTTCAGTGATTGAATTAGTCCAGTGGTTGAATTAGTCCAGTGGTTGTATTTGCCCAGTGGCTGAATTAGTCCAGTGGTTGAATTAGTCCAGTGGTTGAATTAGTCCAGTGGTTGAGTTAGGCCAGTGATTGAATTAGGCCAGTGGTTGAATTAGTCCAGTGGTTGAATTAGCCGTGGTTAAATTAGTCCAGTGGTTGAATTAGTCCAGTGGTTGAATTAGTCCAGTGGTTGAGTTAGTCCAGTGATTGAATTGGTTCAATGATTGAATTCGTTTGGTGATTGAATTAGTTTAGTGATACAATTCGTTCGGTGATTGAATTAGTTTAGTGATTTAATTGGTTCAGTGATTGAATGAACCCAGTGGTTGAATTAGTCCATTAGTTGAATTAGTCCAGTGGTTGAATTAGTCCAGTTGTTGAATTAATCCAGCGGTTGAATTACTTCAAGTGGTTGAATTAGTTAATTGGTTGAATTAGTCCAATTGGTTGAATTAGCTCAGTGGTTGAATTCAAATAAGCAGTTGAATTAAGCCAAATGGACGAATTAGTCCAAACACTTAGTCAAAAGGGTTGAGTAAGTCCAAGGGGATAATTGAGTTATTCCAATGGTTGAAATAGTATGAGTAGTATATTTACTGTTTTGAAATTATTTCAAGTGATGTACTTACCAAGCCCTCCATAAAGCTTAAACATAATGTCCCAAAGACCCCCATTCGGGATAGATTAAAAATGCTTCATCCAAAGGTCGGGTCCTCCTATCGCTATCGCTCGCCAGGAAAACAATTGACACCCAAATGGCACTAGAGATCTTAAAATCACCAAGAGATCACATCTGTTCAAGTGATAGAATACACATGTTTGATAAAATTAGTCTAAACTGTCAACATATTATAAAACATCATCTTATTCCCAATGGTCTAATTCGTCCAAATGGTCGAGTTACTCCAAGGAGTCAATTTAGTCTTCTCCCATTAGTCTCACATCAATCATAATAATAATAATAATAATCTTCTGGTTACTTATATAGCTCCCGTATCTCCTCCTTCGAGGATTCACAAGCGCTTGGCTTTCTTTAGTCTACCAGAGACCATTACCCATCCCCCTTGCTCATGGGGAGATGGTAACCGCCGGCTATATCCCAGAAAAACCTTTCAATCTGAGCGGGGATTGAACGCGAGACCTTCAAGATGGGAATCAGGCACGCTATCAATTGAGCCAGCCGGACGGCTGGCTTTCATAGGAAAGCAACTAGAGTCAATTATTGCTAGTAAAATTAGAAACCACTTAGAAGCATTTAATTTAATAAATTCTTCTCAGCATGGATTCACTCAGGGACGTTCTTGCCTTACTAATTTGCTTAGTTTTTTCTCAGAGGTATATGAAGCAGTAGATAATGACAAGTCAAATATAATATATTTAGATTCCAGTAAAACTTTCGACAGAGTCCCCCATGAGAGATTGATAGGAAAGGTTGAGGCGCATGGAATAGGTGGGGCATTGTTGGGATGGATTAGGTCATGGCTAATTGGTAGGAAGCAGAGAGTCAACATAAATGGTAGCAAGTCAGAATGGGGAGCAGTCAAAAGTGGTGTCCCCCAGGGATCTGCATTAGGTCCTCTGTTGTTTGATATATACATAAATGACCTTGATTTAGGTATAACTAGTAGGATAAGTAAATTTGCAGACGATACCAAGATGGGGAGAAAAATTGATTCAGATAGAGATATAGAGTGCCTCCAAACGGATCTAGATACCTTACACGAATGGTCTGTAAATTGGCAGATGAAATTTAACATTGACAAATTCAAGGTATTAAAGATAGGGAAGATGCATACAATTTTAAATATAAACTAGCTAATATGTAATTAGAACACTCAGATTGTGAGAAAGATCTAGGTGTGTTTGTTAGCAATGATTTGAAGCCTAGAAAACAGTGTATAAGCGTACGTAACAAGGCAAACAGGATGCTCAGGTTCATCTCTAGGAGTGTGAGTAACAGAACTGCTGATGTTATCTTAAGACTTTACTTGTCATTAGTGGACCCCATATGGATTATGCTGTTCAATGTTGGTGTCCTTATTACAGAATGGACATAGATTCATTAGAGAGAGTACAACGTAGAATGACAAAAATGATTCATAATATTAGAAATCTTCTGTATGAAGAAAGGTTGAAGAAATTAGGCTTACATTCGTTAGAGAGACGCAGAGTTAGAGGGGACATGATAGAGGTGTTCAAGTGGGTTACTGGGATTAGTAAAGGGGGACATGAAAAATGTACTAAAGCTCAGTGATAGCGAAAGAACTCGAACAAATGGTTTCAAATTAGATAAATTTCGTTTCAGAAAGGATATAGGAAAATATTGGTTTGGTAACAGAGTTGTAGATAGGTGGAATAGGCTACCGAGTGCTATAGTGGGATCAAGAACGATAGGGAGCTTTAAGATAAAATTAGATAGGCATATGGACGAGATGGATTGGGTGTGAGGGGGATCTGTCAGGTGTGGGCCAATCGGCGATCTGTAGACCCCCATTTTCTGACCTCTAACCGTTTTGGTGAGCTGGACTGTATAAGCCCAGCTTATAAGGCCTTATAATTAGGCCTTATAATTAGGGTTAGGTGTGAAAGGGATCTGCCTTGTTTAGGCCAATCGGCTTTCTGCCGACTCCCATTTTCTTATGTTCTTATGTTCTTATGTAGTCTGAGAGGTCAAGCAAATCTGAATGGTAAATTTGTCCTAGTAGTTAAAATAATTGAAGCGGTTAAATAAACCGATGCAACCGAGTGGTGGTAGAGTGGTGACATTATTATAAGGAGTAAGCCTAGAAACAAACAGGACAGTTGAGTTAAGCTGGGCAGAATTAATCGTAACAGTCATATTAGTTAGAGAATTCAAATTTATACAAACAGTCGAACAAAGCTATGATGTCAAATTTATCAGAGTGAGACATTGAGAGCGTTTAAATGATACTCCATTATTAGTCCAAACAGAATCGTGCGAATGGTAGCAACCGTAGCATCAACCCAAGTGATCAAATTAGTCTAAGTAGTTGAAGTTATCCGAGTGGTCGAAATAGTCCGAGAAGTGAAATTACTGATGATATTGTAAGGTATACCGGCCCTTGGCCACCGCCAGGACGTCAGGCCATCACTTGTGTGTTCTATGTGCTTAAATGTTGAAAACAGTTAGATTTATATAGGGACACTACTACTGTAAAAGACAAGGAGTGTGGAATTTCTCCCTATAGAGGACCCAACTAACGGTTCTAGATATGACCAGAACTTGCATAATGTCGCATCATCTTATTTATATCAGCCCATAGACTATTAATGTGTCCAGGATTACAATCAGTGTAATTTTACAAGTGGCATGATGTATTTAAGAAACTTTATGATGGGCAAATGAGATTATATGATGTTAGAACTTTATAATCAAGTCGAGTGTTTGCAAGACTTGATAAGTGATATTAACTGTGCTTATATGAATACCTCGCATTGTCCGAGGATGCCTTGTGAAATAGATTGTGTGGGCGGTGTCTATCTATCAAGTGAGGGTCTTGTAATTGGGATATTCACCCTCTAATGTATATATGGGACCAATAACTGTGTTTTGTCATTTTGGACATTTTGAATGTGAGGAGTGCCCCTCAGTGAGCATAAGGCCCCGCCCGTATATTTACTGCCTCGCCGGTCCCTCAAGGAGAGAAGGGGAAGACGAGCGTTAGGTGTGGCAGGTTGTTGTTGTTGTTCCCCAAGCTGCCTGGCCGAACAGCCCCCAAGGCCCCGAGTTAGGCCAAGGCCATAAACGAGCGCCCCCACAGAACCGGCTCAACCGCCCCAAGCGGCTCGCTTGGTGTAGTGACTAGCGTCTCGGACTTCCACCCAGAAGGCCCGGGTTCGCGCCCACGCTCGGCGCATTAAAGATTTTTCACAAGCACTGAGTCGTTACCATCCCTCATGAGCAAAGGGATGGGTTAGTAGTATAGGACCCCAAATGGAAATACGCCTAATCGGCCTTATTGAGCTATCCTTAGCTAGCTTAGCATGCGCTAGCTTTAAGAACTATTATTATTATTATTATTATTACCCTCCCTGCCGACCACAATAAAGCCTGGGTGACCGAAGCCACTCCATGGCGGGGAGCTGAGAGGGTGCGTAAACGCCCGGGAAACCAAAGCCCCACCCAGGGCCCTGTGCCCCTCAGCAATTAAGAAGAGAAAGTTGAGAGGCAAAGGAATAATGTGACGCTTTAGCTTCCAATCTTGGTAGATTGGGAGGTCAATCCACGGAAGAGACGCCGTCACTTGAGATCTAGAAAATATATAAGTAAAAGGAACAGTCAGAGTAAGCTATGGGTATGGCAGAGATCACTCAGGTCTCACTCTGATAGACCAGCCCACCTACCCGTGGCAGGTTGAGGGCAATTGCTGGTGTTGCAGGCGTGTGTGTGTGCTTGTGTACGCGGTCCCTCAGACAGTGACGAGTGGACAGCTGATGGCAGAGGAGGGTTGCTCCTGGCATCTTGAACTACAGACACGATTGTGTGTGTGAGTATTTGTGAGTTGATACGGAGCCTTGCTATTCTCAATATATACTTTTTTGCAGTGATCTCTTGTATTAATTTATATTTATGTGTGTTGATTGACCCTTTGATCGAAGATATAATTTTATATTGTATCTCTGATGAACTGGGTTATATATTTTATATGTGCGCATTAGTTAGGATGTTCATACAGGATATTTGTGTGATAAATGCCACCCCTACAGATTTAACATTCCAGTGAAATAGCTTACTTAAAGAATGCATGATTAATGATTTTCGGTAGCCTATTATTTGCACATTAAGAACCACCTGGGCTGATATTGTCATACAGATATCCCATATTGTTTTGACGATATCCCAGTGGGACATTTATATTTCCCATATTGTTTTGACTGTCCCAGTGGGACATTTATATTTTATTGGCTTAATTAAGCACCCGATATTTGATGAGTCATTTGAGTCAAAATGTTTCCTTAATTCTCAATCAAATTCACTGTATTTATTATTGCCTGTTTAAGTGAGGAGTCTTGATACTTTATAGGAGTAATTTATCAACGTGTTTCCTTGATAGTTAACACCTTACGAGCGGCCTATGCGGTTTATTTATGTGTACCGCCCAGCGGGGTGTTTTTAGCCAAAATAGGGCTGTTTACGTGATCATTTTCATGCCTAAATAAGACCCAGAACGTAAAACAAGTATCTATCCCTGAAAGGGCATAAACAGAGCTTTCGAATGACACCATAACGATACTTGTATGATGGATAGTTTTCTTGCAATAACCGTGCAACGCGAGTGCAAAAAGCAGGTAATTCGGTACTTTCGGTACATAATTGAGTATGTAGCGAGTGAGAGAGGGAGGAGGGAGCTGAGATTTGTGTCAGTAGGTTCGCCGCGGTGGTCTGGAGCAGTCATACGCTCGCTAGTCTCCTGCCACCACTTGTCTCTCTCTCTCAGCCACATTACGTGCTGAAATTGCCACTCGACCTATGTCGAGCGCCGCCACATAGTCCAGCTTTATTTAACTCGACTTAAGTGGTGAGCCGCTTTTTAAGGGTTAATCAATTTCACTTCTGATATTTTTGAGAAGTCTGCTTAGCCTAACTCATTTCGTCTTGAGGAGTGCCTATATAATTAACTTCACAGTAGGCTATTGTACAGTGACAGAAGTGAATTATAATATGATATGAATCCATTGACAGTGTATCAATATGATTTCCTTCCATGTGATAGCAGTGTAGATATACCTGAATTGGGATATTAACCCTACCTGTCTTCTGAAGTAGTCAGATTCGCGTTGTTGTGTCCGAGGCCTATTTAGACTTTGAATGAGTTCTGAAGAGAATTCGTAACAGTCGATATATCAAAAGTGAAAAGTGACCGGAGGGTTCCCATTTTGTTTTGGCGACCCCGGTCAGGTTTGTTTTGGCAACCTTATGCCAGGATCCCAATTTTGTATAAATCACACCTTATATCATATGGAGGATTCATGATTCACGAGTCATGGTTAGAATGTTATTTTAAAGAGATCACCTGCAATTTATCATGCCATGCCATTTGTTGTGTGATTGAATAAGCTAGTTCTCTGCCCGATATTTTTTCTGCTGCCCACGTATGTTTGCCTTTGCCGCCACCATGACGACTATTACTGAACATAGTGTAGGAGCTTTCCTGCTCACACACTCACCCGAGTCGGTCCGAGCTCTCACTAATGGAGAGTTACGTATTCTAGCTAGGTTTATAAATGTTGAGTTAGAGTCCGAGGACTCTGAAGAAGAGATTCTAGCGAAGGTCCTCAGCAAAATGTACGTTTCGGCTTCACCAGACTTTAGTGGGTTCAGTCTTCACTTGCCTCCCGCTAGAGAGAGTAGTGTGGGAGTTCCTAGGGGCCCAACAAGCCTGAGGAGCCCAAGAAGTCCGACAAGTCCGAGAACTCTAAGGAGTGCCATGAGCATTTCTAGTGCTCATTTTGGTGGCAGTTTTATGAGTGATGCCACGAGACTCGAACTAGCTAGAATGCAACTTGAGAGTGAGAGAGAGAGAGGAACCAAAATGAAAGAGAGAATTCAATGCGAAGATCAAAGAGAGAGAATGAGGTTAGAAATGGAGCGTGAAAGTGAGAGAGAGAGGAACCAAATAGAGAGAGAGAGAGTCCAAGTGGAGCGTGAGCGTGTTCCGCCTAATGATCATATGCCCCGTGTGATAACCGTAGGCCTGCCTTTGATGTAACAAAACATGTACGCATGGTCCCAGCATTTAATGAGGATGATCCCACGGGATACTTTTTGTCCTTTGAAAGGGTGGCCGAGAATCTTGCTTGGCCAGAGGACAAATTGACCATGCTGCTGCACAGCGTGTTAAAGGGCAGGGCACTAGATGTATTTACTTCATTAACAAATGAACAGAGCCGTGACTATGCCACTGTTAAAGAGAGTATATTGCGTGCATATGAGTTAGTCCCAGAAGTCTACAGAGTGAGGTTTCGTAATTGTACAAAAGCCTGTAATGTAACTTTCTCACAACATTTACATGGCATGCGCAAGGCTCTGGACAGATGGTTGCATTCCACTTAGACTGGTGAAGATTACCAGGCTCTTTATAATCTTATGCTATTTGAAAACTTATGTCATACAATTCCCAAGGAAATTAAAGTTCATTTAGCTGATAACAATATCTTTGACCCTGAGAATGCAGCCATCACAGCAGACAAATACTCATTAATCCACAAGATATCTGTAGCAGGACCTGAGCATAGAGTTAAGAAGGGAGGAACCAATCCTACCAAAGAATCTAATGTAAAAAACTATGATAAGAACCCCACTAATGTCACTCACACATCCCAAAAATCTGAAGGGATGCAACAGCCTACATCAAGTAATAAATCTTCCAATTCAGATAAAAGCTATAAGTCTCAGATTAAATGTAACTATTGTGGTAAACCAGGCCACATAGCCAAGTATTGCTTCCTCCGAAAAAAGGAGATGGGTTCAAGCAAGGAGTCATACTTGCGTGAGTTCAAATCCATTGCCTTAGTCAATGAAAGGTTTAATGAATTAGGTAATGTGCTGGACCCATATAGAGAACACAGACTTGTAGGTATCATGAAGTGTGGAGATAAACTGAGGCATGTAAGAATTGTGAGAGACACTGGTGCGTCTCGTACCCTTGTGACGCGCAGTATGTTTGAGGACGGGATCGAGAGTGATCAGTACGACATTCTGTGTGGTATAGGCGGCGCAATATCTGCCCCTCTGGTAGACATAGGATTAGTGTGAAAGATACCAGGGGAGTGCTAAGGTTGCTGTCTTAGATACTCTGCCCATTCCTGAAGCAGACATACTATTGGGAAATGACTTGGTTGAGGGAAATAAATGTATGTCTCCCATTGTTTCGACTTACCCAGTGAGTTGTGTGGAAACCAACGACCTGGTGAGTGAGATCCCCGACCTCTTTCCTGTTTGTGCCGTGACACGGGCCAAGGTTCGTAAGGCTCAGGAGATGAGGGAACGGGAGGTTAAGCCGTGTGAGAATCAACCTGAGTCAGTGTCTGAGTCTGAAAGGTCCCATGTAGAGGACAAGGGCTCAGTAAAGAATGCTGAGGGTGTGACTGAGGATTCATATGGCCTAGCTGAATTATTCAAGGGTCAGGGGACCCCATGTGTTCCGAGATTCATCCCTCAGGCAGTGTCAGCGTGAGGACCCAGACTTGAAGCCTCTCTGGACGGAAGCCAAGGAGGACCCAGATTCCGGCTACCGTGTTAGTGATGGCCTGCTACTGCGTCACTTCACGCCCCGCGACTGTGACAAGGAGGATGAGACATGGCGCTCCGTTGTGCAGGTGGTGGTTCCTTCGCCATACCGAGAGGAGCTACTAAGGATGGCCCACGACGGAAAACTAGCCGCACACCTGGGAGTACGCAAGACTTTTGACAGACTACTGAAATGCTTCTGGTGGCCCGGCATTAGAAAGGACGTGGCTCAGTGGTGTCGGTCTTGCGACATCTGTCAACGAGTGGGAAAGCCAAATCAAGCTATCAAGGACGCACCTCTCATTCCCATGCCGAGATTTGATGAGCCCTTCAAGAGAGTATTAATCGACATAGTAGGACCCCTACCGAAGACTGCCAGTGGTTACGAGTACATTTTAAGCATCATGGACATGGCCACAGAAAAGTGCAACAAGCAGTCTCCAATAGCAGCAGTAATGGAGCCACATGATGATGTAAAAACTTGACCACCTGGATACTATGTGGAGCAACGAGACCTGTTTTGAGGAGGAGCTCCCAGAGAAGTTGAAGCACCTACCGAGACAGGAAAGTGATGAGCTCAGAGAGTTGCTCCTGAAACACAGCGAGGTGTTCAGAGGCTCCCCAGGAAGGACTACTCTAATACAACATGACGTGGATGTGCAGGGAGCTCGACCAGTGAAGCAGAGGGCCTACCGTGTGAACCCCAAGAAGGCGGAGCTGATCAAGGAGGAGCTGGACTACATGCTGCGCCATGAGATGATTGAGTCCTGCACCAGCGAGTGGTCCTCACCAGTCACCCTAGTAAACAAACCAGGTGGGTCAGTGAGATTTTGTATAGACTACAGGGTTCTAAACAAAACTCTAAAACTGATACTTATCCATTACCTCGTGTGGATGAATGTGTTGATACAGTAGGTAAAGCCAAATTCATAACTAAGCTTGATCTCTTAAAGGGTTTTTGGCAAGTACCACTGACAGAGAGGGCACAAGAGGTTTCATGCTTTGTGACTCGGGAACACTTATAAATGTAGTTATGCCTTTCGGTAAGAAGAATGCCAGCGCCACTTTTCAAAGACTAATGAACGAGATAACCAAGGGTCTCGAAGGTTGTGTGGCATATATAGATGACTTAATTGTTTACAGTGATACCTGGGAAGATCACCTGACTAGACTTGAGAGTTTGTTAAATTAAAGGCCTTAAGCCGTGCTAACTTAGTAGTCAAACTGAGCAAGTGCAACTTGTGCACGCACAAGTAGAATACTTAGGCTATGTAGTAGGTCGAGTGACTGTGGCCCCTCCTGAGGCTAAGGTAAGGGCCATCTGTGACCTGCAACCTAAGAATAGGAAGGATGTGAGGAGAATTCTAGGTATGGCGGGTTACTACCGCATGTTTATAATGAACTTTGCAGATGTGGTTACACCCTTGACTGACCTGTTGAGGAAGGAAAAGAAGTTCACCTGGAATCCTGAGTGTGATGCAGCATTTAAGCTTCTTAAACTCACTCTGTCTTCCTAACCTCTTTTGCTTGCCCCTGACTTTGAAAAAACTTTTAAGCTAGCTATTGATGCGAGTAACATAGGTGCTGGGGCCGTACTTTTGCAGAATGACAGTCAAGGAATAGAGAGACCTGTCAGTTATTACAGTAAGAAGTTCAACTCGGCCCAGCATAATTATCAGTAATTGAGAAGGAACTCCTTGCACTGATACTAGCCTTGCAATTTTATAATGCTTATGCGAGTCCCTCAGACAATAAATTGGTCGTTTACACCGACCATCATCCTTTAAAGTACCTTAATAAATTCCATAAAAAGAACCAAAGATGGACTAGATGGAGCCTTCTTTTGCAAGAGTATGATTTAGAAGTAGTTCACATTAGAGGTAAGGATAATATCATGCCTGACCTGCTATCTACAGTAGGTGTGTGGACTGACATAAAACAAAATTGTATGCTCCAAGAAAAAAATTGTTTGCAGGAGGAGGGTGTAAGGTATACCGGCCCTTGGCCACCGCCAGGACGTCAGGACATCACTTGTGTGAGCAGTATATCATCTATGTGCTTTTAAATGTTGAAAAACAGTTAGATTTATATAGGGACACTACTACTGTAAAAGACAAGGAGTGTGGAATGTCTCCCTATAGAGGACCCAACTAACGGTTCTAGATGTGACGAGAACTTACATAATGTTGCATCATCTTATTTAACTATTAATGTGTCCAGGATTACAATCAGTATAATTTTACAAGTGGCATGATGTATTTAAGAAACTTTATGATGGGCAAATGAGATTATATGATGTTAGAACTTTATAATTAAGTCGAGGGTTTGCAAGACTTGGTAAGTGATATTAACTGTGCTTATATGAATACCTCGCATTGTCCGAGGATGCCTTGTGAAATAGATTGTGTGGGCGGTGTCTATCTATCAAGTGAGGGTCTTGTGATTGGGATATTCACCCTCTAATGTATATAAGGGACCAATAACTGTGTTTTGTCATTTTGGACATTTTGAATGTGAGGAGTGCTCATCAGTGAGCATAAGGCCCCGCCCGTATATATACTGCCTCGCCGGTCCCTCAAGGAGAGAAGGGGAAGACGAGGGTTAGGTGTGGCAGGTTGAGGGCGATTGCTGGTGTTGCAGGCGTGTGTGTGTGCTTGTGTACGCGGCCCCTCAGACAGTGACGAGTGGACAGCTGATGGCAGAGGAGGGTTGCTCCTGGCATCTTGAACTACAGACACGATTGTGTGTGTGAGTATTTGTGTGTTGATACGGAGCCTTGCTATTCTCAATATATACTTTTTTGCAGTGATCTCTTGTATTGATTTATTTTATGTGTGTTGATTGACCCTTTGATCGAAGATATAATTTTATATTGTATCTCTGATGAACTGGGTTATATATTTTATATGTGTGCATTAGTTAGGATGTTCATACAGGATATTTGTGTGATAAATGCCATCCCTACAGATTTAACATTCCAGTGAAATAGCTTACTTAAAGAATGCATGATTAATGATTTTCGGTAGCCTATTATTTGCACATTAAGAACCACCTGGGCTGACATTGTCATACAGATATCCCATATTGTTTTGATGATATCATAGTGGGACATTTATATTTCCCATATTGTTTTGACTATGTCCCAGTGGGACATTTATATTTTATTGGCTTAATTAAGCACCCGATATTTGATGAGTCATTTGAGTCAAAATGTTTCCTTAATTCTCAATCAAATTCACTGTATTTATTAATGCCTGTTTAAGTGAGGAGTCTTGATACTTTATAGGAGTAATTTATCAACGTGTTTCTTTGATAGTTAATCAATTTCACTTCTGATATTTTTGAGAAGTCTGCTTAACCTAACTCATTTCGTCTTGAGGAGTGCCTATATAATTTACTTCACAGTAGGGTATTGTACAGTGACAGAAGTTAATTATAATATGATATGAATCCATTGACAGTGTATCAATATGATTTCCTTCCATGTGATAGCAGTGTAGATATACCTGAATTGGGATATTAACCCTACCTGCCTTCTGAAGTAGTCAGATTCGCGTTGTTGTGTCCGAGGCCTATTTAGACTTTGTATGAGTTCTGAAGAAAATTCGTAACAATATTCAAAGTACTCCAAGCGGTCAATTTATTCTGAACAATTGATTTGGACAGAGCCGAAGAAACAATACGACAATGTACAAGTTCAGGATCTATATCTAGAAGCAATGTGAGTGAGGGCAGGTTTAGGAGCCACTTCATAGATTAATGAGTGAGGACAGGTTGGGGAGTCACATTATATACTAATATAAAGGAGAACAGGGTCGGGAGTCATTTACAGACTCATGAGGGAGAACAGGTTCGGGAATCACATTATATACTAATATGAAGGAGAACAAGTTCGGGAGTCATTTACAGACTATTATTAGGGAGTCACATTATATACTAATATGAAGGAGAACAAGTTTGGGAGTCTTCTTTTTTTTTTTTTCTTTTTTTTTTTCTATGTGATTGAGGGAGGCAAAAGGCATAACTGCCTATAGCGAGTGCCTCCCCATAGTTGAAAGAGTGACAGGGCCAAAATCAAGGGACGTTCGAGCCAAAATGCCTGGACACACGGAGTTTGAAGCAATTTAAGTCATAGGAACAGGGAAAGACTGATTCTGGGAGAGAGTTCCAGAGCTCAGCTGTTGAGTAGAAGAAAGTTTGAGAGTAACGTTTCACTCTTGGGTTGGAGAGTTGCACAGAGTAGGGGTGGGATTGAGTTGCAAGACGGGTACCACGTGCCCTACGTAAAGGAGGTGGTATGCACTGGGATAGCTCTGAGGAACACTGATTATTATAGTAGCGATAGAATAGCGAGAGAGATGCAACATTGCGGCGGAGAGAGAGAGATTGCAGAGAGTTGGTGAGTGGACGGGAGTTAATGATACGAAAGGCCTTCCTTTCAACTTTGTCTAGGAGAGCGGTGTGAGAGGAGCCTCCCCACACATGTGAACAATACTCAATACAAGGGCGCACTATGCCCCTGTACAGAGCAAGAAGCTGTGCAGGGGAAAAGAACCCCCTAAGGCGGTTGAGCACACCCAGCTTCTGGGAGGCTGCCTTAGCAAGACTGGTATTATGGTCCTTCCAAATGAGAGCAGAAGAAAAAGAGACACCAAGAATATTGAGAGAAGATGAAGGGTTGATTTTTGTATTGTTGAAGAATAAGGGATAGTCCGCTGGGAGATCCTGACGGGTAGATAGATGGATAAATTGGGTTTTGGAAGCATTAAAGTTAACAAGGTTTTCTCTGCCCCAATTGGAAATAGTATTTAGATCAGAATTTAAGAGTTCTATGGCTTCATTACGTTTGTCGTTGAGGGATTGCTGGCTGGGGCGTTCTGAAAAACTAATGGAGTAGTGTAAGGTTGAGTCGTCTGCGTATGAATGGATGGGAATTAAGGTACAGTTAAGGAGATCATTTATAAAAATTAGAAAGAGAATAGGAGATAGGACAGAGCCCTGAGGGACACCGGAGTTTATAGGGTGAGGAAGTGAACAATGGCCGTCCACAACCGCAGCTATGGAACGGCCGGAAAGGAAATTAGAGACAAAGGCACAGATGGAGGGATAGAAACCGAAGGAGGGTAGTTTAGAAATAAAAGATTTATGCCAGACTCTATCGAAGGCTTTCGATATGTCTAGTGCAATAGAAAAAGTCTCACCGAAGTCCCGAAAGGAGGATGACCAAGAGTTAGTAAGATATGAAAGAAGATCACCAGTAGAGCGACCCTTAAGGAAGCCATACTGGCGATCTGAGACAGACTATTATGAGGGAGAACAAGTTAGGGAGTCACATTATATACTAATATGAAGGAGAACAAGTTCGGGAGTCATTTACAGATTATTATTAGGGAGTCACATTACATACTAATATGAAGGAGAACAAGTTTGGGAGTCACATTACATACTAATATGAAGGAGAACAAGTTTGGGAGTCACATTACATACTAATATGAAGGAGAACAAGTTTGGGAGTCACATTACATACTAATATGAAGGAGAACAAGTTTGGGAGTCACATTACATACTAATATGAAGGAGAACAAGTTTGGGAGTCACATTACATACTAATATGAAGGAGAACAAGTTCGGGAGTCATTTACAGATTATTATTAGGGAGTCACATTACATACTAATATGAAGGAGAACAAGTTTGGGAGTCATTTACAGACTATTATGAGGGAGAACAAGTTAGGGAGTCACATTATATACTAATATGAAGGACAGGTTCAGGAGCCCTCTTTCCGAAATAGTTGTTGACTTCTTGTTGAAAACTCTATCCAATCCACTCCTTCAAGAAAAATAGTGACCATAACGATCATAAATATTCCACTCGCTTTCACGAAGGTGTACATAAAATTATTATTATATGAAATTATAATAATAAGGCTTGTAGATAATAGAAGTGATAAATCTTCATTGAAAATGTCCGTTTTAAATATTGCGAGTAAAGGCGGCTCTAAAATGATCGTGTATATATATTATACAAGTTTGCGTACCTTACAATAGCTTGCCACAAAATGGTCTTAGATAACACACACACTCACTCACAGACACACATACATACAGACAGAGTTGATACAAGTTCATATAAACTTTTTTTTGGAGCACACAGAAGCGAGATAATCATAATGACATAGAACACAGCTCGGCCAGACCAGGTGGGAGTGGCAATTAATGTTATATCAAAGGCCTGACAGAGGTACGCTAGAGGAATACCACAGGATTACAAAGGAGAACAAAGGATTATAAAGAACAGCAAGTAGGAAAGACTACAGATTCTCGCTATAGTATGTGTATCTCCTGCTGATGGTAACTTGAATCCCTTAGTAGCTGAATTATCGATGCTTAAAGGAAAAATTAGAAACTGCAATGTGTCTTATGTATACAAATACCAAGTTTTCATAATTCAGCAACATATTTTGATATATAATCTTCGTAATAGCTGAATAATCAAGATATGAACAATACGATTTAACGTCGGCTGGAAAAATAAAACAACTATAGGCAGCATGGCGATTTTTTGTGGGAAAATATATAAGTGCATTGTTAGAGCATATTCACAATCAGGCGGGGATTTGAGGTGAGATATTGTTCTATGAAGCCATTGAATGTTTGGACGGTTTGATAGTCTGTCAGCGTTTGTCAGTTTGTTCCTTACGTTAACCACTCTTGAAAAAATAATGGTTTGTTTCTGCAATTTGTTCTTGATTGACGATGAATGTCGGAGAGAGAGAGAGATAGAGAACCCATCTGTTGTACACCTGCCTGTATTGTACCTGTTTCTTTGTGTGTGTTTCGTTTCATAAGTCAGCCAGTCAGCAAAGTTGAGTTTACTGTAGGTCCAATTTTGCTTGTTATCTTATTATGAAATGGTAGGATAGTAGCTAAACAAAGATGTTCGAGAATAATGTAAATGTTACATAAATATAGCATAAGTTGCAATACATTTTATTCTATATTCTGTTTGTAGGTATTATAATGAGTTATGTGGCAGGTGATACAAAATAGTTGTTATATATCCATTAATGAATTTCATAGCTGCATTTTTTTTAATAATATTAAGTTATTGAATAATGTTTTATATTCCTCGGCCATTTAGGATCCATTATAGTGGACTATTTTATTGTATACCCACATTGTGTTCACAATTGAACTTTAATTGCATATTATTTAACTTTGTATTGATTACTGCCAATCTTCGAACTATTTACATAATTGGCGCGCTTATATATTGTAAACGGTGCATAGATCTTATTGTCACAATTCCTTTATTTATAATTTAATCAATTGGTTAATCTCACGACATACCTAGATTTGCTGAAAAATGGAATAAACCTTTTCCTACAATCAACATTCAACAATACATTTAAATGTATAAGTATGCTATTGTAATGTATAACGCTCTCCAAGATGTTAAAACTTGTATATAAATATTCTGCAATCAACTCTTGCCTGTTTGTGTTTGTTTTAATATCATAGAATTACATTGACAATTAACAGTGTATATCTTGTATTATACAGTATATTGTCATTATTACTACTAAATATTTATTTTGAGGACATTGATGTACATTGCAGTGGGGAGATTGTAGGCACCAATCGATCAGGGCTAGACCCAGGTGAGGTTATAGGCATGTGATAAAGAGTAGCTGGAACTCCTGTTTCATTTGCTTGGCCTCTCTTACTGATTTTCTTTGTGCCTCATTTACACTGAGAGCAATCCAGCTAGGTCTCACAAACATCTCCTCCTCCTATCCACTTCACTAAACTAAACATGTACACCACACTTCATTCCTCCACACCAAAAATTTTAAAAATTATGAATTTCAGCCCAGCCTCGGAGTCCCCAGGGGGATGGGGACCATAAATGCCCCCACACCCGACCGCCCATCCCCTGACGACCCCACAAAATTACCTGGACCTCGGCCTGTTACTCTTTCTATTGATTTCTGCAACATTCGCGGACTTTCCTCTAACTTTAACTCTGTTGAACACCATCTCTCCTCCTACAAACCTGATCTTCTCTTCCTCACTGAAACTCAGGTGTCTGTAGCAACATCCAGCAACCCCTTCTCTGTATCCTCCTACTTTCTCTATCCTAGTTTCAAAGCCAAAGGCGGATGTTGTGCATATGTGCACAACAAACTCACTTGCTCTCGTGTTCCCGATTTCGACTCCTCTGAATTCTCTACTTTATGGCTCAAACTTTCCTGTCATTCTCTTACTAAATATTTCTGTGCTGTCTATCTTTCCCCTAACTCTACCAACTTTTCCAAATTCTTTGACTATCTAAACTCTACAGTGGAACACATTCTATCCATTTCTCCTTTCTCAGAAATCTCCATCTTAGGAGATTTCAACGTTCACCACCGCCAATGGCTCTCCTCTCACAATACTGACCCACCTGATGAACAAGCCTACGTCTTTTCTATCATAAATGACCTAGAGCAGTTAGTTCAGCAACCCACCCGTATCCCGGATCGCATCAGAGAACGGCCCAACATTCTTTACTTGTTTCTAACTTCTAACCCTTCTTCTTATACTATCAATCTTTTCTCTTCTTTGGGCTCCTCCGACCATAAACTTATCTCTGTCAACTGTCCTATCTCTCCAGTACGGCCACCCGATCCTCCTAGCTGGCGGCGCTTGTGGCACTTTGGCGCTGCCGACTGGGAGGCTCTCCGGCAGTACTTCTTTGATTTCCCATGGAATGATTTCTGCTTCCGTGGTCGGGGACCCTCGGAGAGTGCTGAACGCATTACCGAGGTAATCCTATCGGGCATGGAAGCATACATTCCATTCTCTTTCTCTCAGACTAATGCTAAAAAATCTTGGTTTACTCACGCCTGTTCTACTGCTGTCCGCAATAAGGAGGAAGCATTCAAACGGTACCGACGCCTTAAAACTCAAGACTCTCATTCTTCCTATGTTTCTTCCCGGAATCAAGCCAAATCTGTTCTTCGACTTGCCAAACACTCTTTCATCAATAATAAATGCACTGAACTATCCAACTCTAGCTCTTCCCAAGCTTTCTGGCATCTAGCCAAAAACCTCTCCAACAATTTCTCTTCCTCATCTTTCCCTCCCCTTTCCCATTCTGATGGCACAACCATCACTTCTTCCTCTGACAAAGCTAAACTCTTCGCTCAAACTTTTGCTAAAAACTTCACTTTGGTTGATTCCGGTGCTATTCCTCCCTCTCCACCCTCCTCTCTCTTACTTATGCCTAATATCCTAATCTCTTCTAAAGATGTACTTTCTACCCTCTCTGGGCTTAATACTAATAAGGCGTACGGTCCGGACGGTGTTCCTCCTGTTGTTCTCAAAAACAGTGCTTCCGTGCTGACTCCTTGCCTAGGCAAACTCTTTCGTCTCTGTCTATCCTCTAACGTCTTCCCTTCATGCTGGAAGTTTGCTCACATTCAACCTGTCCCAAAGAAGGGTGACCGCTCTCAACCCTCCAACTATCGTCCAATTGCTCTCATCTCATGTCTTTCGAAAGTTTTTGAAACTATTCTTGCTTCCAAATTTCTTAAGCATTTCTCTTCTCATAATCTGCTCTCAGCTCGCCAGTATGGCTTCCTTAAGGGTCGCTCTACTGGTGATCTTCTTTCACATCTTACTAACTCTTGGTCATCCTCCTTTCGGGACTTCGGTGAGATTTTTTCTATTGCACTAGACATATCGAAAGGCTTCGATAGAGTCTGGCACCAATGTATAATTTCTAAACTACCCTCCTTCGGTTTCTATCCCTCCATCTGTGCCTTTGTCTCCAATTTCCTTTCCGGCCGTTCCATAGCCGCGGTTGTGGACGGCCATTGTTCACTTCCTCACCCTATAAACTCTGGTGTTCCTCAGGGCTCTGTCCTATCTCCTATTCTCTTTCTAATTTTTATAAATGATCTCCTCAACTGTACCTCAATTCCCATCCATTCATACGCAGATGACTCAACCATACACTACTCCATTAGTTTTTCAGAACGCCCCGGCCAGCAATCCCTCAACGACAAACGTAATGAAGCCATAGAACTCTTCAATTCTGATCTAAATACTATTTCCAATTGGGGCAGAGAAAACCTTGTAACCTTTAATGCTTCCAAAACCCAATTTCTCCATCTATCTACCCGTAAGGAACTCCCAGCGGACTATCCCTTATTCTTCAACAATACAAAAATCAATCCTTCATCTTCTCTCAATATTCTTGGTGTCTCTTTTTCTTCTGCTCTCAGTTGGAAGGACCATATTACCAGTCTTGCTAAGGCAGCCTCCCAGAAGCTGGGTGTGCTCAACCGCCTTAGGGCGTTCTTTATCCCAGCACAGCTTCTTGCTCTGTACAGGGGCATAGTGCGTCCTTGTATTGAGTATTGTTCACATGTGTGGGGAGGTTCCTCACACATCGCTCTCCTAGACAAAGTTGAAAGGAAGGCCTTTCGTATCATTAACTCCCGTCTACTCACCAACTCTCTGCAATCTCTCTCTCTCCGCCACAATGTTGCATCTCTCTCGCTATTCTATCGCAACTATAATAATCAGTGTTCCTCAGAGCTTTCCCAGTGTATACCACCTCCTTTACGTAGGGCACGTGGTACCCGTCTTGCAACTCAATCCCACCCCTACTCTGTGCAACTCTCCAACTCGAGAGTGAAACGTTACTCTCAGTCTTTCTTCTACTCTACAGCTGAGCTCTGGAACTCTCTCCCAGAATCAGTCTTTCCCTCTTCCTATGACTTAAATTGCTTCAAACTCCGTGTGTCCAGGCATTTTGGCTCGAACGTCCCTTGATTTTGGCTCTGTCACTCTTTCAACTATGGGAGAGGCACTCGCTATAGGCAGTTCTGCCTTTTGGCTCCCTCAATCACATAGAAAAAAAATATATTATATATTATCTTGCGTGTGTGTACGTACAAGCTGATGTTCTGAACTCTACCTCAAACTATGGGTATATATTCTTAAGCTGGCGAGGAATAGGCTTCTGTGCATCATAATTACTCTGGTATTACAACAGGTTTTGTAACCAAATATTTTGTTAATTATGAAATATCAGCAATAATATGATGTAGATATATAGCAGTTTCTTATTGTTCCATTATTTATTGATAAATCAGCTACTAATGGACTAGAATTTCCACCAAATTAATAAGGTATAATAATAGAATAGAGTAAATAGCTTATGCCTTTGTGATTTGGTTGGAGCATCCCAGATCGAGGTATATCATTTCAATCAACTGGAAATGTTCGTGATTGCAGTTATATTTCCTCTTTGGTCATAAACTTTGATGTCGATATTGGATTACTGAACACATGGTCGGTATATTGATGTCAGAGTAAGCTTTCGTGGAATACATGTTCTGAGGCCAGGCCACCACCCACCACTTTCAAACCAATTGATCTGTGTGGTATGTGTATCCATGTAACTCTGTGTGGGCGGGTGCCCAACCCCGAAAAGGGTTGAAATAGGGAAGCTATCCCCCCCGCCAAAGGCAGCTTTCTAGGGCCTTTCCTAGCTGATGCTGAGAGGATTGGGTTCTAGTCATGTGGTGATGGGCTGGTCTATCAGAGTGAGAACTGAGCGATCTCTGCCATACCCATAGCTTACTCTGGCTGTTCCTTTTACTTATATATTATCTAGATCTCAAGTGACGGCGTCTCTTGCGTGGATTTACCTCCTAATCTACCAAGATTGGAAGCCAAAGCGTCACATCTTTCCTTTGCCCCTCAACTTTCTCTTCATAATTGCTGAGGGGCACAGGGCCCTAGGTGGGGCTTTGGTTTCCCGGGCGTTTCCGCACCCTCCTCAGCTCCCCGCCATGGAGTGGCTTCGGTCACCCAGGCTTTATTGTGGTCGGCAGGGAGGGTTCTGTGGGGGCGCTCGATTATGGCCTTGGCCTTGCTCAGGGCCTTGGGGCTGTTCGGCCAGGCAGCTTGGGGAAAAACAACAACAACAACTCTGTGTAATTTGTGTTAGATCTTATAAGAACTATTTATACTGATAGAAGATGCAAAGTGCAGAGTGGAGGTACCATGTGATATTGATTGCATAACAAAATAATAATACATGTGAGTGAAAAGAGAAACTAAATTATACAATTGTTATGAAAAGAAAAGCAACTAAGGTACAGTATTACCCATAAATAAGCAAAATATATGGAGATAAATGATCAAGGGCTTATTCCTGAAAATCTAACCAACGTTATGACATATTTGTGCCACTTAGTTTTTACCCGTTCCTGCTATTATAGAAGGTACTTTACATTAAGCCACACTGATTAATGATAATATGAGTGAGAGGAGTATCGTGTGTGGATATTATGTTGAATCGAATGTGTTAGAAAGAGAGGGGGGGGGAGAGATATGTTAACTGAGAAAGAGAGAAAACGCAAACACAAAGGGGTAAACAAACAAACATCGGATACACAGCTAGATATGGCAACCTGTAAGAAAGGAAAGAGGGTAGTATGATAAAGGTGAATAAGATGATATGGATAACTTGAGCAATTGAATGAAAAGAGAGAAGGTAACGGTAGATAGACCAACTAAATTTTAGTGAAACAATGTATTTATTAAAATGAGCTAAGGAAAATGGTAAATAATGTGCACTTATTCACTGTTCCAAATATACATTAACGATGAAGATGAAGACAAAAGTAAAAGGCATAATTGTAGCAATGCCGAGTGACTTAACCCTTTATGTACCGGCGACGGCTTTTTAATTTAATTCTAGATATATTGAGACAATATTGTGCAGCTTAGAGGGATGTGTGGTAGTAATAATGATTAAGTTAGATAGTTCGAAGCCTGTTAATTGCTGGGGGCCTTTTTCAAACTGAATAAAATCGTCTAATAGTAGCCAGAGTAAAGCTAAAAAGACGGCACCGGTACAGAAGGGGTTAAAACCCAGCCTCCAGATCTCAAAAGCGATTAAAAGGGCAAATAAAGATGGAGATCATTCGAATTCAAATCTGAAACAATACTTTCACCGGTATTAAACTCGTTAGTCAGACAGTTCTCGGAATATTCTGTACAGTTTTGTGTACCATATCAGAGAAAGGATACTGAAAAATTAAAGTTGAGAGAAGGGTTACAATATCCATACCAAAGTTGAAAGATACGCGAAGGCTCTTTATTCTTTGAACTTGCTTCACCTGGCAAAGCACAAAATAAGGAAATTTAATTGAAGTATAGTCAACCGTCAATGGTTATGATAATCTGGATGATCACATGTTCTACAATACATAGTTAACACACGAGAAGAATTGGTTTCAAGACTCCGAAAACAATCCAAGTCAGCTCAAACAAATGATTTACTTTCTCAACAGCGTAGTCACATATATGGAATAAAGCTACCGCAAGATATAATGATTAATTATGAGAATGTTTCGACTTCAAATGTCAGGGAAGAGAAAGACTAGGTTCTAGGTTTGGAGCGGCTGGGTCATTGACAATGCTCGACGGAGGCCTTCCGTGCTTTGCAACTATTTTATAACCCTCTCGGGTTCTCGGGACTACTCCTGTATCCGCTCTGAGTGCAGCTGTCTCAGCTAGTTTATTTATAAACGAGCAGCCCCGTTAGGACTACTTCTTCTGTTGTTAGCATGCACTTATATTCCTTTATTTCTTTATGCAAATCAAACTAACTGTAGACAAATATTGATATCATGAATATTATCGAACTTACGACCTGTGATCCATATTTCACTATGCTATCCACTGAGCCACGCCACCACGCACATAAACACACATGATACATGAGTGAACAGATAACCTAAACACTCCACCTCCACCTATATCTCTACTCATTTACAGACGCCTTGGTCCTCGAAGGGGTGGCCACGAATGAATCGCCTCTATATTTTGAGACAATTCGTCCGATTCTCGAGCTTGTTCCTATTCACGTTTAACTGCACGAAAAATACCTACTCTCTCATGCATGGTTATATAGACTTTTACATACACACATATTCTCACTATCACACTCTCTCTCTCTCTCTCTCTCTCTCTCTCTCTATATATATATATATATATATATATATATATATATATATATATATACTGTATATATCTCCCAGAGTTTTAAAAACATTTAGAGACGAGATATCAAAAGCAGTAGCACTACTTTTTAACAATACAATGCGAAGTGGCATTGTACCCAATGAATGGAAATTAGCTAATGTAGTACCTATTTTCAAAAAAGGAAATAAATCACTACCTTGCAACTACCGTCCAATAAGTTTGACTTCAATCATATGTAAATTGCTCGAAACAATCATCAGAGATAGACTTGTAAACCGAAACAAGCGTTTATGCCTAACAAATGTCCTTGACTGTTTTCACGACATTCTTCAACACGTATGTTGACATTGCCTACTTGATTTTCAAAAAGCATTGATAAAGTCCCCCACAAGCATTTCTTGATAAACTTAAAAACTCATGGCATAGATGGATATGTACTTCGATGGATTGAGAATTGGCTTACTGGTAGTAAGCAACGAGTAGTAATAATCGGTAAAGCCTCGGACTGGAAAAATGTCACAAGTGGTGTGTCGCAGGGGTCAGTGATAGGACCCGTTCTTTTCTTAAGTTATATTAATGACATCGATGAAGATCTTTCATGTGTACAATTTCAAAATTTGCAGATGGTACCAAAATAGCGAACATAGTAGTATCTCCCTTGCATGTTCAACAGATCCAAAATTATTTAGATTAATTAGCAAATTGGGCCCAAACCTGACAAATGAGTTTCAATACCGACAAATATAAAGTACTACATATAGGATACAAGAATAAAAATTCAAACTACTCAATGAATGGTAGTCAACTAAAAAGTACTGATAAAGAAACTGACTTACTGTAGGGGTAACAATATCAAGTACTTTAAAACCAAGCCAACAATGTACCAAAGTAGTTAAGAAAGCAAACAAAATTATTGGCTGCATTGGAAGATCGTTTGAATACAAATCTGAACATTTCATTCTCATATACAATTCTTTGGTTTGCCCCCATCCGGAATACTGTGTACAATTTTGGTGTCCATATTATCAAAAGGACATAGATAAACTGGAGAGAATACAGCAGAGAGTGACAAAAATTATCCCTAGACTGAGAAAAAAAGTCATATGAAGAGAGTCTAAAAGAGTTAAATCTGTGCAGTTTAACAAAGGGCAGGCTGAGAGGGGGACCTAATTCAGGTGTTTAAAAAAATTAAAGGTATTGACAATATGGATGTCAACAAATATTTCACAATCGATCATTCAAACTACACTAGAAGAAATGGTTGAAAGATAATTAATCGGAAAGCATTTTAACTCCCATGAGGCAAAGCATTTCTTTTCAATCGAGTAGTAAGACTATTGAATAGACTAACCAGTCATGTCATTGAATGCAGTACTGTTGAAACTTTCAAAATATGCCTAGATAAATATTTCGCTCTTAATTCACAATTAACCTTTAAACGGTGAAGCTATGGTATTTGAAATGTCCCGCCAGGCGAAGGAATTTAGTTTCATTCCCGACGAAAATTGTAATTTTACCATAAATATCGTTATTACTTATTCACATGCGCTTATTTTACGTTTAGTGTGAAGATATTAACATGTAACAGCAATTAAAAAGTGGGAATAGTATTTGGGGGGTGAAAAAACGTATTATTGCCAACCGATCATATCAGGAGGGGAGAGCAGGCGCGACGTATATCCTCTCTCTCTCACTTCCCGATCGATACTGACGTCTTGCAAGTGAAGTCTCTCTGTTGCTAGGATCTCTAACTGCCTCCCCTGAGACCGCGGGCGGGAAATTTGCGCCGAAAATTACCAGATAAAAGGGGGAATAAGAGGAAAATGGTGATAATTAAGGAGGGAAGGGGAGGGGGGGGGTTGGACACATGTGGAGGAGGTATGGAGGGAAAGGATCTCACTTAATCATATATTGCTTTGTTTTGATTGCCAGTGGGGTGTTTTCAAAGGCATTTTCTATGCCTAACCTCTCAACACAATGACTGAGGCTCTTGTCATATGACAATTGCTTGGTCACCACTGTACCATACGGGGGTTTTGGACTAAAAGTAACCTTCATTCCCTGCACATTTTCATGTATATACAAGAGCTAGAACGTATTTCAATGATATATCCCTGAAAGCAGAGGAATAGACCTTTCCAATGAAACCTGAATCATGTCTGTACGACCACTGGTTGCCGTGCAACGATATTGCACAAGTGACGCTAAATCGGTAAAAAATAGCGAGTTTGACAGGTTTTTCCTAACCCTGAGTCTGTAAGGGAATTGGAGATGTCTCCCACTGCCACTAGTGATGGCCCAGACATGGGGGGCTATGGATGCCATCGTTCCGCGCTGCTTATACTCGCTCACCTGCCTCCCAGCTCTTGTTCAAGGCAGAAATTTGGTAATTGTCATATGACAAGTGCCGCAGGGATGACCGTATTTTTTATATAACAGCCCGCAGTCATTGAGTTAAGAATCCCACCGCCTTCGCCCAGTAAAACCTCTTAAGAGTCTCTGCGCCTTTCCTGGGTTAACTGCGTTTACAAACTAATAGCAACATTTTTGATTGAGCTACAGAATTTTTTTTTCTCATGTAGGTTAGGTAGTTTAGCTACAAGCAGCCTCAAAAAGATCAATAGATCTGTTGCTACTTGTTTTTCTGTGTACTCCTTTGTACTCTCTCACTCTTACTCACTATCACTCTCTCTCTCTCTCTCTCTCTCACACACACTATAATCAAGAGAACACAGGCAGAAACATTTCGCTTCACACAGAGAGAGAGAGAGAGACTGGCAGTGAAGTGTGCCTCAAATGAACCCTCGCCTGGATCGCGTGCAATTTAGGAAACACAAACACTGATGCCCACTCACAAGCTCAGTCTCTCTCTCTCTCTCTCTCTCTCTCTGATGGTGGAGAGGGAGTCTTCTTTTTTACTATCTTTTCCTTCAACTTTCCCTTACTATTGTGTTCGCTATCCCTATTAGAATTACAGTAAGTCCTAATCATCTTGCTGGGATCGTAGGGTCTGTGTGGCCAGTATATATGTGCAATTATATGTAAATCTATGTAAATCTCTCTCTCTTTGATGGTGAGGGGGAGTGTCTTCTTTAACCCGAGAGCGGCACGCCATTGGTAGTTCAAACCCTCACGCCAAGCAAGGATATTTTGGTTCATTCCCGCCTAAAATCAGCATTTTCCATAAATATCGTTATTACTTATTCATATGCACCTATTTTATGTTAAATATGAAGGTATTAACATGTAACAGCAATAAAACAAGTGGGAATAGTATTTGGGGGGTGAAAAAGACGAGTTATTGCCGACCCTCAAGTCATGAGGTGAAAGGCGAACGAGACCATAGGTGGGCACGATAACCAAAATCCTTAACTTCGTTAACCGTTATTTCGTTAACGAAAACCTTAACGTCGTTAACCGTTAACCGTTAACCAGCGATACATTTATCGCTCGTTAACCGTTAAATCGTTAAATCGTTAAATCGCTAAATCCGATCCTTTCGATAACGATATCGTTACTTCGTTAGTATCGTTATTTATCGAAGATATGGATATTTATCATATTTTAAATAAAAAATCTTAAATGCAGCAATGCTATCATTATTAACACAAAAGTATACGAGACGGGGAACTGCTAGATGTTACTGCGACAAGAGGTGCTTGGAGAGTGAGGAGAAACGAGGGTGCGTCGTGGACTCCAAGCGGCCCGCATGGGTGGAGAAGAAATTACGAGGGTTCGGTTCGGCTTTTAGTAGTACCTATTTATTGACTATTCTGCTGATTTCTGCCTGTTTGGCAATTAATTAACGATTATCGCTATTTTGGAACAAAAAGTATCGACGTTACCGTTAATTCGTTAAAGCTGGAAAAAAAAATTATCCGATAAACGTTAACCCGAAATCGTTAACGCGTTACATTATCGCGTTACTTTATCGCGTTAGTGCCCACCTATGAACGAGACGTATATCCTCCCTCTTTGAGACCTGAAGACAGACCGATGTCTCTCTCTCGCTTTCTTTCTCTTCCCACGCTCTCTATATGCGCACTAGACGACCTTGGAACCGGGTTGGAGATATTGGCGCGATAAATAAACTGATAAACAAGGGATAAAAGGAAAATAGGTGATAATTCTCCCTACCAACAATTCCTTTGAGACCTCTGGTGGACGCTTCTGAACTAGCGCCAGAGCTACGACTGTAGAAATCACTATACCCAACACCTAGGATATGCACAGTTATCTCAATTTTGTTGTGATTCTACACGTTTTTATTATACAGTATACGACTACACTAAGTGCTTATATAGTAGAGTAATAAATGGAAAGTCCATATGCAGCTGATAATGACTACAAACATAATTATAAGCTGATTAATTATCATAAAAAAATTGGCGGGAAAATACCTGCTGACTTTGTATTGTAAATATACGTTATTTATGAATGCGAGTGATTTTAAAATATATAAAACAAAAGTATGCATAGACCAAAGTATGTGTCAGCTACAGACATTTCGACTAACTGCATATGTTATACAATTGTTGAAGAAGAAGGAGGGTGGATAGCTCCGCGATGTCGCCCATTTCCCACAATGCACCGTGGTAAACCTTGCGTTCAGCTCCTCTATTGGCCACTGTAGGCATTTATTGGTAGGGAGAATTGAAGGCTGGGGGGGGGGGGGAGGAGGGTGTTTTGTCACGTGGAGGAGTGATAGGAGGTATGGAGGGGATTTATCTCACTTAATCACATATTCCTTTGTTTTGAGTGCTACTGGGGTCTTCTAAACAGTTTTTTTTTTAGGCCTTGGGTCTTAAAAGTCCCGTCGCATTTCACCACCAAAACCTCTTAAGAATCTCCTCGCTATTCCCGGGTTAATACTATCTTTTCCTTCCACTTCCTCTTACTATCCCGATTGTTATCCCTATTAAAATTTAGTCCTGACCATCTCATGGGGATCGTAAAGTCTGTGTGGCCAGCATATATATATATATAATTCTATGTAAATCTCTCTCTCTCTCTCTCTCCCCCGCATCAAACGTTAGCAGCCACCAGATAATTGACAAGATAATTAACTTTTTTGTCTACTTAACGAGAAGATAATTAGTAATCAAATGGCCGAAAGAAGAGGAAATAATGATGATTACCCCATGTATTGATGGAGGGGGCGAGTTAATTGAAAAATGCAAATGCTATTCATTAGAGATCCCGCGGTAAGGGAGAGCTGTCACCTTCTTCTGTGATTGTTATTTCGGTTCTGTGATTTTGACCTTTTTAGTACCGGTGACATCCTTTTTAACATTAACATCTGGCTATTATTAGACAATTGTATTCACCTTACATAGGACCCTCAGCAATTAACAGCCTTCGAACTACCTACTACCACCGATCCTTTTTTAAACTGCACACAATCGTCTAAATGTAGCAAGTCAAAAAGACGTCACCGATAATGAAGGGGTTGTTGTTGTTGTTGTTGCTGTTCCTCAGGCTGTCTGGCCGAACAGCCCCAAGATCTCGAGCAAGGCCAAGGCCATAACCGAGCGCCCCCACAAAACCCTCCCTGCTTACCACTAATAAAGCCCAGGTGACCGAAGCCACTCCAAGGCGGGGAGCTGAGTAGGGAACGAAAACGCCCGGGAAACCAAAGCCCCACCCAAGGCCCTGTGCCCCTCATCAATTATGAATGGATAGTTGAGGGGCAAAGGCAAAATTTTATGATTTGGCTCCCAATCCGTCAACCTCTAGGTTGGCAGTAGGGAGGTCAATCCACGGAAGAGACGCCGTCACTTGAGATCTAGAGAATATATAAGTAAAATGAACAGTCAGAGTAAGCTATGGGTATGGCAGAGATCGCTCAGCTCTCACTCTGATAGACCAGCCCATCACCACATGACTAGAACCCAAGGGGTTAGTATTACTGGATGATAGTATGTTTCTGATTATGTAGCATTTAACCATTTCACTCATTTATGACGCAGAGGTTGCCAGATTAGCAATAAGAAATAGAGTTCTCTCACTCTTATAATTACCTCTTCAAAATTAGTTTTCTGCCCACAGCTAACTCAAAGACAACTGCAGAGGTTGAAGTAACTAAACTAAATGTTTCTAAATACCCCTGATGGTAACAAAGTCTTTAAAGTATCCCCAATAGGCTCAAAATCGCGTCATATGTCAGAGAGGGTTAAGAGGACAGTGGTTATTTTGGGGGGTCTATTTATTTATATAGTCATTTATTATTTAGTTTCCTCGCTTGACCTTCATCAAGCTTAACAATAATTTCTTAGACCCCAATTTCAAGATAAAATTGTACATGTTCGATAGAAAAATATCCCGGCCGAAGACCGGTTTCTCTTAAAGGTTCAAGCTCGCTCACGCTCGCCATGAAAAAAATCGACACCTAAATGTCTTGATATTGATATAGAAATGGGACAAAAAGTTTTAAAAATGACAAACTAATGGGGTGAACGTCTTAAAATCTGAAAACTAATGGGGCAAAACATGAGGAAGAAGGGGGACCAGAATAACGACCCTCTCCCCTTAAAGCCAAAGACCACACTCTATATTCTCTACCAGTGATGCCGTATGTTTATTATGGGTTTGGATATATTTGAATGTACAATGCCGATCATTAATTCTGGTACATTATGAAGCCCGGAATCGATTACACGAACCTCCATAATGTAAGTATTAGGTAAATATTTAATAGGGAGATATTTAATTCAACACGAGACACTTCCGGATATGTATTTATCAGCACTATTGACTGCAACTGTACAGAGAGGTTAATGATACCAAAATGGCGGAGGTTGGCCTAAATCTGTTTGCTATAGTGTCTCGGCTCTTCATTAAACCCTCAACAAATTGGACGGGAGGGAAAGTGTTGTTTTCTGATTGGCAGCTTGTCATCTCAAACCCAATTCAATTGTTTAAACAAAAAAGTTTGACAAATAGTGTTTATATTTGTATTGGCTTCTTATTTCATCACGAGTATTTATTATGTTTGTTATTATTATTTGTATTATTATATAAATTATAAAATATAGCGATAAAAGGAGCGTAAAGAATGTTTAATAAATATCAGCAAGAATTACTAGCAATTTATGTCACGTAAATTGCCTTCAGGACCCGTTCCTCACACAGTAGGTATGACGTGTAATTTTTTATTTCTATGTGGATGGGGAAGCCAAAAGGCAAAACTGCCAGTGACGAGTGCCTCCCCCAGAGTTGAAAGAATGACAGGGCCAAAAAACAAGGAATGTTTGAAAATTTCTGGACACATGGAGTTTGATGCAATTTAAGTCATAGAATGAGGTAAAGATAGATTCAGGGACAGAGTTCGAGAGCTCAGCTGTTGAATAGAAGAAAGATTGGGAGCATCGCTTCACTCTTAGGTTGGAGTAGGGGTGAAATTGTGTTGCATGACAGGTGCTACGTACCCTACGTAGAGGAGTTGGCTTACAGATGACAGAAGTGCATGGAGGCGTTTCATTCGTGTCTACCTCCTCGGGGATCAAAGCGTTTTGCAATAAATAGATAGATCGATAGGCATTTCCCGTCATGAATGACTAGCAACTTCTTTGCGATTTATATAAAACGGTGGTCATTGACTATAAAATCCCAGAACAGTAGAGTTCGTTCTGTATTGTTCCATTAGTTTTCAGGATTAACCTTTAGTGGATCATATTTGTTCACGACTTTAATCTGTGTATGTTGTTCTAAATGCTGGTACATTCTGAGTCCTCGAACTGATTAAGGGGACAGTGGTTAGTTTTGGGGGGTCTATTTATTGACATATTAATTTATTGTTTAGTTTCCTCCCTGGGCTTAAATCAAACTTAAAACACATGCATTAGATCCCCCTTCGAGATTAATGTGTACATTTTTCGGTAGAAAATGGTTGCGGCCGAAGGCCGGTTCCTCCACAATTAAAGGATCGCTATCGCTCGCCAGGAAAAAAATAGGCACCTAAAAGGCACAACAGGTCTTAATATTGACAACGAAATGGGACGAAAAGGTCTTAAAATCGACAAACTAATGGGGCAAACGTCTTAAAAACTCAAAACTAATGGGATAAGCATGAGGAAGAAAGGGGACCAGATAAACGGCCCATCTCCCCTTAAGTGAAGCGCTGAAATACAAATATTATGAAAAGAAAAAGAAAGAGATTCAATTCAGCCAGAGATACTTTCGAACATGTATATACTGTACACCACTAGTAACTGCAACAGTACGATTTTGCAGGTGTAGCCAATTGTACAACCGTAAGTAACAGGTAATTCAAATTACCGGTACCTTAACAAAAAAAAAAAAAAAAATCCGGTAAGGCAGTTCGCCGAACAAACGTGAGGTGAGGTAGAGATTCTGCAGGTATTGGCCATATTTATCTTTGGACGTCATGCTGATGCCATAAGTATTTAGCGACGGAGTGATATTATATAATTGAGTATATAGAATTTGGATCCAAGTACCAAGCTTATATCCTGTACTAGAATTGCCATGTGCTTATTACGAGTACTGTATGTACTATAATCAATTCATGAGAGGTAGGCCAGAAATTGTGACCCCTAATCTCTGCCTCTCAAAAATGGTTAGAGTATAGGGGCTGTACATCTCCACACCCATTCCCTGGCTATCTATCTATCTATCTATTGCCTGACGCCGTGATCCCCGAAGGGGTGGCCACGAACAAACCGGCCCCATGCACCTCTGTCCCCAGTCAGTCGACGCCCCTCCCCCCAACCAGCACCACCTTCGTTCATGTACTTCCTCACTCCATCCTTCCACCTCTCATTCGGTCTACCTCTCCCTCTCTGTCCCTCCACCTCGCTCTCGTACACCCTCTTAGTCATTCTCTCGCTTTCCATACGTTCCATATGGCCGAACCATCTCAAGTTGTTCCTTTTCACACTTTCCAGCACATCTACCTCCACACCACACCTCCTTCTTACTTCCTCATTAGTCTGTCTATCCCTCCATGTAACTCCGCACGCACTTCTTAAGTAATTCATTTCCACTGCTCTCACTCTTGGTCTGAGTCTCTCAACCAACGTCCATGCTTCGCTTCCGTAAGTCAGTGTCGGGATTACCACACTGTCATGCAAGGTCTTCTTCACTTCCATACTGACCACCCTATTTCTTGTTACTGCTTTCAACGTTCCTACAACCCTCTTCCCCTGTTGTACCCTCTCCCGCACTTCTTCATCCATAGTCCCATCTTTACTCAACACACTGCCCAGATATTTAACCCTTAATTAGCGGCGAGCAACATAAGTCGAGTTAAATAAAGCTGGACTATGTGGCGGCGCTCGACATAGGTCGAGTGGCAATTTCAGCACGTAATGTGGCTGAGAGAGAGAGACAAGTGGTGGCAGGAGACTAGCGAGCGTATGACTGCTCCAGACCACCGCGGCGAACCTACTGACACAAATCTCAGCTCCCTCCTCCCTCTCTCACTCGCTACATACTCAATTATGTACCGAAAGTACCGAATTACCTGCTTTTTGCACTCGCGTTGCACGGTTATTGCAAGAAAACTATCCATCATACAAGGATCGTTATGGTGTCATTCGAAAGCTCTGTTTATGCCCTTTCAGGGATAGGTACTTGTTTTACGTTCTGGGTCTTATTTAGGCATGAAAATGATCACGTAAACAGCCCTATTTTGGCTAAAAACACCCCGCTGTGCGGTACATATAAATAAACCGCATAGGCCGCTCGTAAGGTGTTAAAAGAGTTGACGATCTCCATAGCCTGACCGTTCAGCTTCACCTCACACTCTGTGGTTTCACCCCTTTCGAAGACCATAACCTTGCTCTTCCCAGAATTTACCTTCAAATTCCGTTTTTCGCACACTGTTCCAAACTCATTTACCAGACCCTGCAACTCCCATTCATTATCACTCATCAGAACTGTATCATCCGCAAACAGCAGCATAGGTAGCTTCCACTCAATTCCCTCCCTTTTCAGCGATACACCAACATCCACTGCTCTTGAGAGTATTTTTTCATGACTCCATCCACATATACAGTAAACAACCATGGGGACATCACACACCCCTGTTTCAAACCAACATTCAGGTCAAAGAACTCGCTCTGCTCACTCTCCACACGTACTGCCGCCTTTGCACCCTCATACATGCTCTTCACTGCTTTCAGTAACTTGCCATCTACTCCGTATATTCTAAGTACTTTCCACAAACCTTCTCTATCCACTCTGTCATAGGCCTTCTCCAAGTCCATAAAGGCAACATACACCTTTTGTTTCTTCCCTGGCTAACTCTCTCTAAATGGTAGACACATTAGCTCGATTATGCTAGTCTTTGACTATCTAACTTCTAAAGAGGAACACATTCTATCCATCTCTCCTTTCTCTGAAATTTCCATCCTAGGAGATTTCAACGTTCACCACCGCCAATGACTCTCCTCTCATTCTACTGACCAACCTGGTGAACAAGAGTACTTTTTTCCATCCTAAACGACCTAGAGCAGTAAGTCCAGCAACTCACCTGCATCCCGAATCACTTCTGAGATCGGCCCAACATTCATGACTTATTTCTAACCTCTAACCCTTCTGCTTATACTATAAATCTGTTCTCTCCTTTGGGCTCCTCCGACCATAAACTAATATCTGTCACCTGTCCTATCTCTCCGGTACGACCACCCGATCCTCCCAGCCGGCGGTGTTTGTGGCACTTTGGCCACTGGCGACTGGGAGGCTCTTCGGCAGTATTTCTTTGATTTCCCATGGAATGGCATTTGCTTCCATGGCCAGGGATCCTCGGAGAGTGCTGAACGCATTACCGAGGTTATCCTCTCGGGCATGGAAGCATACATTCCATTTTCTTTCTCTCAGTCAATTGCAAAAAAAAAAATTGTTTATTCACGTTTGTTCTATTGCTGTCCGCAACAAGGAGGAAGCATTGAAACGGTACCGATGCCTTAAAACTGAAGAATCTCATTCTTCCTATGTTCCTGCTCAGAATCAAGCCAAATCTGTTCTTCGACTTGCCAAGCACTCTTTCATCAATAATAAATTCACTGAACTATCCATCTCTAATTCTTCTCAAGATTTCTGGCATCTAACCAAAAACCTGTCCAACAATTTTTCTTCCTCGTCTTTCCCACCCCTGTTTCACTCTGATGGCACAACCATCACTTCTTCCTCTGGCAAAGCTGAACTTTTCGTTCAAACTTCTGATAGAAACTCCACCTTGGATGATTCTGGTGCTATTCCTCCCTTTCCACCCCCTTCTCTCCTACCTATGCCTAATATCCTAATCTCTTCTTAAGATGTACTTTTTACCCTCTCTGGGCTTAATACTAAGAAGGCGTACGGTCCGGACGGTGTTCCTCCTGTTGTATTAAAAAACTGTGCTTCCGTGCTGACTCCCTGCATAAGCAAACTCTTTCATCTCTGTCTCTCCTCTAATGTCTTCCCTTCTTGATGGAAGTTTGCTCTCATTCAACCTGTCCCAAAGAAGGAAAGAAGGGTGACCACTCTCAACCGTCCAACTATCGTCCAATTGCTCTCATCTCTTGTATTTCTTAAGTTTTTTAAACTATTCTTGCTTTCAAATTTCTTAAGCATTTCTCTTCTCATAATCTACTCTCAGATCGCCAGTATGGCTTCCTTAAGGGTCGCTCTACTGGTGATCTTCTTTCATATCTTACTAACTCTTGGGTATACTCTTTTCGGAACTTCAGTGAGATATTTTCTATTGCACTAGACACATCAAAGGCCTTCGATAGAGTCTGGCACAAATCTTTAATTTTCAAACTACCCTCCTTTGGTTTCTATCCCTCCATCTGTGCCTTTGTCTCTAATTTTCTTTTCCGGCCGTTCCATAGCTGCAGTTGTGGACGGCCATCGCTCACTTCCTCATCCTATTAACTCCGGTGTTCCTCAGGGCTCTGTAATATCTCCAATTATCTCTCTTATTTTCACAAATGATCTTCTAAACTGTACCTCCAGCCCCATTCATTCATACACAGACGACTCTACCTTACACTTTTCATTTAGTTTTCCAGAACGCCCCAGCCAGCAATCCCTCAAAAACAAAAGTAATGAAGCCATACAACACTTATCTTCTGATCTAACTACTATTTCCAATTGGGGCAGAGAAAACCTTGTGCCTTTAATGCTTCCAAAACCCAGTTTCTCCATCTTACTACCCGTTCGGAGCTCCCAGAGGACTTTCCCTTATTCTTCAACAATACAAAAATCAATCCTTCATCTTCTCTCAATATTCTTGGTGTCTCTTTTTCTTCTGCTCTCACTTGGGAGGACCATATTACCAGTCTTGCTAAGGCAGCCTCCCAGAAGCTGGGTGTGCTCAACTGCCTCAAGTTTTTTTTTACCCCTGCACAGCTTCTTGCACTGTACAGGGGCACTGTGTGTCCTTGTATTGAGCATTGTTCACATGTGTGGGGAGGATCCTCTCACACCGTACTCCTAGACAAAGTAGAAAGGAAGGCCTTTCATATCATTAACTCCCGTCCACTCACCAACTCTCTGCAACCTCTCTCTCTCTTCACCACAATGTTGCATCTATCTCGCTATTCTATCGATACTACAATAATCAGTGTTCCTCAGAGCTATCCCAATGTATGCCACCTCCTCTTCGTAAAGCACGTAGCACCCATCTTGCAACACAATCCCACCCCTACTCTGTGCAACTCTCCAACCCAAGAGTGAAACGTTACTCTCAGACTTTCTTCTATTCAACAGCTGAGCCTTGGAACTCTCTCCCAGAATCAGTCTTTCCTTCTTCCTATGATTTAAATTGCTTCAAACTCCGTGGGTCCAGGCATATTGGCTCGAACGTCCCTTGATTTTGGCCCTGTCACTCTTTCAGCTCTGGGGGAGGCACTCGCTACAGGCAGTTCTGCATTTTGTCTCCATCACTCACATAGAAAAAGTCGTTTATGAGGTATAGAGGTTATTGGTCAAGATATGTGGCCTACTTATAATGAATGGACTATAGTGTGAGGTTGATTGCACCATGGCGTCAAAATGGCGATAATCAACCACTGGATGACATTTAATCACTCGGTGATTTTCAACCACTCGGTTATAGCAAACCACTCCGTACTATTCAATTATAGACAGATAATAAGTTAGCGGTCAGCGAAGGCAGTTTTTGTACGCAGTGCTTGTATCATTTTGTATTTTTGCATTTTCACATTTTGCGTTGCTTTGCAGTTGTCTCTTATATTTTAAATATGACCTCGTACTGATTAAACAATTTATTATAGGCTCCATTTATTTAAGTAATGCGACCAGAGTTTCTTGTACTTTAATTTCTTCTTATAGGCTACTATATTATTGTTGAATGGTACTTGAAAAGTAGACAGAATGGATAAAAAACACCATCTGAGGAAGAGCACTTTATTGACAACGTTTCGCAGATTAGTGAACTGATGAAGCTATCTGCGAAACGTTGTCAATAAAGTGCTCTTCCTCAGATGGTGTTTTTATCCATACTATATTATTGTTATTGTAAATATTGCTTAAAATGCTCAGATATTATTTTCTTCTGAATTTAGTTAGAACATTTTGGTTTGTCTTTTCTTAAAACAAGGTGTTATTAAATTCTTCCCACATGCCTGTAGCTGTTATTTGTTTCGGAAAAAAACTTGATATTCTGTTGGTATGTGTTGAAATACAAGCTAGGAAGATATATAGGGAAAAACGTTATGTGAAAACTATATATGTATATATATATATATATATATATATATATATATATATATATATATATATATATATATATATATATATATATATATATATGTATGCACAAAGGAATATGCAAAGGCATGCGAACAGCAACAAGCAAACTAGTGTTAACGACACTGCTCCTTTATAAGTAAAACGAAAGAGTAGCACAAACCCTGCAGTGTGTGTATGTGTCACTCCCCATGGCTTACTCGGCTACTAAATTTAATCAGATGAGGGTTTGATTGTATGAGTTTATCTAAGCGTATTTTGAAAGCCAATACTGCCTTGCAATATATTTCAACTCTGGCTGCTTATTCCAAGCGTTAACCACCCTATTGAAAAGGCAATGATTTACGTAATATATATATATATATATATATATATATATATATATATATATATATATATATATAAATATATATATATATATATATACATATATATATATATATATATATATATATATATATATAATCTCATTCAAGATGTTCATAGCTTGTCTTGAAAGGATGGAAAGCATTGGGCAGATAGAAGAATATCATGAAACGTACAGTACACTCTCAATATGCCTTAAAGAGACAGTGGTTATTTATTTGTGTGTATATATATATATATATATATATATATATATATATATATATATATATTTATTTATTTATTTTAGCTTCCTCGCTAGACCTTCATCAAGTTTAAAAACACACTTCCTAGACCCCCCTTAAACACACTCCCTAGACCCCCCTTAAACACACTCCCTAGACCCCCCTTAAAGATAGATGTTTACATTTTTTGATAGAAATATGTCCCGGCTGAAGGTTGGCTTCTCTTAAAATTACAGGCTCGCTATCGCTCGACAGAAAAAAATCGACACCTAAATGGCACGAAAGGCCTTGATATTGATATTGAAATGGGACGAAAGGTTTTAAAATCGCCAAACTAATGGACCGAACGTCTGAAAATCTGAAAACTAGTGGGCTAATCATGAGGGAGAGAGGGGGGGTGGGGGTGGGGGGCAGAAAAAGGACCCATCTCCCTTTAAGCGTCAATTAGTTTATAACCAGTGTGGGATGCCAACCACGTTCTATGGATCCAAAACTTGGATACTAGCAAAAACAATGAAGAATAAGCTTAGTGCACAGAGAACAGAGAGATGCTAGGAAAAACTCTTAAGGGGAAATGGGCGTTTTTCTTGACCCCTTCTTCCTCATGTTTAATTAGCCCATTAGTTTTCAGATTATAAGACGTTTGGCGATTTTAAGACCTTGCGGTCCATTTCTTTGTCAATACAAGCCTTTTCGTGTCATTTAGGTGTCGATTTATTTTCCTGGCGAGCGATAGAGAGCCTGTTTTTAAAAGGAACTGGCCCTTCGGCCGGGACATTTTGTAATCTAAAAAAAAATCAAATTTATTTTGAAGGAGGGCCGATGTTTTTTTTTTTTTTTTTTTTTTTTTTCTTTTTTCTTTTTTTTTCTTTTTTTTTTTAGCTTGATGGAGGTCTACAGTAGGGAGGAAACTAAAATAAATAATAAAAAAATATACATAAATAAGCAAATATATACGCCCATCCCCCCCTTAAAGAAGATAGGAAGAGAGTATCGTGGGTAAGAGACCAATCAAAAGTCATGGATATTATAGAATTAATATATGAGCAGATGTGGATATGGGCCGGACATGTAGCAAAAAGGGTGGAAAATAAGTGGAGTAAAAGACTAACTGACTGGACCCCCAGATAAGGAAACCGTGACAGGAAAAAGGCCAGACAGGAGGTGAAGAAACAAAATAGGAAACCCGCAGGGGTAACCTGGCAACGACTAGCAAAGTCACGGGAGTCATGGAAAAGGATGAGGAAGCTCTTTGTCCAGCAGTGAACTACTAATGATTGATGATGATGATGATCTATGACTATATAAAGTGAGAACACAAAATGCATGAATGTTGTAGGGCCAAGATGAAAGTAACTCCCAAAATACCCTATAACAATCATCCCCAAATGATATTACGATGTACAGTACAGTCACTTGTAAGACCATGCATTTATCCTTTTTGTCCTAATGCAAATATAGTATTTAGGATTAATTTCTGGATGCAATGACATTTGTATTTGTATAATTAGAGTATCCATCTGGTTTTATTATTCTTTATTAGCTAATCAGTACAAGCATCAACACTTCTTGGCAGAATCTTGGCTCAATACAGAAGATAGAGACTTTTTAGCAGAGTATTCACTTCCCGGTTATGTAATGTTTGAGAAAAGCCGAATAAATCGAAATGGAGGTGGCGTTTTACTTTATATCAAAGAAAGTCTTAACCCTACCCTCTTGTCAAAACCTCAAATTGTGAACGTCGACGCATCTTTTGTGCTAATAAAGAATAATAAAGGTACAAAAATAATACTTGCATTAATATACAGACCTCCAGCTCAATCAGTGCAAACTGACCGAGAAATTTACGAACAAATTGCAGATGTAAGTAACTCACAAGATACCGTAATTTTTGGCGACTTTAATTTACCTGTGACCAAGTGGGGCGATACTCTTACTTCACACTCCGGACATGACTTGTATACGAACTTGCAAGAGAGTTCGCTTTATCAATTTGTTCGAACGCCGACCCGTGGTAATAACGTTCTTGACATTGTACTTGCAACAAAAGAAGAATTAATAGAGAATTTGAATGTTGGTGATGAATTCAGTAACAGCGACCATCGTACGATAACTTTCACTTTAAAGTTTACTAATAACGAACCAAATAGTAGCATCGAAAAAGTCCCTAATTTCAAGAAAGCAAACTTCCATAAACTTAGAGCTATGTTTAAAGAAACTGACTGGAGCTTTTTAATTCACAATAACGACATAAATACATCTTGGAAGTTATTCGAAGCCACATACCTAAAAGCAGTGCAAGACTGCATACCATCGAAAATACGGCGTCCAGGCCATAATAATAAGCCCAAATGGTGGAATAAAGATATTTCAAACTGCCTGCTTGCTAAAAAATTTGCTAATGATAGATTAAAATCCTCACAAAATGACGAAGAACGGCTGAAATTTGTAGAGCTACGACGCAAAGCCAAAAAGTTAATTAAGCAAAGTAAAAAGACCTTAGAGTTACATATTGCGAATCAAAGTAAAACAAACCCGAAAGAATTCTATAGTTATATCAGAAAGAAAAAAGTAGTTACTTCAACTGTTGGACCGTTAGTCGATGAAAATGGAGAATACACCAAAGACGAAGTACAAATGAGTAATGCCCTCAATACCTTCTTTGCATCAGTTTTTACAACAGAAGACCTCAGTGATATCCCTACACCATCGCCGATTCAGATTGATAATTCAGATGTTCTAAGCAATATCACCGTTACAGAGAGAGAAGTATTGAATTGTTTAGATAAACTCAAGGTAAATAAAACGCCTGGACCTGATACAATCTCGCCTAGAGTTCTAAAGGAAGCTAAGGATGAGCTCTCCAAACCACTGACATTACTATTCAATAAATCCTTGCAGTCTGGAACTATGCCCGATCAGTGGAAGCTAGCCAACGTAACACCGATATTAAAAAAAGGCAGCAAATCCCTACCCAGTAACTATCGTCCAATTAGCTTAACCTCAGTTGTATGTAAAATTCTAGAAACGGTCATACGAGACAGACTCGTAAATCACTTAGAGGAAAATAACATACTTAAAGATACTCAACACGGCTTTCGTAAAAAAGTTCCTGTTTAACAAACCTCTTAGACTTCTTCCACGATATCCTCAACCTCTACGATGAGAGTAAAGCTGTAGATATTATATACCTTGATTTTCAAAAGGCCTTTGACAAAGTTCCCCACAAACGTTTACTGCTAAAACTAAAAGCGCATGGAATACAAGACGGTGTGTTGAAATGGATAGAAAATTGGCTCAGCGACAGAAAGCAAAGAGTAGTCATAAACGGTAAGGCATCTAAATGGACCAATGTAAGTAGCGGGGTACCCCCGGGATCGGTACTAGGACCAATTCTCTTTCTAATTTACATCAACGACATAGATGAGGGTCTCACCTGTACAATCTCAAAAATTTGCTGACGATACAAAAATTGCAAATAGCGTACTCTCAAAAGAACAAGTTGACGATATGCAACACAATCTAGATAAATTGTCATGTTGGGCCCAAATTTGGCAAATGAGTTTCAATGCGGATAAATGTAAAGTACTACATATCGGATACCTAAATGAGAAAGCAAACTATTCGATGAATGGCACTCAGCTTAAGAATGTAAACAGAGAAACCGATCTGGGAGTAACAATATCGAGTAACCTAAAACCGAGTCAACAATGTTCAGAAGTTGTTAAGAAGGCAAACAAAATAATTGGCTTTATAGGCAGGTCATTTGAGCATAAATCCAAAGAAGTTATCCTAACCCTTTACAATTCCTTAGTCCGCCCTCTTCTGGAATACTGCGTTCAATCCTGGTGCCCTTATTACCAAAAAGATATAAACAAGCTAGAACGAGTTCAACGTAGAGTTACCAAAATGATACCTAGCCTAAAGAACAAACCATACGAAGAGCGTCTTAGAGAATTAAATATATTTCCTTTAACCCAGCGCAGATTAAGAGGTGACTTAATTCAAGTGTTCAAAATCATCAAAGGCATCGACAATATGAACTGTAGTAAGTACTTCACTATCGACCAATCTAATTACACGCGGGGAAACGGTTGCAAAATTATTGGTAAATCTTTTAACTCACACGAATCTAAGAATTTCTTCTTCAATCGAGTTGTCAACTTGTGGAATGGGCTTCCCCGAAACGTTATAGACTGCATCACCGTTGATTCATTTAAACTCCACCTAGACAAATATCTCGCATCAAACCCGCGACTGACTGCGTTTGTAAATGAATAACTTTATTTTATCCCCCCCTCAGTTACTAACCCATCTGTCCCCTACTAACTTCCTAATCCTGCCACGGACATTAGTTCCAGGGCAGTAATTCCCTTACCCACTCTAAACCACTGTTTGGACACTTGATCCTCAGTGTTTTGGAGGACAAGCAACCTAGAAGGGTCACTAGATCTGTTGTTGCTTGATTTCCTTTGTACTGCTTTGTACTCCTTTGTACTCCTTTGTACTTCGGAAGAACGTTGTGGCTGAAGGCCATGTTGATACAAAGAATATATTACACAATAATAATTATCAATAGCCATGGTGCATAATAAGTAAATTAAAGAGTATACAAACTGTTGCTTAGAGAAAACTGCACGTGATCCATGGATGTTTATGAGTGACTGTACGGTAGTGTGCAAATTGAAATGATTGTCCGGCAGGAAGACACATGGTTATTTTTAATATAGGCATATAATTACTGGGTACTTGAATGCTTATAAATATGTATCAGCTAGTTGCTATGTCATTATTATATAACTTAGTTACAATATTTGCACATAGTAGTTCATAAGATTACACACACACACACACACACACACACACACATACACACATACACACACAATGATAATCACAATCTTGTGCACTAGAATACTCATGGCAACACAAAATACTTATATTAATATATGATAAATTTGTTAGTAACCTACTCATTCGGTCTATATTCGCAGAAAACTCCTTGGGGGAGTTATTGGTTCCCTGCACTTACTCACACCCACAAGCAAATATTTATTGATCGAGCAGGTAAGAGGTAAAGTTTCCATTAATGCACATTATTGAACAATATTTACATGATAATACAAAACCCCTACTGTATATTTGCATTTGCACTACACACACCGCTTCGGGCTATATACATTAAGCACAAACCCACACATATACACAACAAATGCTCACATAACAACATTCCTCAAGCACTCTGGTATTGAACATTTATTTTTTTGTTTTATTATTTTTTTCTATGTGAGTGAGGGAGGCAAAAGGCAGAACTGCCTATAGCGAGTGCCTCCCCCATACCTGAAAGAGTGACAGGGCCAAAATCAAGGGACGTTCGAGCCAAAATGCCTGGACTCACGGAGTTTGAAGCAATTTAAGTCATAGGAAGAGGGAAAGACTGATTCTGGGAGAGAGTTCCAGAGCTCAGCTATTGAATAGAAGAAAGACTGAGAGCAACGTTTCACTATTGGGTTGGAGAGTTGCACAGAGTAGGGGTGGGATTGTGTTGCAAGACGGGTACCACGTGCCCTACGTAAAGGATACACTGGGAAAGCTCTGAGGAACACTGATTATTATAGTAGTGATAGAATAGCGAGAGAGATGCAACATAGCGGCGAAGAGAGAGAGATTGCAGAGAGTTGGTGAGTGGATGGGAGTTAATGATACGAAAGGCCTTCCTTTCAATTTTGTCTAGGAGAGTGGTGTGAGAGGAACCTCCCCACACATGTGAACAATACTCAATACAAGGACGAACTATGCCCCTGTACAGAGCAAGAAGCTGTGCAGGGGTAAAGAACCCCCTCAGGCGGTTGAGCACACCCAGCTTCTGGGAGGCTGCCTTAGCAAGACTGGTAATATGGTCCTTCCATCTGAGAGCAGAAGAAAAAGAGACACCAAGAATATTGAGAGAAGATGAAGGATTGATTTTTGTATTGTTGAAGAATAAGGGATAGTCCGCAGGGAGTTCCTGACGGGTAGATAGATGGAGAAATTGGGTTTTGGAATCATTAAAGGTAACAAGGTTTTCTCTGCCCTAATTGGAGATAGTAGTTAGATCAGAATTTAAGTGTTCTATGGCTTCATTCTGTTTGTCGTTGAGGAGTTGCTGGCTTGGGCGTTCTGAAAAACTAATGGAGTAGTATAAGGTTGAGTCGTCTGCGTATGAATGGATGGGAATTGAGGTACAGTTGAGAAGATCATTTATAAAAATTAGAAAGAGAATAGGAGATAGGACAGAGCCCTGAGGAACACCGGAGTTAATAGGATGAGGAAGTGAGCGATGGCCGTCCACAACTGCAGCTATGGAATGGCTTGAGAGGAAATTAGAGACAAAGGAACAGATGGAAGGATAGATACCGAAGGAGGGTAGTTTAGAAATTAAAGATTTGTGCCAGACTCTATCGAAGGCTTTCGATATGTCTAGTGCAATAGAAAAAGTCTCACCGAAGCCCCGAAAGGAGGATAACCAAGAGTTAGTAAGATATGAAAGAAGATCACCAGTAGAGCAACCCTTAAGGAAGCCATGCTGGCGATCTGAGAGCAGATTATGAGAAGAAAAATGCTTAAGAAATTTGGAAGCAAGTATAGTTTCCAAAACTTTAGAAATACAAGAGATGAGAGCAATTGGACGATAGTTGGAGGGTTGAGAGTGGTCACCCTTCTTTCCTTCTTTGGGACAGGTTGAATGAGAGCAAACTTCCAGCATGAAGGGAAGACGTTAGAGGATAGACAGAGACGAAAGAGTTTGCCTAGGCAGGGAGTCAGCATGGAAGCACAGTTTTTGAGTACAACAGGAGGAACACCGTCCGGACCGTACGCTTTCTTAGTATTAAGCCCAGAGAGGGTAGAAAGTACATCTTTAGAAGAGATTAGGTTATTAGGCATAAGTAAGAGAGAGGGGGGTGGAGAGGGAGGAATAGCACTGGAATCATCCAAGGTGGAGTTTCTAGCAAAAGTTTGAGTGAAGAGTTTAGCTTTGTCAGAGGAAGAAGTGATGGTTGTGCCATCAGAATGGGAAAGGGGAGGGAAAGACGAGGAAGAGAAATTGTTGGAGAGGTTTTTGGCTAGATGCCAGAAAGCTTGGGAAGAGCTAGAATTGGTTAGTTCAGTGCATTTATTATTGATGAAAGAGTGCTTGGCAAGTCGAAGAACTGATTTGGCTTGATTCCGGGTAGAAACATAGGAAGAATGAGAGTCTTGAGTTTTAAGGCGTCGGTACCATTTGAATTCTTCCTCCTTATTGCGGACAGCAGTAGAACGGGCATGAGTAAACCAAGATTTTTTAGCATTAGTTTGAGAGAAAGAGAATGGAATGTATGCTTCCATGCCCGATAGGATTACCTCGGTAATGCGTTCAGCACTCTTCTAGGGTCCCCGGCCACGGAAGCAGAAATCATTCCATGGGAAATCAAAGAAGTACTGCCGGAGAGCCTCCCAGTCGGCAGGGCCAAAGTACCACAAGCGCCGCCGGCTAGGAGGATCGGGTGGATATGTCAACTAAGTGTTCAGTAAATGTCATTAGTAGTAAGCCGACATTTGGTAAAGGTACCCATCATGTGTAACTTTACATACTGTACAACGCGGCAATAACATGATAAATATTAAGTATTATTTATTTAATATCATTCCAGTGACATGTCTCGATATATTTGGTACTCATTGTCCATAATATTTCTTTAGTCACATACTGTTTTACACTGCGTTGCTTATTTATTATGTTCTCTCCACTAACCAACTTTACTCCTAAACTCGATAAATGAAATTAACAAACACATAGAGAAGGTTTGTGGAAAGTACTTAGAATATACGGAGTAGATGGCAAGTTGCTGAAAGCAGTGAAGATCATATATGAGGGTGCAAAGGCGGCAGTACGTGTGGAGAGTGAGCAGAGCGAGTTCTTTGACCTGAATGTTGGGTTGAAACAGGGGTGTGTGATGTCCCCGTGGTTATTTACTGTATATATGGATGGAGTAATGAAAGAAATGCTATCAAGAGCAGTGGATGTTGGTGTATCGCTGAAAAGGGAGGGAATTGAGTGGAAGCTACCTATACTGCTGTTTGAGGATGATACAGTTCTGATGAGTGATAATGAATGGGGGTTGCAGGGTCTGGTAAATGAGTTTGGAACAGTGTGCGAAAAACGGAATTTGAAGGTAAATGCGGGGAAGAGCAAGGTTATGGTCTTCGAAAGAGGTGAAGTCACAGAGTGTGAGGTGAAGCTGAACGGTCAGGCAATGGAGATAGTCAACTCTTTTAAGTATCTGGGCAGTGTGTTGAGTAAAGATGGGACTATGGATGAAGAAGTGCGGGAGAGGGTACAACAGGGGAAGAGGGTTGTAGGAACGCTGAAAGCAGTAACAAGAAATAGGGTGGTCAGTATGGAAGTAAAGAAGTCCTTGCATGACAGTGTGGTAATCCCGACACTGACTTACTGAAGCGAAGCATGGACGTTGGTTGAGAGACTCAGACCAAAAGTGAGAGCAGTGGAAATGAATTACTTAAGAAGTGCGTGCGGAGTTACATGGAGGGATAGACAGACTAATGAGGAAGTAAGAAGGTGTGGTGTGGAGGTAGATGTGCTGGAAAGTGTGAAAAGGAATAACTTGAGATGGTTCGGCCATATGGAACGTATGGAAAGCGAGAGAATGACTAAGAGGGTGTACGAGAGCGAGGTGGAGGGACAGAGAGGGAGAGGTAGACCGAAAGAGAGGTGGAAGGATGGAGTGAGGAAGTATATGAACGAAGGCAGTGCTGGTTGGGGGGAGGGGCGTCGACTGACTGGGGACAGAGGTGCATGGGGGCGGTTCGTTCGTGGCCACCCCTTCGGGGATCGTGGCGTCAGGCAATAGATAGATAGATAGAACAAACACATGTTGCAGTCCGGGGATTCGAACCCGTGACGCTCACACCGAAAATAAACACACTTATGCATTGCACCACAAAGACAGTTAAAGAATGCTGCACAAGCCTACGATTTATTATGCAGTTTCGAATCCTGCATACCAAACTTATCATGTACAACCATTCTAACTGCACTATCGGAGGCTATGAATATGTGAATGGAAATTGTAATTAATGGGGCGCTTAAAACTAGGGAAGGCCTCTCGATAAACTACTACTAACTAACTACTACTACTACTAACTACTACTAACTACTAACTACTACTAACTAACAAAATATAGTTTGAGTAACTAGGGAAAAATATGTTCTTATGATGATTTGTACTGCCAGTGAAATTTCTCGGCCAGACAAAACAAATAAGTCAGTTACAGTATTATTATTTCGATTTTCACTAAAACATATTAGCCGGGCAAGATGTGGAGATAAACGCCAACGAGAAGGATCTATCTATCTATTGCCGGACGCCTTACTCCTCTTTACGAGGGTGGCCATACACAAATCGCCCCTAAGCAGATCTAACCCCTGTGAGAAGGACAATCCGTGCCAGTTTACTGAAGGACTTACAGGATTGACCACTCAACTTAGGGACCCTAAGTTGAGTCTGACTCCGAGGCATTTATTATTTATTATTTCGGATTAAAGTGTTATCAAATCAAAAGCACATTACCAGTGCTTCTTTGACATTTCTGGAGATTGAGTTAATTAAATTCTGATATCATAATAAACTATGGCCTGTATAAGTTATGACCAAATGTTTTAACGTGAACTACAGGCTATGGAATGATTGCATAACAAAAAGGAAGCCATAATGTATTGATGAACAAACCCTTTCAGATAAAATACATTAGTAACGAAACAAATATTAACTGTAGATTATGTTGACGATAGAGGAGGTATTCTTAGATATAAATGTCTTTATATCTTTGCGTTTTCCCCTATGAGTGCATATTTTATGATCTACCCATCTATTGCTGACTTCGCTCTTACTGTTATACCTCTTTTCTATTGTATATGTCTTCGTGTTGATTACAGTTTACTTTTTTCAAATGGGTTTTCGTTTTTCACCGTATTTTTGTTTTTATAATCTATATTAAATTCAGTTTATCACTATCATATTATAGCATTAATTGTCATCCTCTTTATACCTGTTTTTCTTCTCGTTTGATTATTATCCCTATTTTGTAAGTTACACATTTCTTTACTTTTTATTCTACATAATAATCACAATTATTCCATCTTATTTTTAACCAAAAAAAAAATTCATGTCTTGTGGAACATTGTATTTTTCTGTCCTTATCTTTGTATCTCTTTTTTGTTCCTCTCCCTATCCCGGAGTTAGGTGTAATTGTTCTGCCTTTGCTCTTCTATCTATCTATCTTTTGCCTGACGCCGTGATCCCCGAAGGGGTGGCCACGAACGAACCGCCCCCATGCACCTCTGTCTCCAGTCAGTCGACGCCCCTCCCCCCAACCAGCACCGCCTTCGTTCATGTACTTCCTCACTCCATCCTTCCACCTCTCATTCGATCTACCTCTCCCTCTCTGTCCCTCCACCTCGCTCTCGTACACCCTCTTAGTCATTCTCTCGCTTTCCATACGTTCCATATGGCCGAACCATCTCAAGTTGTTCCTTTTCACACTTTCCAGCACATCTACCTCCACACCACACCTCCTTCTTACTTCCTCATTAGTCTGTCTATCCCTCCATGTAACTCTGCACGCACTTCTTAAGTAATTCATTTCCACTGCTCTCACTCTTGGTCTGAGACTCTCAACCAACGTCCATGCTTCGCTTCCGTAAGTCAGTGTCGGGAATACCACACTGTCATGCAAGGACTTCTTCACTTCCATACTGACCACCCTATTTCTTGTTACTGCTTTCAGCGTTCCTACAACCCTCTTCCCCTGTTGTACCCTCTCCCGCACTTCTTCATCCATAGTCCCATCTTTACTCAATACACTGCCCAGATACTTAAAAGAGTTGACGATCTCCATAGCCTGACCGTTCAGCTTCACCTCACACTCTGTGACTTCACCCCTTTCGAAGACCATAACCTTGCTCTTCCCCGCATTTACCTTCAAATTCCGTTTTCCGCACACTGTTCCAAACTCATTTACCAGACCCTGCAACCCCCATTCATTATCACTCATCAGAACTGTATCATCCGCAAACAGCAGTATAGGTAGCTTCCACTCAATTCCTTCCCTTTTCAGCGATACACCAACATCCACTGCTCTTGATAGTATTTCTTTCATGACTCCATCCATATATACAGTAAACAACCACGGGGACATCACACACCCCTCTTTAAAACCAACATTCAGGTCAAAGAACTCGCTCTGCTCACTCTCCACACGTACTGCCGCCTTTGCACCCTAATACATGCTCTTCACTGCTTTCAGCAACTTGCCAGCTACTCCGTATATTCTAAGTACTTTCCACAAACCTTCTCTATCCACTCTGTCATAGGCCTTCTCCAAGTCCATAAAGGCAACATACACCTTTTGTTTCTTCTCCAGATATTTCTCCACAACACAATTCAGGGTAAAAATCTGATCTACACATCCTCTTCCCTTCCTGCTCGTCGCCTATCCATTTCTCCGTTCTCACTCTCACTCTCTCAATCACTACCCTACTGTATAACTTCCCTACTACGCTTAGAAAACATATTCCTCGGTGGTTACCGCACACTCCTCTTTCCCCTTTGCCCTTATATAGGGGGACTATTATGCCAGTCTTCCAGTCATCGGGTGCAATCCCCTTCTTCCATGCTAGTTTGCATATTTTCCATACCCATTCGATCACTATCTCACCACCATACCTCAACATTTCCCCACACACTCCATCTGTTCCTGGTGCTTTCCCCAACTTCACTCTTTTCATGGCTTCCCACACTTCTGACCTCCTGATCCCCACCTCCTCATCCACTACTTCTCTTCTTCTCCCTCCCATACCATATCCAGCTATGTTTTCTGGCTCTTCATTCCTTACATTTAGCAACTCATTGAAGTACTCCCTCCATCTTTCGACTCTCTCTTGCTTCTCGGCTAGCATTCTCCCATTCTTATCTTTCACACCCTTACTGTTTCCCTTGCTACCTTCCCTAACTTTCTTGACTTCTTTCCAGAACAGTTTCTTACTCTCCCTCCATTTTACACTCAGATTCCTTCCAAATTCCTCATCTACTCTTCTCTTACTTTCCTTCACTACTCTCTTCACCACCCTCTTACTCTCCACGTACCTCGCTCGTTTCTGTCTCTCGAAATCTTCATTCCCTCTACTACCCAACCACTCTCTATATGCTTTCTTCTTTTCTTCCACAGCTATTCTTACCACTTCTGTCCACCATGCTGTACCTTTCACTCCCCTCCCTCTTCTCCTCACTCCACACACCTCCTCACATGCTGCACAGATCTCATCCTTAAATACCTTGCTCATCTCCTCCACTTCCTCCCTCCATAACTTCCAGGTCGAACCCACCTAGTCGTCTTTCCACTGCTCTCCTGTAGTGGAGCAGATAACTGCAAATTTCAGGAGAATCGTTCAAATAGTGATGCAAGCATGAAATTTGGTACATGTACCCTTCAAGGTCCATTCTTCTCAGAAATACCGCTGGCCACGCGAAAATCCAAGATGGCGGTCATTTTTCAAGATGGCTGCCGTGCCTGACCATATATTGCTTAATTTTTGTTTAATTATTACCTGGTGAACATTTTAAGAGAAAACTGTTTGTTGCTAACCAGATTAATGAGAAGCACTGTTTTAATCATTGTCATAGTCTATAATTGGAATTTTAGAATGGCATCCAAGATGGCATCCATTAATTTCATATGTTCATATCTAAGCAACTACTGAACATATATACATGATTTTTGGTGTGCACATACATTCTTTGGGTCAGATAATCCAATGGAGCCATTTTCACATTTGTTAGTAAGGACTGAGGCAGTGATGAGATCTTGCAAATATAATAGAGTGATGTCAACACACAACCAGGGCACACTGGTAACATCGCTGCTGTGCAACTCAGCATGGGGTTCAGTGTCAGCTTATTTTACTGTACTATACTATAAGTTGTAGTGTAGTTTAATTTAGTGTCCCAAATGCTTTCTAACAGCCCCATATCAATTAGCTACTAGACAGTAGTTGGTAGTTAGTAGATAGAGTTAGATAGTCGCAAAGACATAGCTCACCCCAGCTCAGTGGAACTTCTGCAGATTCACTTGGAGAGAGGCCAAACTAAATTCCAGGACTTTTCTGAAGCCTTAGCAAATAATCCAGTTTCCTTCTATGAGTCAATCAAGAGGAACAAAACTGACTTCTTCAGGCAAGAATCTGCTCCTATTAAGCACTCAAAGCAGAAGCTTCTGAAGGAGGACTGCAAGCTCTTCTCAAAGCTGTTCATCTCCTGTCAGAGCAGACAGTGTGATCTGCAGGAGTTCTTCCAGCATGAGAATCAGGTATTCCCAGCTGCACTGAGTGAGGGTGGAAGGCTGTACACTTGCCAGAAGTCTCAACTGACCTCTATCTTGGAGACTCATGTTACATCAACAGACGAAGAACCAGAGACCGATGTCCTGATTGTAGATGGGTCTGCTTTGGTCCATGTCTTGCCACCAAAGAGAGGAAAGACCTTTGAGGGCTATGCAACTCTGGACTTCCTGCCATTTATTCACAGCTATGCTACGAAGTACAAGACAACACATCTTGTCTTTGATGTGTACAACCCATCCAGCCTCAAAGCCGAGACCAGGTCTCAACGTGGCCAGGGAGGAAGACGCAAGGTGACAAACAAGAACAGCATTCCATCCAATTGGCATAACTTCCTTAGGCATAATGACAACAAGACGGAGTTGTTCCAGTTCCTGGCAGACAGGGTTGCCCAAATGTCTGCACCAAACTTGGTAATTGTCACAAAGGGATCTGCAGTCCTCAGCACTCATGAAACTGGTCTTCAAGGACTGGACAAGTGCTCTCATGAAGAAGCTGACAGCCGCATCTTTGTGCATGCCAAATATGCTGCAGAACATGGGAGCAAAGCCGTCATGGTCAAGGCAAATGATACAGATGTTGTGGTCATTGCAGTGAGTGCCTTTCCAGCCCTTCAGAGTTTGGGGCTAGAGCAGTTATGGGTGGCATTTGGTCACGGTCAAAGCCGGCGCTGGATCAGTGTGCATGGCCTGTATCGCTGTATGGGGCAGGAGAAGGCTAAAGGCATGTTATTCTTTCATGCCTTCACAGGGTGTGACACTGTTTCAGCCTTCTGTAACAAGGGAAAGAAAACTGCCTGGCAGACATGGGATGTTTGTCCAGAGGCCTCCCCTGTCTTCTCCAAGCTGAGCCAGTACCCTCTTACAGTGGAAGATGGTGACCTGGAGATACTGGAGAGGTTTGTCATACTGATGTATGACAGGTCCAGCACTGCTACCACTGTGGATGAGGCCAGGCTTGACATGTTTGCCAGAAAACAGAGGCCTTATGAGGCCATTCCACCAACAAGAGCAGCTCTGCTTCAGCACACTAGACGAGCTACCTTCCATGCTGGTTGTGTTTGGGCCCAAGCAACCCAGTGTCAACCAGAAGCAGAGAGTCCTGCTGACTGGGGATGGCAGAAGGTTGGTGAAGAATGGCACATCTTCTGGACAGCCAACTCCCCCATAGCCAAGAGTTGCGAACAGCTGACCAAATGTGGCTGTAAATCAGACTGTCGTGGCAGGTGCAAGTGCTACAGGCTGGGTCTCTCCTGTACAGCTCTGTGCACTTGCAAATGTGAGGTGTGAGTCTTTGATTCTATGGTATTTTTACTAATGTTATTTGTACTCAATGGATATGTATAAATGGTGTGAATTAGGCCGTTTCCTACGATATAATCTTCCTTCACTTTGCCTAGTTACTTATAACCCTGATGAGTTAATAATGTGACAAGTCTTTCTAATTCTCTGACCTCAAAAATGTAGGATTAGATGAAAAAATCATTTGTCTAGCTCTACTAATAGCCAAGATATCACAAAATTTGTCTTTAACCCCAGAAAGCCGATACACTACTCAAATAGCACGGTTTTAAATAGCCTTTAAATAGCCTGCTGATGGCTGCTATTTACTTGTATGACGTCACGGTACTTTTGCGGTAATTTTCACCGAGTTCCAATATCACCGAAACTACCGTGATGTCAACACAATGGGTTTAAGGAAATTTCACTATGGCAAAGGTGCGTAAACACGGAAAATCACGGAAAAGTTACCTCACGAAAACAAGCAATATCTCATTAACTACTGGGCCTATGGAGCTGAATTTATTTACGAGACAAAAGCTGAAAGTGACCTCTCTCACGTGGTTTATGACTCATTTCTCTATCTTTATTCTTTGATTAGCTATTAAGCCATAAACACTACCGAAAATCGCCTAAAAAATCCGGCCTCCTCGGGTTAATGGCGGCCATCTTGGACGCCATCTTAGTTAAAGTCTAATATGCAACTGCTTTGGACAAAATTACCTTCACTTACCACGTTAGAGCCAAAAAAAAAATGGATTGGACAGTATTCATGTCTTTTTTCTTTCAATTAACTGACCCATAACAGTAGGGCTCAGTCAGATGTGTCGGCCATCTTGAAAAATGGTCGCCATATTGAATATTTGCGTGGCCAGCGGTATATGCTTTGAAAGTGAGCTTTGAAGAATACCTGTACCAAATTTCATGCTTGCATCACCATTTGAACGATTGTTTCACATATCTGCTTCACTACTGTACTCCTCCCTGACTTCCTCCTCCTGCAACCTCTCCACCCTCCTCACCATTCCACTGTCCTCTCGCCTCCCTCCAGCTCTCCTCACCCACTTCCTTTGTATCCTAACCTTAGCTACCACTACATAATGATCAGACAGACTCCCTCCAATACCCCTATACACCCTAGCATCCATCACAGATTTCTTCATTCGTTCATCCACACATACATAATCAATCAATGACTTTCGTTCCACCACTGTCTCATCCTCCATCGTCCACACCCGTAACCACGTGTACCTGTGGATCATTCTGTGTCGGAAGGTGTTAGCTATCCACAGCCTCCTCCCCACACATACGTCCACAAGTGCCCTACCATTCCCATTCACCTCTGATGGTACCCCCCACCCTCCCACCACTCCCTCAACTTTCCTATCACCCACCTTACCATTCATATCCCCAATCAGAAATATTTGCTCTTACTCCTTCTTATTCTTTTTCCTGCTCCCCCCCTTCCTCCACCACCACCAGGGCCGATATTTATAAAATCATTTAAAAATTTCCCTAAAAGTAATTTTAACTAAAAGAAAATCCTTAAAAGTGTTTCATAAAACATTTAAAAGCAGCTTTTAGTGGAAGCGTTAAGAAAGCTGCCACAACCGCTATTTCGCTACATCTAGCAAGATTACAATTGATGAATAACGTTTAATAGGTAAGTATAGGCTTATAATTGCATATACTAATTACTATAAAACATTAGTGTAATTATGCAATATTTTGTTATTGTGAAATCTATTATATATTGCTAAATTGAAAGGGTAATATATTTACCATACCAAAACAATTGCATACTCCGGTGTGGCAGCATCTGAGATAGTTGCCAAATTCGCGAGTTTTCACAATTCGTAAAGTGGGGTAATTTCGGAAATTTTTCGAGTTTGTTTTTTACAATTTCTCCTGACTGTAAACACATTGTAGAGATTTAACTAGGTCAAGTGATGTGTAGTGATAATGCGCCGTGCGCCTTAATCCAGGAAGCCTCCTAAAATTATCCCCCATAATATCCTTATCCTAAATGATGTCCGAAGTATTCTTGAAAAGTGGAAAACTTCGGACTTGTATGGTAAAAGCGTTTCCATTATATAATGACAATGGCTAATTACTTATTATCGCCAAAGTCCGAAGTTATGACCGCAGTCCGAAATCACCCCAGTTTACGGTAATTTGCGAAAAAATAGGGTGCAAATAGGCTACTTGTTCTCGGATGTTATGAAATAGGCCTATCTTGTGACAATCGAATATTATATCTTAGTCCTTCTACACTCCTTTAATTTGGTCTATTTGTTAGTGTTCTTCCAACAAGTACAGTATAGGCTTTTGTCAACGAGGACGCTGGAACTGTCGAGGTTGTGGGCGGAGGAGGAGGCTTTAACCCATCAATAGCGACCGACCGCGGCAAAAAATGTAGTCGGACATAAATTATATACAGTATGAATCGAAATGTTTAAAGTAGGTTGATATATATGGTGATAGGTTACTTTCTAATATAGCTTATTCGTTGGAGAACACACAGTGGATCACCTTTGAGTAGTATGATGTGCGGGGTGGTATATGGATAGAATCAAGAGTTACCTAACATACTGCATTTGATAATATAGTTAACCTACAATCATGAGTTACTCATACAGTTACATTTTGACCGTTGCCAAATAATGTAGGGTAATACACACTTTCATCTCGAGGTTAGGAGCTTTGTTCATCTAAGTTTCATTCGTGGTTTATATGGTAGGCTATCTTTTGATTAACTCAGAGTCGCTATAGGCCTATTAACCCTCTCCGACATATGACGCGATTTTGAGCCTATTGGGGATACTTTAAAGCCTTTGTTACCATCAGGGGTATTTAGAAACCTTTAGTTTAGTTACTTCAACCTCTGCAGTTGTCTTTGAGTTAGCTGTGGACAGAAAACTAATTTTGGAGAGGTAATTATAAGAGTGAGAGAACTCTATCTTATATCGCTAATCTGGCAACCTCTGCGTCATATGTGCGTGAAAGGGTTAATCCAATTAGTCTTTTTAACATGAAAATTCCTTGGCAGGAGGTGGCGGATTTGTTATTCAACCATCTTCATCGTCCTCTAAAAGTAACTTTTAAGTGCTAAAAGTCCCCAGAAGGGTTTTTTGTTTTCGCCGGGTTTAAAAGCTACTTTTAGCCGCTAATTTTTTTTTTTAACCAACTTTTATCTTTTAAAAGTGGCCGCCATCTTTAAAAGCTACTTTTAAGCCTAAAAGTGCTTTATAAATACCGCCCCAGGTCCCCAGATGGCGTCCACACATCCCTAATCCATGGTCCTTAAGTTAAGGGAGAAGGGTAAATGTTTTAGTCGATTTTTTCCTATATATTTTTTTTTGTTTTTAGTTTCCTCCTTAGACCTCCATCAAACTTTTAAATACATCCATCATATCCCCCTTCTAGATTAATTTGTAATTTTTTCGTTAGAAAACTGTCCCGGCCAACTGTTCTTCCAAAATTACAGGCTCAGTATCGTTTGCCAGGAAAGAAAAATGACACCTAAATAGCACGAAAGGTCTTACAAAATAGCGCGAAAAATCTTAATATTGACACAGAAATTGGACGAAAGGTTTTAAAATCGCCAAACTAATGGGCCGAACGTCTTAATTAAAATCTGAAAACTAATGGGACTAAACATAGAAAGAAGAGGGACTAAAACCGGCCCATCTCCCCTTTAATCAGCTCATTCCTTCAAGCATCCACGTTCACTTTCATAATGAAGGCCCGAGTACCCAGAATATTAAAGGGGGGATGGTTGCTTTTCCTGTACTCCCTTCTCCCACATGTTTAATCCCGTTAGTTTTGATATTTTAAGACGTTCCTTCCGTTAGTTTGGGTATTTTATGACATTTCACCACATTTCTTTGTCAATATTAGGACCTTTCGTGCCATTTAGATGGTGTTGCTTTCCAGGCGAGCGATAGCCAAGCTGTAATTTTAGGAGAAACCGACCGAATTTTGTCTACCGAAAAAAGTACAAATTTGTCACGAAGGGGAATGTATGGGGTGATTTTTTTAAAGCTAATGGAGGTCTAGCGAGAAAACTAAATAATAGATAAATAATTATACATATATAATATATATATATATATATATATATATATATATATATATATGTATATATGTAGACCAAGCAATCAACTATTCCCCCCATAGTAAAACCCAATCTCCTCCAAGCATAAAACACAAGCAGTTTGACATGCTTTTGACATCTCATTCAAATAATAGACTAAAAGAAAACGGGATCCATTGTGCTTTCACCGTAGAGTTATCTGATATTTGTTTCCACTTTCTCAACAGGTAAGCGAAGTGAGTGATAATGGAGACGACTGGGAGGTAGATTAGTTACCATACGAAACTCTGATGGCGTAGAGTGTGACTACTTGACTCGTGCAACTACTTGTTTGAGTGCCAATTAATTAGAATAAGCTAGGCGAGGTAGCGAGGTATGTAAGCGTCCTCCTTGGATGTGTTATTATATTAGATTACGTTCGTGTTATTTACTTATTAATCTTGCTGTTTAGGGTGAGTATATTATTATGTTTAACTATCTCGCATATTCCACCTATATATCAATAACCATACGAAAATTAAACATATAATGCATGATTTTAATTTACTATGACTTCTCCTTGACGGTTCTTATGTGTTTATATTATCTCGTGAATACGGCTATATTTGAATATCACGTGAATAGGACTTTAATATATTTTATATATTAATTTTCACACCAAAAATTCCATTATGCCTCTATATAAAGGGTTTCCCAGGAGAAAAGGGCATAACTTTGGGAAAATATAAAACAAGGTATTCTAAGCCTAAAATGTTCTATAACAAAAAGTCCAAATCTCAACCGTTAAAATCGGATTGAAGGTTTTATGTAGTGTCCTAACCCCACATCACTGTAATGGACTCTTCCATGTCAATTGGTTTCCAATTGGTCCAAAGTGAGCTAACATGTCTATAATTATGTTGTAAGCTTCTTGCTCTGTACAGGGGCATAGTGCGCCCTTGTATTGAGCATTGTTCATATGTGTGGGGAGGTTCTTCTCACACCGCTCTCCTAGACAAGGTTGAAAGGAAGGCCTTTCGTATCATTAACTCCCGTCCACTCACCAACTCTCTGCAATCTCTCTCTCTCCGCCGCAATGTTGCATCTCTCTCGCTATTCTATCGCTACTATAATAATCAGTGTTCCTCAGAGCTATCCCAGTGCATACCACCTCCTTTACGTAGGGCACGTGGTACCCGTCTTGCAACTCAATCCCACCCCTACTCTGTGCAACTCTCCAACCCAAGAGTGAAACGTTACTCTCAAACTTTCTTCTACTCAACAGCTGAGCTCTGGAACTCTCTCCCAGAATCAATTTTTCCCGCTTCCTATGACTTAAATTGCTTCAAACTCCGTGTGTCCAGGCATTTTGGCTCGAACGTCCCTTGATTTTGGCCCTGTCACTCTTTCAACTATGGGGGAGGCACTCGCTATAGGCAGTTATGCCTTTTGCCTCCCTCAATCACATAGAAAACAAAATACAACATTGTAATATCTTTATACTAACATGGTAAAATAATTTAAGTTAGATGGAGGTGTGGTAGGCAATAGGATAACTAGGCCAGCCTTATATGGGGAATTACATATGAAAATACTATTTTCAACATGCAATATCTTTATACTTGTTGACATTTGGAATGTTTCTTATAGAATATTTTAGGCTTAGAATACCTTGTTTTATCCTGGGACACCCTGTATATTTCACACTAATCATCAACGATTTCGACGAAGTGTTGATTTCGACTGTACGTATGACAGATCCGTTGAGTGAATGAGTGCCAAAAGTGTCCATGATGAATAGTAGATACTGGTGGTTTGTCTGGAAAAGAAAGTAGGTGACTAGTAATGAATGAAGTGTGTGAGAGCAGTAATTGATGTGTATGAATATGGACATTTTTAAATCCTTCCGTTAACTTCACTGGTACAATGAAATTACCAGGTAAATTGCGATAAGCTGCGAAGATCAACGCAATCTCGCTACCAATTTCGCTATGTACAGTATTATGTACTGCATATACACAAATGTAATTTTACGGTACCTGATATATTTGTCATAGAAGACTTCACACGTTCCATCCTTAACATAGTGTAACACTCAAAATACATTGAAATGTTCATTGAAGATTGAAACAAGTGTCCTATAGAGTATTTATATTAGATTTTAAAAAGTAATTAGAAACATCTGTATAGCTACAAAATATTGGCAAATTGATTTGAGCATTCGATATACAGTACTTTCGAAAAATACGCTATAAAAAAAATACAATTAGCAATAGTGTAATAGATGCTTTGTTGTGATAGTGTAGCAGTAGTGGTGGTGATGTGGCAATAAACGGTTGCCCACACTGACCAGAAAATAGTGGTGCAGTCTGTTTAGCTCTATACAATGTAAACAACACACACACACATACACCACACACACACACACACACACACACACACACACACACACACACACACAAGCGAGAGAAAGAGAGAGAGAGAGCTACAATAATAATATTATGAAAGATGTGTTGTGATAGTGTAGTAATGGTGTGGTATTTAAAAGGGTACCTACGCTAGTCAGACACAATTGGTACAGTCGTGAAAGGTCTAACCACACCTACAGAGAGTAATAATAAGTTTAATATAATAATAATAATAATAAGTTTATTTCCACCAATGGTGGTTATTCTTGTTACATTATTTACAATATATACAATATGTATTGGAGCATGTTTGCCTAAGAGGCGAACCCTGTTACATGTTTGCAGTCAATATCGGACTGCCCGGCCTTATTACACTAGTATAAATAATTGCAAACATTACATTTATAGAGAAGAGGAGAGCTATACTGGTGGATGGGGGTGAGGGGTGATCCAGGTGTGGAGGGCAGGGGTGGTGCAGGTGAGGGTTATTTTTAGGTCAACAAGAGGTCAGGTCAGAGGAGGGGTGGGGGGGGGGAGAGATGAGAGGGGGTATATATCTATAGTGAATAGCAATAGTATTAATATTTATCTATCTATCTATCTATTGCCTGACGCCGTGATCCCCGAAGGGGTGGCCACGAACGAACCGCCCCCATGCACCTCTGTCCCCAGTCAGTCGACGCCCCTCCCCCCAACCAGCACTGCCTTCGTTCATGTACTTCCTCACTCCATCCTTCCACCTCTCATTCGGTCTACCTCTCCCTCTCTGTCCTTCCACCTCGCTCTCGTACACCCTCTTAGTCATTCTCTCGCTTTCCATACGTTCCATATGGCCGAACCATCTCAAGTTGTTCCTTTTCACACTTTCCAGCACATCTACCTCCACACCACACCTCCTTCTTACTTCCTCATTAGTCTGTCTATCCCTCCATGTAACTCCGCACGCACTTCTTAAGTAATTCATTTCCACTGCTCTCACTCTTGGTCTGAGTCTCTCAACCAACGTCCATGCTTCGCTTCCGTAAGTCAGTGTCGGGATTACCACACTGTCATGCAAGGACTTCTTCACTTCCACACTGACCACCCTATTTCTTGTTACTGCTTTTAGCGTTCCTACAACCCTCTTCCCCTATTATACCCTCTCCCGCAATTCTTCATCCATAGTCCCATCTTTACTCAACACACTGCCCAGATACTTAAATATAATAATATAATAATATTATTAATAGTAATGATATTAACACCTTACGAGCGGCCTATGCGGTTTATTTATATGTACCGCCCAGCGGGGTGTTTTTAGCCAAAATAGGGCTGTTTACGTGATCATTTTCATGCCTAAATAAGACCCAGAACGTAAAACAAGTATCTATCCCTGAAGGGGCATAAACAGAGCTTTCGAATGACACCATAACGATCCTTTTATGATGGCTAGTTTTCTTGCAATAACCGTGCAACGCGAGTGCAAAGAGCATGTAATTAGGCACTTTCCCCATACAATTCCGTATATAGCGAGTGAGAGAGGGAGGGAGGAGGTGGGATTCGTGTCAGTAGGTTCGCCGCGGTGGTCTGGAGCAGTCATACGCTCGCTACTCTCCTGCCACCACTTGTCTCTCTCTCTCAGCAACATTACGTGCTGAAATTGCCACACGACCTATGTCGAGCGCCGCCACATAGTCCAGCTTTATTTAACTCGACTTATGTTGCTCGCCGCTAATTAAGGGTTAATACAATAATAATAGTTACATATGTCTCAATAATAATATTATAAAATAGTAATATCCTAATAACAGTAATTACAAATATAAATATATGAATGGGTGGACATAAATTGTTGAGATGCATGCATATATACCCGCATATAATGTATATATACCCGCACATACACATATACATATACACACACACACACACATATATAACATATACTTATATATACATATAAGAACATAAGAACATAAGAAAATGGGAGTCTGCAGAAAGCCGATTGGCCTAAGCAAGGCAGATCCCTGTCCCACACAACCCCAATTACAAAGCCCAATTATAGGCTCAACACTCTAATACCCTGAGGATCATCTTACCAAACCGGTTAGAGATTAACGCAGGATTACGGGGGTCTGCAGATCGCTGATTGGCCCAACCCGGCTGATCCCCCTTCACACCCAACCCTTCTCGTCCATATGCTTATCCAATTTTTTCTTAAAGCTCCCTATCGTTCTTGATCCCACTATATCACTTGGTAGCCTATTCCACCCATCTACAACTCTGTTACCAAACCAATATTTGCCTATATCTTTTCTGAAACGAAATTTATCTAATTTGAAACCATTGGTACGAGTTCTTTCGCTATCACTGAGCTTTAGTACATTTGTCATGTCCCCTTTGTTAATCCCACTAACCCACTTGAACACCTCTATCATATCCCCTCTAACTCTGCGTCTCTCTAACGAATGTAAACCTAATTTCTTCAACCTTTCTTCATACGGAAAATTTCTAATATTATGGATCATTTTTGTCATTCTACGCTGAATTCTCTCCAATGAATCTATGTCCATTCTGTAATAAGGACACCAAAATTGGACAGCATAATCCATATGGGGTCTCACTAATGACAAGTAAAGTTTTAAGATAACATCAGCAGTTCTGTTACTCACACTCCTAGAGATGAACCCGAGAATCCTGTTTGCCTTATTACGAACGCTTATACACTGTTTTCTAGGCTTCAAATCATTGCTAACAAACACACCTAGATCTTTCTCGCAGTCTGAATTTTCTAATTCTAAATTAGCTAGTTTATATTTAACATTTGTTTGCATCTTCCCTATCTTTAATACCTTGCATTTGTCAATGTTAAACTTCATCTGCCAATTTACTGACCATTCATGTAAGGTATCTAGATCCCTTTGGAGGCACTCTATATCGCTATCTGAATCAATTGATCTCCCCATTTTAGTATCGTCTGCGAATTTACTTATCCTACTAGTTATACCTAAATCTAGGTCATTTATGTATATAAGAAACAACAGGGGACCTAATACCGATCCCTGGGGGACACCACTTTTGACTGCTCCCCACTCTGACTTGGTACCATTTATGCTGACTCTCTGTTTCCTACCAATTAGCCATGACCTAATCCATCCCAACAACGACCCTCCTATTCCATGTGCCTCAACCTTTCTCATCAATCTCTCATGAGGGACTCTGTCGAAAGCTTTACTGAAATCTAATATATAATATCATATGACTTGTCACTATCTACTGCTTCATATACCTCTGAGAAAAAGCTAAGCAAATTAGTAAGGCACGAACGTCCCTGAGTGAATCCATGCTGAGAAGAATTTATTAAGTTAAATTTTACTAAGTGGCTTCTAATTTTCCTAGCAATAATAGACTCTAGCAACTTTCCTATGATTGATGTGAGACTAATGGGACGGTAATTGGATGCTATCGATTTATCACCTTTTTTGAAGATCGGAACTACATTTGCAAGCTTCCAAGCTTCTGGAACTAAACCTGTTTCTAATGACTTGTTAAATATAAATGCTAATGGTCTACTTTACTCATCTCTGCATTCTTTTAATACTCTAGCATATACCTCGTCAGGACCAGGCGATTTTTGAGGTTTCAGTCTGTCAATTTCCTTAAGCACATCATTTCTACTTATACTAACTGTACTTAACATATTTTCTATACTATCACTATATACCATATTGACTTCTGGAATCTGTGCCAAATTTTCATTAGTGAAAACGGAAAGAAACTGACTATTTAATGTACTGCACATTTCTAAATCATTTTCTGTTATTTCTCCTATTGAAGTTTTTAGGGGGCCTATTACATCTCTAACTTTAGATTTATATAGTTGGTAAAAAGCTTTAGGGTTATTTTTTGAGTCGCTGGCTATCCTTATTTCATAATTTCTTTTTGCTTTCCTGATTTCCTTTTTGACCTGTCTTGATAGAGTCTGATAGTATATATGTAAATGATTTTCACCTTTCTTTATTTTTCGATATATTCCTTTCTTTTTTCCTATAAGATCTATTAGCTTATTAGTCATCCATTTTGGTTGGTTCTGTGTCGATCTAAATCTTCTTTTAGGGATATATTTATTTTGAGCATTGTGGAGTGAAGCAATAAACTGGTTATATGTAGGTGGCAAGTTTAACTCTGGCATATCCTGACTTAATCGCTTAACAATAGGGTCCACCCTTAAGTCTCTTCTTAGCCCACCATAATCGGCTTTTCTGAAATCTGGGATAAGTGTCGTATTCTCTTTAGCATTCCCTGTCCATTGTATATTAAAATAAATAGATTTATGATCGCTATTTCCTAGGTGGTCACCAATCTCTACATTATTTATCATATGTTCATTGTTACTGAAAACTAAATCAAGAATATTAATACCTCTAGTCGGCGTATCTATGAATTGAAATAAAAAACTATCTTGTACTACCTCTATAAACTCTTCTGAATCGGAGTCGCCTATTTGGTGCTGCCAATCAATGTTCGGAAAATTAAAATCCCCCATAATGCACACATTGCTAAACCTTGATGCTATTTTAATTTCCTCCCATAACGATTTTCCGCCATTTCTACTCATATTAGGCGGTCTATATATAACTCCAATAACTATGGTCTCACTACCTTCGTTAACCTCTACCCAAACACTTTCATTATCATTATTTAGTCTAATACCTGATTTAATACAGCTTTTTAATGTACTCCTGACAAACACTGCTATACCCCCGCCCCTCCTACTTGTTCGGTCATATTTAAACAAACTATATCCTGGAATATCAAATTCTGCTAAAAAATGCCTAGATTCTGTATTAATCCACGTTTCAGTTAGCGCTATTATGTCTATATTTTCTGTGCTAACGAGTGCTCTAAGTTCGTTCATTTTGTTACATAAACTCCTACAATTTGTATAATATACCCTCAACCTATTACTTTTATTTGCAACTAATTTTCTATTGTGTTTAGCTAACTTATTATTTCCTGTTGAACTACTAGCTCTAGACGGAAATTCTACTCTATCAGTATTCTCATCTTTACTATCAGTTACATGTGTAGTGTTATCGATACTACTATTACACATCACTATATCCGCACTATCTTGACTGATTATTTCTATTTTACTCACTGGTTTGTCACATGAAGTACCTGCTCCATATGGAGACAGTATTTTACTTACACACCCAGGTTTTTTTAACGAAACCCCGCAACAATCTTGTCGAGTGAGTTGGCCAAGGTCGAAACTCCTAGTCGAGAGAGATGTACTCCATCCTGGGCATACAGTTCATCCTTACCATAAAAGAGGGACCAGTTATCCAGGAATGGAATAGTATTTGCCTTACAATACTTCTCCAGCCGGCTATTTACACCAATAGCCCTGGAGGACCATTCCTTCCTTACCCCTCTTCTAGGCAGGATACTGTTTACCACAGGAACTCCACCTTTTTCCTTGATCCTCTCCAACATTTCCTGATACTTGGAAAGCAACTCCTCAGTCCTGCATCTCCATATGTCGTTGCTCCCTGCGTTGAGGAAGATGATGGGGTCCTCCCCACTCACTTCCATGACAGCATCTATCTTCTCAGCCACCCTCCCGACTCCGGCACCAGGCACGCAGACAACTTTACCAACCTGAGTGTTTGTTGCCCTGCCAAGGTATCTAACCAATGAATCACCGACAATGAAAACAGACTTAGCTTTTTCCTTTTGTCGGCGTGTAGCAGCAGTTGTTGCAGCAACAGCAGCAGATTTCCCCCCCTCCCCTCTCACTGCCTCGATGATCGCCACTTCATCGCCATCACTCTCATCAGCCAAGGTGCTGAAGTTGTTGTGGGTCTTGACTGGCTGCCTTTTCAGCTTGCAGGCCGTTGCACTAGTTGACACCACAAGTTGACAAGAGAGAGAGAGAGACATTGTATGCAATTTCTTATTGGTAGTTATTTATGTAGGTTTTGAATTTTTGTCCAGGAGTACACTCTGCAGTCTTAATTTAAAAGTAGTTCAGGAGTTAGCCTCTTTGACGTACGGATGGAGTGAGTTCCACAGATTAGGTCCTTTGACTAAAAGAGATCTTTGTCCGGTGTCCGTATTGGCTATCGGAACGTAGAGATTATTTTGTTGTCTTGTGGAACTGTTTGTTATATTGTTTACAGTAGTAAGATTTAATAGGTGATCAGGGTAGAGATTATTTAGGTATTTGAAGATAGCAACCCCTGTGTCATGGAATATTTTATCTTTTAAGGTTAGCCATTTAAAAAAAATATATAATATGGGTCACATGGTCGTATTTTGGGCTGTACCGTCTACAAGTTTAGCGGCGAAATTTTGGAGTTTTTGAGCTTTTGTTAAAAGAGTAATGTTTGATGAGCCCCATATTATGTTGCAGTAATTTAAGATGCTTAACACAAGTGATTGTACAATGATTTTGCGGGTTCCTTTGTCAAAGTAGTTCTTAATTCTATTTATAAACAATAGTGTTCCAATAACTTTTTTGTTTACTTCACTTATATGTTTGTCAAATACCATGTATCTGTCTATATAAAGGCCAAGAGAGAGAGAGAGAGAGAGAGAGAGAGAGAGAGAGAGAGAGAATGTTACAACGATACGATAAATGGTGTATTGTGATAATGTAGTGCTGGCGTGGCAATAAACAATGTTAAAACAACGGTGGTGCAGTTTTGTACAACACCTAGTAAAGACCACAGCTACACTTACGTACAGTTAATACCAACATACGCTCAGGCTCTCTCTCTCTCTCTCTCTCTCTCTCTCTCTCTCTCTCTCTCTCTCTCTCTCTCTCGTTTTCCCTTTCTTTCTCTCTTTCAGTCGAAATTAACGTACAATCAAAATCAATTCTTCATCGAAATCGGTTGATAAGTGAATGCATCTCCAGCCATGTCCAGAGTGTGTATGTATGTATGTGAGTGAGTGAGTGTGTAACAGTTGTGAGTGATAGGGGTAGTGAGGAGGAGTGCTGTTTATATGCTAGTATAGGTTAGGTTATTTGGGAGGGGTAGGGTGATAACTGGGTGGAAGAACAGAGCAGGAATTATCTAGGAATGAGGGAGGAGTGGAGCGGGTCTCTTTCAAAGTGTGGGCGAATGGACTTCCGTGTTTGGGCGAGCTGACTTCATTATTTGAAAGAACGGATTTGATTGCTTGGGCGAACGGACTTAATTGCTTGGGTGAGAAAAATTCGTTGTTTGAACGAATGGGCTTGATTGCATGGGCGAACGGATTTCATTGTTTGGCCAAAAAGACTCCTAGTGTGGGCGAATATACCGTAATCCGATCACTCATAACTACTCAAACGTTGATATACAATGGATTATCCCTTATTCTTCAAATATGCAAAAAATCAACCCTTCATCTGCTCTTAGTATTCTCGGTGTCTCTTTTTCTTCTGATTTATCTTTAAGTGTGGGCGAATATACCGTAATCCGATCACTCATAACTACTCAAACATTGATATGCAATGGATTATCCCTTATTCTTCAACAATGCAAAAAATCAACCCTGCATCTGCTATTAGTATTCTCGGTGTCTCCTTTTCTTCTGATTTATCTTGGAAAGGCCATATTACCACTCTTGCTAAAACGGCTTCCCAGAAGCTGGGTGTCCTTAACCGCCTCAGGGGGTTCTTTACCCCTGCACAGCTTCTTGCTCTGTACAAGGGCAGAGTGCGTCCATGTATTAAGTATTGTTCGCATGTTTGGGGAGGATCCTCTCACACAGCACTTCTAGACAAAGTAGAAAAGAAAACCTTTCGTCTCATTAAATGATTATCTGCAATCTCTCTCGTTTCGCCGCAATTTTGCATCACTCTCGCTATTCTACCACTATTACAATAATCAGTGTTCCTCAGAGACCTCTCAGAGTACACCACCTCCTCTACATAGAGTACGTAGCACCCGTTTTGCAACACAATCCTACCCACTCCTACTCTGTGCAACTCTCCAACCCAAGAGTGAAACGATATTCCCAGTCTTTCGTCTATTCAACAGCTGAGCTCTGGAACTCTCTCCCTGAATGCATCTTTTTCTCTTCCTATGACTTAAATTGCTTCAAAATCCATGTGAGCAGACATTTTGGCTGGAACATTCCTTGATTTTGGCCCTGTCACTTGTTCAACTCTAGGGGAGGCACTCGTCATAGGCAGTTTTTCCATTTGTTTCCGTCATCCACACAGGAAAAAATAAATAAAATAAGAAACATACACATTCTCCCTTCCTAACACATACACTACTTCTCTCTTTCTAACACACACACACACACACACACATATGGCCATTTCGCATCCCGATCATTAAGAGGAGAAGGAAGTTACTATACTAGTTACGAGTTCCAGAGTGCTCCTCCTGTGCGTGTGTTTGAGAGAGAGAGAGAGGGTGAGAGAGAGTGAGTGAGTGAGTACAAAGGAAATCAAGCAACAACAGTTCTAGTGACCCTTCTAGGCTGCTTGTCCTCCAATACACTGAGGATCAAGTGTCCAAACAGTGGTTTAGAGTGGGTAAGGGAACATTGGAAAAGGAACTACTGCCCTGGAACTAATGTCCGTGGCAGGATTAGGAAGTTAGTAGGGGACAGATGGGCTAGTAACTGAGGGAGGGATAAAATAAAGTTATTCATTTACAAATGCAGTAAGTCGCGGGTTTGATGCGAGATATTTGTCTAGCGGAGTTTAAATGAATCAACGGTGCTGCAGTCTATAACGTCTCGGGGAAGCCCATTCCACAAGTTGACAACTCGATTGAAGAAGAAATTCTTAGATTCATGTGAGTTAAAGGATTTACCAATAATTTTGCAACCGTTTCCCCGCGTGTAATTAGATTGGTCGATTGTGAAGTACTTACTACAGTTCATATTGTCGATGCCTTTGATGATTTTGAACACTTGAACTAAGTCACCTCTTAATCTGCGCTGGGTTAAAGGAAATAGATTTAATTCTCTAAGACGCTCTTCGTATGGTTTGTTCTTTAGGCTAGGTATCATTTTGGTAACTCTACGTTGAACTCGTTCTAGCTTGTTTATATCTTTTTGGTAATAGGGCACCAGGATTGAACGCAGTATTCCAGAAGAGGGCGGACTAAGGAATTGTAAAGGGTTAGGATAACTTCTTTGGATTTATGCTCAAATGACCTGCCTATAAAGCCAATTATTTTGTTTGCCTTCTTAACAACTTCTGAACATTGTTGACTCGGTTTTAGGTTACTCGATATTGTTACTCCCAGATCGGTTTCTCTGTTTACATTCTTAAGCTGAGTGCCATTCATCGAATAGTTTGCTTTCTCATTTAGGTATCCGATATGTAGTACTTTACATTTATCCGCATTGAAACTCATTTGCCAAATTTGGGCCCAACATGACAATTTATCTAGATTGTGTTGCATATCGTCAACTTGTTCTTTTGAGAGTACGCTATTTGCAATTTTTGTATCGTCAGCAAATTTTGAGATTGTACAGGTGAGACCCTCATCTATGTCGTTGATGTAAATTAGAAAGAGAATTGGTCCTAGTACCGATTCCTGGGGTACCCCGCTACTTACATTGGTCCATTTAGATGCCTTACCGTTTATGACTACTCTTTGCTTTCTGTCGCTGAGCCAATTTTCTATCCATTTCAACACACCGTCTTGTATTCCATGCGCTTTTAGTTTTAGCAGTAAACGTTTGTGGGGAACTTTGTCAAAGGCCTTTTGAAAATCAAGGTATATAATATCTACAGCTTTACTCTCATCGTAGAGGTTGAGGATATCATGGAAGAAGTCTAAGAGGTTTGTTAAACAGGAACTTTTTTACGAAAGCCGCGTTGAGTATCTTTAAGTAAGTTATTCGCCTCCAAGTGATTTACGAGTCTGTCTCTTATGACCGTTTCTAGCATTTTACATACAATTGAGGTTAAGCTAATTGGACGATAGTTACTGGGTAGGGATTTGCGGCCTCTTTTTTAATATCGGTGTTACGTTGGCTAGCTTCCACTGGTCAGGCATAGTCCCAGACTGCAAGGATTCATTGAATAGCAAAGTCAGTGGTTTGGAGAGCTCATCCTTAGCTTCCTTTAGAACTCTAGGCGAGATTGTATCAGGTCCAGGCATTTTATTTACCTTGAGTTTATCTAAACAATTCAATACTTCTCTCTCTGTAATGGTGATATTGCTTAGAACATCTGAATTATCAATCTGAATCGGCGATGGTGTAGGGATATCACTGAGGTCTTCGGTTGTAAAAACTGATGCAAAGAAGGTATTGAGGGCATTACTCATTTGTACTTCGTCTTTGGTGTATTCTCCATTTTCATCAACTAACGGTCCAACAGTTGAAGTAACTACGTTTTTCTTTCTGATATAACTATAGAATTCTTTCGGGTTTGTCTTACTTTGATTCGCAACATGTAACTCCTGGGTCTTTTTACTTTGCTTAATTAGCTTTTTGGCTTTGCGTCGTAGCTCTACAAATTTCACCCGTTCTTCGTCATTTTGTGAGGATTTTAATCTATCATTAGCAAATTTTTTAGCAAGCAGACAGTCTGAAATATCTTTATTCCACCATTTGGGCTTATCATTATGGCCTGGACGCCGTATTTTCGATGGTATGCAGTCTTGCACTGCCTTAAGGTAAGTGGTTGTGAAACACTCCCAAGATGTATTTATGTCGTTATTGTTAGTCAGAAAGCTCCAGTCAGTTTCTTTAAGCTTTGATTTAAGTTTATGAAAATTTGGTTTCTTGAAATTAGGGACTTTCTCAATGCTGCTATTTGATTTGTTACTAGTAAACTTTAAAGTGAAAGTTATCGTACGATGGTCGCTGTTACTGAATTCATCACCAACATTCAAATTCTCTATTAATTCTTCTTTTGTTGCGAGTACAAGGTCAAGCACATTATTACCACGGGTCGGAGATTGTACAAATTTAAAAAGTGAACTCTCTTGCAAGTTAGCATAGAGGTCGTGTCCAGAGTGTGAAGTAAGAATATCGCCCCATTTAGTCACGGGTAAGTAGAAATCGCCAAGAATTACGGTATCTTGTATGTTAGTTATTTCTGCAATTTGTTCATAAATTTCACTGTCAGTTTGCACTGATTGAGCTGGGGGTCTGTATAATAAAGCTAGTGTTATTTTAGTTCCTCATTTATTATTTAATAGTACGTATGATATGTCTATATTCGCAATTTGAGGTTTTGACATTAAGACGGGATTAAGACTTTCCTTTATAAAAAAAAAAGAACTCTTCCATTTCTATTGATCCGACTTTTCTCAAACATTGTATAACCAGGAAGCGTATATTCGGCTAAAAAGTCTCTGTCTTCCGTATTTAACCAAGATTCTGTAATGCCGATTATATCATAATGTTCTGTAAACACGATTTCCTCTAGATCTGAAAAATTATTGCGTATGCTACGAGCATTTACATAAAACACCTTAAGAATATTAGAGTTGGATGTTACTGATTGTGCATTGTCTGAATTTTCAGTTCATATTTGACTTGCACTACCCCCGGATACCCCAGGTTGACCCCGTTTTTTGAACGGAAATCCTTGACTGCATCGTTCAGCAGACGACCAAGACGTGCAGCTCCTACTTCATTGAGATGTACACCATCTCCTGAAAACAAAGATTTATCATAGTAAAAATGATCCCATGTGTCGACAAAGCCGATGTCCTCCTCCCTGCAGAGTTTGGCTAGTCAGCTTCCTCGTCAATAGCTAGAATTTTGAAGCGGTTTTGGCATGTTGTCGGGATGACCTTCCTGGTACTGGTACTGGGATGCACATTGTTTCTCACTAACTGAAAGTTGTCCTGGGGGGGAGTGAGAGTAGAGACATTATTATTTTCTGCAACATCTAAGGTAGCTGCTGGTGTGGGTACTGGTACCGGTACTGTATGCACTGGAATGGCGGTTGACATCGTAGTGGTTTCTTGGGCCGAGGGCACTTGTACGTTGAGTGTGGCAAATTCTTGAAGGGATTCAAGCTTCGTAGTCAAGGCATCGATCTTGCGGTGAGCTGCATTCAATTCTTCCGCAATCTTCTCTCGGAGCTGGCAAAATCTACAAATTTGGACATCAGTATCAACAAACATGGTAGGGCCAAATTTACCGGAACAACTCGTGCAGGTTCGTTGCGGCGCCATGACGATATAATCACAATATGCCTGAAAATCACACAAATTTATGTTAGCAAAATGGTACAATTAAAGCCTGAAAATCACAAAAAAATTATGTTAGCAATGTGATACAATTAATTCCTGAAAATCACACAAAATTTTGTTAGCAATATGATAAAATTAATATGCCTGTAAATCACAAAAAATATGTTAGCAATAGAACACAATTTATGCCTGAAAATAAAACAAAAATTTATGTTAGCAGTATGACACAGTTAAAACCTGAAAATCACAAATGGACTAGAAATGTGTTATAAAATTTACTGGAAAAAACAAAAAGTGGGAGAGGGTTAATGTAGCCTAGTGAGAAAACTGGAAAACAGAGTACAGTACAGTAACAACAAGTATTTGTTAGCAATATGGTACAATTAATGCCTGTAAATCACAAAAAGAATATGTTAATCACAAAAAGAATATTATGCCTGTAACTCACAACAAACATGTTAGCAATAGAACACAATTTATGCCTGAAAATAAAAAAAAAATTGATGTTAGCAGTATGACACAGTTAAAGCCTGAAAATTGCAAATGGACAAGTAATTTGTTACAAAATTTACTGGAAAAAAAAGTGGGAGAGGGTTAATTTAGCCTAGTGAGAAAACTGGAAAGCAGTATACAGTACAGTAACAACAAATATTGGTTAGCAATATGGTACAATTAATGCCTGTAAATCATAAAAAGAATATGTTAGCAATAGAACACAATTTTATGCCTGAAAATGAAAATAAAATGATGTTAGCAGTATGACACAGTTAGGCTAAAGCCTGTATATTAGTTTATACAGTGGTCGACACAATAATGAAGTTAGTAATATCCCTGGTAAGAGTGTGAGAGGCCTATTAATATGGTGACAAGTATCTGAAATACGATTAATAAATAGGCTATCAAAAAGTATTACTTTAAAAGAGTAAAAGAGTGAGTGAGTGAGTAAGAGAGATAGTGACTGAATGATCTTGCAGGCATTTTGGTCCTATGTGTATGAAGGAGGCAAAATGCAGAGGTGCCTGTAACAAGGGTCTCCCCTAAATTTGAAAGTTACAGAAAACAGCTTTTTGTGTATTTGGAAGAAGTGTGGTGTGCTTGTTTAGTTTAGTTAAATGAATAGAAGTAGGATATGATTGTGAGAGCTAGCTGGATTACTTTCTGTGTAGGTGAGACACAATCAGAAACAGTGAGGGAAGCCAGAAAAATGAAACAGGAGTTCCAGCAACTCCTTATCAAATGCTTATAGGCCTCCCCTGGGTAGTGTCCTGCTCGACTGGTATCTACAATCTCCCCAACATAACATACATACCTGTGGGTATGTTTACTATACCAATATCAAGCATATATCATCCCATGTGTTATAATATAAGCAGGTGAAGGTATTGAGGGATAAACCTTTACAACGGCACCTCATATTTACTTTCTGGAGAGTATGGAGAGGGGAGAAGGGGTGTTGGAGAGAGAGGAAGCTGGTGGTTTGTTGTGTGTGTTATTACAAAATCCCACGTCAAAGAAAGAAGACATCATATAAACCCCTCCACAAACACGAGTAACAATGTTATTGTGTACCGTAATAGCCGCTAACCCAATTCTCCCACAACCATTAACTCAATCATAGCACAGTAATCCAATAAAGGGTCCGAGTCTGGCTCTCTTGATCGTGTCTAACTTGGGGAAATCTGAAGAGGGCGAAGATGAAGGGGCTACAGAGGTGCTGCAAGGAGTTACCTCAAAGGAAATACAGAATTAATTAAAAGGGATGTCTTAAGGGGAGATGGGTCGTTGTTCTGGTCCCCATTCTTCCTCTTGTTTAGCCCCATTACTTTTCAGATTATAAGACGTTCGACCCATTAGTTTGGTGATTTAATGACTTTTCGACTCATTTCTTTGTCAATATTAAGACACTTCATGTCATTTAGGTGTCGATGTTTCTTCTGGACAGCGATAGCGAGCCTGTAATTTAAACAGAACCGGCCTTCGGCCGGCATATTTTTCTATCGGAAAATTTACAAATTTATCTTGAAGGAGTGTCTAGCTTGATGGAGGTTAGGGAGGAAACTAAAACATAATAAAATATATACATTAAACCCATTGGCTGCGGTTATGTTTGGGCTATTTAGGGCATATTCAGGCACTCCTGAATGATAAATCAAACATCTGCATTAAATGAACTGTATTCTGCCGAAAACTAGGCGAAAATAGCTTCAAAATGAGACCAGAACGGGCCCCGTACGTGGTCTGGTTCACCCGCAGCGGTGCCAGTGAAACGCGGGAAACCGCTATTTGGTAGCACTCGCTCGCTTGGCTACACTGTTGTGAGAAACAGAGAGAGACCCGCACGAGACACAGTCTACCTCAGTGAGCCGCTCGCTGCTCTGAGGGACGGAGGTGGGCCCCTCACGCTCCCGCCCACCGACACTCGATTTTTACGGTTTTTACTGGAAATTGCTGTAACTTGCCAGGACATTCCAGAACGTCACCCGCAGCGAAAGGGTTAAAGAACAAATAAATACGCCCATGTCCCCTTAAAATTTATATGATTTGACGAAAAACAAATAATGAAACTGAAAAGAAAGGAGATATGTATGGTATGGATGTTAGTCTGTAATGCAAGGGGAATATATGTGTGTTAGTGAGTATTGAGATTAACACAGTTGTCGCTTGGAGAGATAGATAACAGATGAAGGTGAACTGATAATGTGTTGGCAGTAGTATTGAAAGTGGAAAGTGGATGCTTCACATGTCTCACTCCCCAGACTGGAACAAGACCTCACGGGCTTCACCGTGTTGAGCGGTGGAATGTACAGGCTCTCAGCCTATGCCCGAGAGGGAGTAGTTGGAATATAGAAAAAAAGAAAAAAAAATACACGGAATAGCTATAAGGTTGAATTGCATACGAAGATGAAGGGCAATTATTCAGATTATATATTTCACAAAACCTAACCCTCTGATGTATATGATGCAGTTGCAGTATATTCTGACTATTATTAGACGATTTAGGAAGGATCTGTAGAAATGATATGGGTAAAGACTACCTCAATTAACCCTCACATACCTTCCAAATATGAATACAATTGTCTAATAATAGCCAGAAACCAGAACAGAAATGCGTGAACGTATCTGATTAAGGTTTAAGGGGGATAATGTGTAGATTTAGTTGCTTTACACTATATTTATTTATTTATTTATTAGCTTCCTCGTTAGACCTCCATCAAACTTTATACAAAAAACACACACACAAGAACCCCCCTTCGAGATAAATTTGTAAAAAAATTCAATTAAAATTACAGGCTTGCTGTCGCTCGCCAAGAAAAACTCGACACTTAAATGGCATGAAAGGTCTTAATATTGACAAAGAAATGTGGCAAAAGGACTTAAAATCGCCAAACTAATGGAACGACCGCCTTAAAATCTCAAAAACTTAAACATGAGGGAGAAGCGGGTCCTGAAGAAAGAAAAAAAACATCCCCCATTATTAGAGATTATAGAATAGGTCAGACACCTGAAATATTACGTTCTGGTCAAGACAATGGTGATACCCGCTGAGGAGAAATTCGTTCAGCTCTCACACCTTGTATCTCATTAGCTTGTAATCTTAAGCTGCCGGTAACTTGCCATGACTTATTTTGATTGCCCGGTTATTGCGCAGATTTGTAAGCGAAATATGTTGTTAATTATTAGAACAGGACTCTAATAAGATACAGAGACTAGTAGTTGCATATATCTTCATTAAGGGGAGAATTTCTTTTAGGGTGTGTTTTTTCTGAACCCCCTTCGCTCTCATGTTTAGCCCCATTAGTTTTGAGATTTCAAAACGCTCGCCCAATTAGTGTGGCGGTTTTAAGACATTTCACCCCTTTTCTTTGTCAATATTAAGCCCTTTCGTGCCATTTGGTTGTCGATTTGTTCTTGGCTAGTAATAGTATACCTGCACTTTAGGAGGAACCGCAGCCTTGGTGGTAGTTTTTTAGCTAGATGTAGGTCTACTCTAGGGAGTAAACTAAAAAAAAAATATATATATATATATGTTTCTAGTCTCTCAGTGGGGATCGAACCATCGACCATCAGAACGATAGCCGACGCTTAATCAATTACACCACGGCAGTCTAAAAGACACTCAGCCTTCTATCCTATTTATGTTAGGGAGAAGAGAAACCCACTAGGCGAATATATTATATATATACATCGTTCTGATGGTCGATGGTTCGATCCCCACTGAGAGACTAGAAACATTTAGTGGCTCACGTGTATTTGTGATATATTCTCAATATATATATATATATATATATATATATATATATATATATATATATATATATATATGTATATATATATATATACTGTATATATATGCAAGAAAAAAAATCAAGCTAACAGCTGCCAGGGGATTACATTTTCCACCAAGTTAGAATATAACATACGGTACTACAGTCGTGTATCAACCAAAGTCAACCCTCACCACCACGGCACTACTGATTTCCCTGAAGTTTTTTTTTTTTTTTTTTTTTTTCTATGTGATTGAGGGAGGCAAAAGGCAGAACTGCCTATAGCGAGTGCCTCCCCCATAGTTGAAAGAGTGACAGGGCCAAAATCAAGGGACGTTCGAGCCAAAATGCCTGGACACACGGAGTTTGAAGCAATTTAAATCATAGGAAGAGGGAAAGACTTATTCTGGGAGAGAGTTCCAGAGCTCAGCTGTTGAGTAGAAGAAAGTTTGAGAGTAATGTTTCACTCTTGGGTTGGAGAGTTGCACAGAGTAGGGGTGGGATTGAGTTGCAAGACGGGTACCACGTGCCCTACGTAAAGGAGGTGGTATACACTGGGAAAGCTCTGAGGAACACTGATTATTATAGTAGTGATAGAATAGCGAGAGAGATGCAACATTGCGGTGGTGGACAGAGAGAGATTGCAGAGAGTTGGTGAGTGGACGGGAGTTAATGATACGAAAGGCCTTCCTTTCAACTTTGTCTAGGAGAGCGGTGTGGGAGGAACCTCCCCACAAATGTGAACAATACTCAATACAAGGACGCACTATGCCCCTGTACAGAGCAAGAAGCTATGCAGGTGAAAAGAACCCCCTAAGGCGGTTGAGCACACCCAGCTTCTGGGAGGCTGCCTTAGCAAGACTGGTAATATGGTCCTTCCACCTGAGAGCAGAAGAAAAGGAGACACCAAGAATATTGAGAGAAGATGAAGGATTGATTTTTGTATTGTTGAAGAATAAGGGATAGTCCGCTGGGAGTTCCTTACGGGTAGATAGATGGAGAAATTGGGTTTTGGAAGCATTAAAGGTAACAAGGTTTTCTCTGCCCCAATTGGAGATGGTATTTAGATCAGAATTTAAGAGTTCTATGGCTTCATTACATTTGTCATTGAGGGATTGCTGGCTATGGCATTCTGAAAAACTAATGGAGTAGTGTAAGGTTGAGTCGTCTGCGTATGAATGGATGGGAATTGAGGTACAGTTGAGGAGATCATTTTTAAAAATTAGAAAGAGAATAGGAGGTAGGACAGAGCCCTGAGGAACACCAGAGTTTATAGGGTGGAGGCTTAATACGCACGAACAATTAAGAAATAGATATAATAATTATAAAAAGGAATGTATGTATGTATTTAATAGTGGCCCCTCCATCATTGACGATATTGCCTATTAATATAATAGTCTTCCTTCACCACCCGCGGCAACAGTTTTGAATCTCCCTCGCGGAAGGGTCAGGGAGTACTCCTTCATAAATGCACGCTTAATTCTCTTATGGAATCGTCTTTTTATTGGGTACCCTACAGAAGAATAAAATAAAAAATAAAATTTAACTTAATATCTCTTATATTATGGCTTTCCATGTGTGGATTTCTTGTGCGTGGCTTCCAGACGCCGGCCCCCTAGCGGCCATAACTTCCTTCTCCCTTCCGCGTTCGTACCAAGCGGGCGGGTGTCCCTTGTGCTCCAGCTTCATTCGTCGTTCCTTCGCTTCTCGTGAGTCCTTACTCATTTGTATACATCTGCGTTGTAGTGAACAAGGTTTAGATTAGCTAGCACGGGCTGCCCCATTGGTACGTCCGCAGGAATTGTGTAAATTAGGGTACTATTGTAACAAGGCGCCTACGTATCCCAGGATCTGCGCACCACGTGTGTTATTATTGTGTTGTTTTGGCGCCTTAGCTTTTGATATTATAGCTAGGAGGCTACCATTCTACAAGATTATGCTTCAGGCCATCACTTTGAGGCAGTTGCATATTAAGTTTTTTATTTTTGTTTAGCAAATGCTCTAGTTCAAGGGTGGCTGCACATGGTGCGGAGGCTTCTAGAGTTCGTATTTGCTTCTGGGCCCCTCTCACGGGCCTCCCCCTCTTCGTGCTGCTGCTGCTGGGTCGTCGGAGCGTCAGTTCATACTGTGATGTTTCGTCGGGCCTCGTGGCCAGCCTCATTAGGGGTCTCCAGTATAGGCTAGAGGTAATTTATTATTATAAATTCTCTGTTATTATTATTATGCCTATGTTTGCCCCTGAGTTGTGCTACATGTGTGCGCTACATGTTTTTGTTGGGAGGCTTTTGGGAGACGTCCCTATATATGAGTGGGGTTTTGGAGGGGGTGAATTTTACATATATGCCTCCCCCTCTAAAAATTTTGGTTTTCTCCGGCGGCTTTCTCAGCAAGGCCTCTGTCTCCTCGTCTCGCAGACGAGTAAGGAAGCAACCAAATGTCCCGGCGTGGTACGCTGAACCACAATCCTTCCGGCGGAAAAAGCGAATTCCTAAGGGAGCAACCTCGGCCCGCCGAGTGAACTCGCCCTGACCGAATTGTCACGCGGCAAGACTTCCCCCGCCCGGCGTAACAGTCAAGTTGCAAGTGTTATGATACGTCATACAAGCACGTTACCTATCTTTCTAAATTCAATAGTCACGGATAGTTAAACACTTAAGGTCACGAGGGCCAGTGACACTTTGTCACAGATAAACAGTTCCAATCAGCTTAAACGGAAAACCCCAGGTTTTTCATGGTCGGGTCCAGCGGAAGGTTAGAGTAGCTGTGGCTATAGCTAATTTTCCGGCGGACTTGAGGTAGGATGTATTAACATCTCGCAGGTGATTCCTGGAAATTTTCTATTTCTAGAATCCCCAGCACTACAGTTACAACAGGCCCGGCGGCTGGTGGGTGGCTGATTCCGGCGGGGGGGGGGGGGGGACCCCTATTTCCATCATGCTTTGGTTTGATCTGTGTGCTACTCCTACCTGTTAAGTATTACCAGTATTTGCTCACAAACTCTGTATAAAATGTGTGAAATGCCTCGATCGCTCTAGGGGTTTGTGGGTGTCCAAACGTTGTTCCATTTGTTCCAAATTGAAGGCGGCGGTATTTACTAAGAAAGACCTGTCTTGCTTGGCAGCGTTAAAGGAAATAAAGAAAATGTTTAACGTTTACGCCAAAGATACTGCCCATAAGGCTCTTCATTGTGATAACGACGCCCTGTGGGACCATTTAGTTATCAAATCGCCTTTGGTTACATCAACTCCAATTTTATCTACTAAGCCTAAAGCGAAATCTAAAACCCTTTCAAAAGAGGTAGTGAGTAGCAGTAGTAGCAATGAGAGTTATATTGCCGAGGCTCCCCCCCCCCCCCCCCGACCGAACCAAGCGGAGGCGGTCGCCTTCCCTACGACATAATTCAAGGTCACGGTCGAGATCTCCCAACAGACAGTCCCGGCACTCATCGGCGGAGTCGTCTAGATCGACCAAACGCCGTTGGGAGGACCCTGTTACTGTCCCTATGAAGCCAGCCAGTACAGGGCGAAGTAGTAGCCGGAAGGATGCCATACAGCCACCTCCGCCCTCTACCCCTACCTCCAGCACGCCCAACGTCCAGTCCGGCGACTCAGAGGTAGGGGCGGAGGACATAGAACCTAGTCCCAGTCATGAACAGTCATTGAGTGTACCACAGGATTTCACATTTGCAATTCCAAAGTTCACACAGGTACCACGTAAAGGCTCTTCGGTTGGACCAAGTCGAGTCTTAGCGGATCAATATAGAGGTTTACCTTCAGGTTCAAATACTTTTAATGACTCTCAGGTCATAAAAGACTCACAGCCACCTGCGGCGCGCGACCGGGGGTGTTGGCGTCAATCTGAACCATGTCAACATAATGTTAGAGTTAATCAGGTAACAGATAGGGAGTGTAATGACAGTGAAGTGTTACCCTCATCAGTACCTGATTTGGTTTGGCCGCTGGCGGACCAAGCACCGGAATCACAACAGGACACACCGGAAGTGCTTGAGTTACATAGAGAGCCGGAGGAGGTGAACTTACCCTCGGTTCAACCAGGTATAATGTTTGAGGAGTCAGAAGCCAGTTCCCAATCTTCCAGAGGTTCTCACAGTAAGTGTGTCACCACAGATGAGATAAGTGACATATTGCATAGGGTTATGTGGCAGTACCATGTCTCTGCCTCTCCTGATCTTCTCTCTAGTCAACCGGTAGCTCCCCCGAGTAGCTCCACGATAAGACCATTAGAGCCTTCAGGTTTTACCACCCCTAAGTCCTCTTTACCTACATTTATTATACCTCCGGCAACGACCACGGCTACCGGCACTACATTGCCAGCCTCTATGACTACCACTAATGTTCGAGTAATTTCTGACATCACTCCTCCCCCTTTAGATAAGGCACCACAGCGGAAAGGCCCTATGCCTCTACTCTACGGGCCAGATTGTTCTTGGATCAGGTACAACCATTGAGACCACAGCTTGCACAACCTACTATTTCAGGCGATCTAACGGTTCCTAGTGAGTGGACTATTGAAATCAACAAGAGTAGAAAACTCAGAGCTAAGGACGAGGTAGGGAGATTACTGAACGTTTCTATTAAGGCCATACCTAGTACATATAATGCTGATTTCTTTGTGTTTTCAGCTGCCCCGGCAATACCGCCGGCCTCATCTGCACGACTCTTTGCAGACTGGTCCAAAGTTGATGGCGTTAATGACATCAAAGCTTTGAATGCACTCACGCCGGAACTGGATACAGTTCCGGTACTAGATCAGTCACACACACCAGTTCTGCAGATGGGGCGGGTAGGTTTAGGCCCTTGGATAGACTGGGAATCAGAGGCGCAGGTATTTGCTTCTACCATTACATCTAAAGCCTCCCATCAGGTCCCTCAAGAAACACATGCTTGGTTCTCGTTACCTGTAAATAAGGCAGAGGGGGTGTCGCCGGCCTTGTTCGCTTTCTTGGCGTCACCCAAACTGGCACTTCACCAATTAGATGACCCCTTTTGTACCCCGCCCCCAGCCCATCTGGATAGAGACTTTAAGTTAAGGAACAAAGCTTTCAGATTGTTTTCACAATACCTTGTCAGTCGCCAGATTACTGTATCCCTCGCTAGAACTATTTCGGCCATTTCGGACCAAAATGTTAGAAAAGCCACAGAACTGTCACGTAGGATTTTATTACAGAATTCAATGCAATCCCTGGGTGACATTCGAATAGCAATCATGGAGGTGGTTAGGGCCCGCCAAGACCTAAGGGTGTATTTGGTAAAGAAGTTGCCGGAAGATATTGGTCGCCAGGTAACTCTTTCCCCAGTCTTAACGGCCTCCCTCCTCAATTCAGAAACATGGAGTGTAGTTTTCAATATGGTAGACGGGTGGAAGCAGATTACCTCCCAGGCTAAGAGAGAACCGTTTAAGAAACCTTACAGTAAACCCAAAAGCGGCGGCAAGTCACAACCCCCGCTTGCTAAACAGTCCTTTGGGGATCCCAGGCCTCCTTCACAGCAAGGAGGTAATCAGCACAAACCCAAACAAGGTAAATACTTAGGTTATAGAGGTAAGTCACACCCAAAACCAAGTCAGGGACAGACGTCAGCCAAGACTAGCCAGCCGTCTGGTACCAACCCACCACCCCCTCCAAAAAACTAGCCACCCAAACTCTCTGTCTCCCAGGGCCGTGCTTAGGTGTGTTGGATTCCAGAATTGCTCTACCGGACAGACCCAGTTTGCACACCGGGTCGTTCCAGGTATGCCGCAGAGCCTGGCCCAAGCGAACTTGGGCCAGAACTATAGTAAGCAAAGGAATCACCTGACGGTGGATCCGGCGACCTCGACTGCGTCAGGCGCTAGAACACAACAATGTTTCGAAGGAGGTGGAGGCCCTGGTCCAGGAAATTATCTCAAAAAAGGTCATTGTCCCGGTAGAACCAACTTGCCTAGTATTCACCTCCAGACTTTTCTTTTATTGCCAAAGAGGGACAGTGTGCAGATGCGACCAGTAGTGGATATCTCGTGTCTGAACACTTACATCATAAATTCATCCTTCAGGATGCTTACAGTACACCAAATCAGGCTTACACTTCCGCCGCAGGGTTGGATGTGCTCATTAGACCTCAAAGACGATACCTCGATACCGCAGGCGGAGGAGAAAGGGTTTATGAGGGCGTGTTTCAAGCTACGCCCACCACCACGTCAGCTCATGCCCACCTGGTCGCTAGAAAAGGCCTTATCTTTGCTTCAATCGCCCAAATATAATAATGCGCCAGATTTTGATTCACTATTAAAGAAGTCTGTGTTCCTGATGGCTTTAGTTACAGGAAATAGGGTCTCTGAACTGGCAGCGATGAGCAACGAACCTAATTGCCTTAGGTTTGGGAGACTGCACGACAATGTCCAAATCGCGCAGTCTCCTACATTTATTGCAAAGAATGAGCACTCTGATCACGTTTTCTCAGAATGTTCTGTTCCGACGTTAAAACGCGGACACACACATCATATTTTATGCCCAGTGGAGGCCTTAGCTAAGTTTATGAGGGCAGCTCACCCTCGACAAACAGGTTTTCTGTGGATAAACCAGGCAGGTAATCGTGTTACTAGAAGAAAATTAGCTTCTCTGTTAGTAGATGTTATTAAAGAAAGTAATCCCGGAGTGGTGGGCAGGTCCCACGACATCAGGAAGTGGGCCATCTCTCTTAGATTTTTACACAATTTCTCTATAGGAGACATTGCCAACACTCAATTGTGGGCATCCAACCATACTTTTCTAACACAATACCTGTCGGTCGCTCTGGACAAGCCAAAGCGTACATGTGTAGCTTTACGACAGAAGGTCTAGTAGGCTCTGTGCTATTATTATTTAAGGTTAAGGCGAGAAAAGGGGGGCGGGGGGATGAATAGTCCAAAGCCCCACTAGGACCTCTTCCGCCGGAGATGTGATAAATCACGAGCTGTGATGGAACTGGTTTTACAGTTCAAAACTTTTATTTTACTTTTAAGAAATCTATCATAGTTGCAACTATATAGGATTACCAGAATGTACAAACATATATAAATTGTACAAATATTGTTAAGGTTAGAACAAGATTCCAAAGAGTTTATAGTTCTAGTTAGGGACGCAGGAGTGTTTCCAGAGTATCATGTATACATCTTAAGGTAGAAGATCTGGTCATGAGCAAGCAGACTTTCGTTGAAGTCACGCACTGCTTGCAATCTTTCATATTTTTATACATTATTTATTGTTTGTATACAATAAAAAACTTAAAAATGTTATACAGGTTAGGGTATTGTCACGAATTTCCCCCTCCAGTCTTGGTACTCAAGCATTATCGTCAATGATGGAGGGGCCACTATTAAATTATACGTTTGATTCCCGGAGGGAAGTAGTGAAAACCTAATATTTAGTAGGGCCCCGTAATCATTGACGATGCATGGCCCTCCCATCCATCCCCTTCCCATTCACTGATTTCTATAGTTGTATCTTGGTATATTGAAGGAAGTTATGGCCGCTAGGGAGCCGGCGTCTGGAAGCCACGCACAAGAAATCCACACATGGAAAGCCATAATATAACAGATATTAAGTTAAATTTTCATTTTTATTTTCTACAAAGTTTTTTCTGTAGGGTACCCAATCATAAGACGATTCCATAAGAGAATTAAGCGTGCACTTATGAAGGAGTACTCCCTGACCCTTCCGCGCGGGAGATTCAAAACTGCTGCCGCGGGTGTTGAAGGGAGACTATTATATTAATAGGCAATATCGTCAATGATTACGGGGATATACTATATATTAGGTTTTCACTACTTCCCTCCGGGAATCAAACCTATAATGCATATACTCAGGCACATACCCCATTGCTGGAGGTGGCCAACACCAGACAGAGCCCGAACAGAAACAACATTTACAGTTCCTATTCTCAGGGTCCACTTTCGCGTTCCCTCACCCCTTTCTCTGTCTCGTCGAGTAGGAGAATTATACAATGGGAGGAGGATTCCTAGGCCCCTGCCCAAAATTATAGAAATGTAGTAAGATAATATAATGAGGGTTAGGTAGATAATTGTACATAACTTGCCGGCCAAACACTATCGATACAAACTGAAGGACAAGCGGTCATATAACTCAGCAGTAGAGTACCACGACGGCTAAAACTGCCGAAAAGTCATATAATCACCAAACTGATGGGATGAACGTCTTAAAATCTGAAAACTAATAGGCCTAAACATGAGGTACAAGGGGGGCTAGAAAATACCCTCCCCCCCCCCCCCCCCCTTAACTCTGGATCCTTTTTTGCCAACTTTCAGAGCTGGGAGATTATTCTGACAGTTTACACGTAAGGCCACTATTTTTGGCTCCCTTCATTCTTATTCCTTCCACAGGCATTTCTCTACAATATTGTATGTGTTCCTCTATCTATTTAGCCTCCCATATATTATAATTATTGCTTCTATATCTGTTTATATTCGCATACATATACTGTATATATATATATATATATATATATATATATATATATATATATATATATACTGTATATATAATTCATACAAAAACACGTGCGTGCGTACATATAGCAGTTCTTTAAACCCGGCAGAATCTGGATATTTCTGGCCAGAGATTATCAGATATAACAATCAAATATAATCTGTTCTGCCCAATATCAAGAGTGAATAGTATGTTTGAATTCACATGAATCCACGAGCATTCACATGAACATCTTTCTGTTCCAATCAGGGTTCGCACTTAAAACATAAGGGATGCCGTCCCACTTTTATATCATATAATTATAAGCAGCTGTGCTGACATATTGATACGCCCTTGTATTGAGTATTGTTCACATGTGTGGGGAGGTTCCTCTCACACCGCTCTCCTAGACAAAGTTGAAAGGAAGGCCTTTCGTATCATTAACTCCCGTCCACTCACCAACTCTCTGCAATCTCTCTCTCTCCGCCGCAATGTTGCATCTCTCTCGCTATTCTATCGCTACTATAATAATCAGTGTTCCTCAGAGCTATCCCAGTGCATACCACCTCCTTTACGTAGGGCACGTGGTACCCGTCTTGCAACTCAATCCCACCCCTACTCTGTGCAACTCTCCTACCCAAGAGTGAAACGTTACTCTCAAACTTTCTTCTACTCAACATCTGAGCTCTGGAACTCTCTCCCAGAATCAGTCTTTCCCTCTTCCTATGACTTAAATTGCTTCAAACTCCGTGTGTCCAGGCATTTTGGCTCGAACGTCCCTTGATTTTGGCCCTGTCACTCTCAACTATGGGGGAGGCACTCGCTATAGGCAGTTATGCCTTTTGCCTCCCTCAATCACATAGAAAAAAAAAAAAAAAAAATATATAAAGCTATATTCAGATAGCCTGATATAAAGCTATATTCAGATAGCCTGATATAAAGCTTAGGCAAGATATAAAGCTATATTCAGATAGCCTGATATAAATCCTAGAACTACACAGTAGTTCCTGAGCCTGTTATGTATAGGATTGTGCAAGTATGACCAACTGGATTTTGCTTAATTTTGAAAATAAAAGTGTTTGTATACAAACATTATACCTAATGTATACTGTATACAGTATATATATATATACCGGGTATATATATATATATATATATATAAATATATATATATATATATATATATATATATATATATACATTATATGTTTATTTATTTATGTATATTATTATTATTATTATTATCATTATTATTATAATTGGTATATCTTGCGTATCTTAATATGTAAATGAACAAAACAAGTATAGGTCGTGAATAAGATAACATTGTCTACTGAACCATAGTTAAATATTCTATCCGAGGTCGACTGGGAACGACAAAATTAAACACAAAAGGAAAATTTGAAGCAAGCGATGTTTGGAGAGTTTGAGATAAAATGTGTATATTGAAAGACATTTCGGAAAGACTTAAATTTGGTAGGAGAAAAGAAAACTTAGCATTATTATTTATATTTCTTTATTTGTTTCCTTATACGTATCTTCATCTTTTTGGTTTGTTTTGTGTAAAGCAATATTTTAGTATATAAGAGGTATTTGAGAGGTCTTTACATATTGCTTAAATCTTCTCTCCATCCTTTCAATATTTGTTCTCTCTCTCTCTCTCTCTCTCTCTCTCTCTCTCTCTCTCTCTCTCTCTCTCTCTCTCTCTCTCTGGCCATTTCCAGTATATGCTATGCAATTTTAGTCTCCAGTAATAAGGAGGGATATAAAGCAATTGGAAAGGGTCCAAGCTAGAACTACAAATCTGATTTCGTCGTTTGGATATTAAGCTGTGAGGATAGGGTGAGTGTTCAGACCTCTTTTCAGTTGAGGTTAACTCTTTGACGTATAGAAAATAATATACTAGTTTTTTAATGTGTATTATAACAAGCTGCTTAAGCTTTATCTAAATGCAACAAGCAATATGCAAGTTAGAGCTGAATATACTTAACTGTAGAATATCTTGAACATTTCCAATGCGTTAGGTAAGTTTTCATGAAACATTCTTTGGAAGTTGCAAATAGTTTTTCAGTAAACCAGTTTATGAAATGTAAGAGTTTAATTTGCAATGAATGTTCCGCATTATACAATTTATGTCTGTGTTTTTCTTCTTGATAGTATTTCTGAGCTGCAAGGTCTTTAAAATACTAACTATTCTTCGTAATTGGTGGCTCTCTCACCTCTATTCGCAATTTCATCTCTTCCTTTCTGGCTTTCCATGATATATATCTATGATTAGCAACGTGATGACTCAGGATCATTATTGGCTGCTTGGAGAGAGAGAGAGAGAGGGCGGGGGAGGGGCTGGGAGGGGGGAGAGGAAGAAGGGAGGAAGTGAAAGGCGAGCTGGGTGTGTTATAATTGTTATCGAATATTATTGATGCACGCAAATTCACTCATTCTGCCATTCAGAGAAAGAGAGAGAGAGAGATAATGTTTGAAAGTGAGGAAGTGGGTATGGTCAACTGAAAAAATGTAATAACCTATGTAGTCTTATCTAGTGGGCAGGGTTGAAATAGAAAGAATGGAAGAAACAGTTATGTACCTTCAATGAATATAGTCAGGGTCCTTTCTGAAGCCTTAAACTGTTAAACTGAATCCATGAAATTCATATAGGGCCGACTGGGTATGAAATTAATGAGGAAATCTGATTCTGTTTGGGATAGCTACAGAAGCTTGTGGTCATGACATATATCTGAGTGTTCAAATATAGTCACATATACCTGTAGTATGTGCAGTATACAAAAAGGAAAATAGCAGCCAAGAGAGTATATTTGATCTTATATGAAAGGCAAACCTGTTAAAATTATGGGTGATTAGTTTATTGAACACAAAATTATAATTATGGAATACACGATCCGTAATAAACCCAGTAAAAAAAAAATATATTAATTTCAACAATAACATCTAAGAATTGTCAATGAATTATGAATACAAACAATGTTAGTGCAACTGGAAGTCACAGGGCGTAATAGTGGCGTTAATGGAGATACAGTAAACAATAGATGCATCTTCAAGTCCTTTGTGAAGAAGAGGAAAGTGTGCTAGAGATTTTGAAATTAGATTGTCTCAAGAAAGAAAACTGGCAGGCGATAGGTATATTATAATTTACATTTTCAGTATGATTAATTTATATTTTTCATTCTGGCTATCGATGGATGATTTCATTCAGGTTTGAAAAGACTTAAGTGAGCCGTAGGAGTAACTGAGAGAGTATTAACATTTATATAATACCACAGGTCCTACTAATTTGTATTAAATCATTCGATGCTAAGCATAACAAAATATAAAAAATCACACTAAAAACGTTAAGGAAATATAACTGAAACTGAAAGCAAGGAGATGATTGCATAGGACCTTCTGACCATTTGTTTATTTTAATGTTCTACCACTCGTTTACCCCCAACCACTATAACCTATATTTTCTTCTGTGAATTCCCCTTGTTGCTACTCAAAGGCTGCGCCTGAAAACTAAAAGAAAATAGTCTCAAAATGTTATCCGCATAGGTTTTCATTTTGAGAAGCTCAAGAACACTATGAGGGAGTATGCAGTAACTGTCTCAAATTACCACTCAACCACTATAACCTATATTTTCTTCTGTGAATTCCCCTTGTTGCTACTCAAAGGCTGCGCCTGAAAACTAAAAGAAAATAGTCTCAAAATGTTATCCGCATAGGTTTTCATTTTGAGAAGCTCAAGAACACTATGAGGGAGTATGCAGTAACTGTCTCAAATTGGTTTGAAATACTTGGTTCCCTGGAGGATCCTGTAGACCTGTGCAATAGTTTCAAACGTGAGGCCCTTACGGCATCTGTTGAATGTGTTGGAGTTAAACCAAGGTCAAGGGGTGGCTTAATATCAGGCGAGATACTAAGGATTATAGAGGAGAGCCAGACTTTGGAGACCGGGTCCAACACAAAACACTGTCCCATAGAGCAAATATTTTCTTGCAGAGAGATAATGAGAGATATATCAAGGGAATTGCTGAGGAGGTTGAAGGCCATTTATTACAAATGACCTCCGGCCTGCTTACCGAATCCTGAAGAAGCTCCGCTCCTAGTCTAGACTCCAGGTTAACTTAGTTTGAATGGCAGATAGCACAGTAAAATCGGATGATAAGGAGTGTAGAGCACGCTGGGCTGATTGCTTTGAGCAACTGTACATGGCTGCCCTCCCCTGTTAGACAAATTCAACCAGAAGATGAATAGCCATCAGCTCCTGATCCTCCAATCAGTGAAGATCGACCCTCCCTTGCTAAGGCAAGGGAGGCTATGGCTAGGCTGAAGGGTGGGAAGGCTCCTGGTGTCTGTGCCCTTTCTAGAAAACTGTTGAAAGCCATGGGTGAGGCCATGAACCATGGGTTGCATGCGCTCCCGTCTGCTGTCTGGCAAACTGGTACTATTCCCTTTGACTCGAAAGGGGGTTTCATCATCATAATATGGAAAGGGAAAGGGGACCAGCAGGACTGCAACAACTACCGTGGTGTTACGTCGATCAGTGTGCTAAGCAAGGTCTTTGCTCATAATTATATTCCTGCAGCAAATATAGAGTTTCCTTCTACAAGGTCAGAGTCCTGAGCAATCTGGGGTCACACCCAAGTAGTCGATGATTGACTGAATCCTGGCATTCCATGTCCTTGTGGAATGCCAGTTTAAGTTTCCAGAGGGGCTGCTTGCAGTGTATGTCGATCTCAAAAGGTATTTGACTAATAGCATAGGGACACCCTGTGGGAGCTTCTCTGAAAAAGCTATCTGCAAAATATTGTTTAAAAAATGCTCCTCTTCAAATGGTGTATATATTCACTATATGAGGAATCGGAGCCCCTATTGGACTAACACTATAGTTCAAGCTTTGTGTCACTTGTTTGGCAAAGCAGAGCAGTCTGTACAAGCATGTGGCGAGAACATAAAGGTCTTGTATGCATTTACAAATTTTGGGAGTGGTGGGTCAGTCTACTATGTTGTTCGTTGCCTCAGCCTAATATATGGGGTGATGGATTCTCTCAATAAGAATATATGGCGATGCTGATACCTGTGCACAAGGATCTTCAAAACACTGGTGCTCCCTGTCTTTATATGAGGAGCTTAGAAAAACAAAGCTGCATAAGCCAATGCCCTGGTATTCTAAAATCACACTTAAAGGTGGGGGCTCATGGGTTGAGGTAAACATGGAATGATAATCGCCAAGCTGTACATAATTATCTTGCAAAATGCAATGGCACTGAAATAATTATTAACAATGGTATAAGGATTTTGCGGATCGTCTATACCGGGCCTGTGACGTCATAGTGACGTCACACCAGTATCCTTATCCTAGACTGGATGGTAGACTTATACTGGTGTGACGTCACAGGCCTGGTATAGACGATCCACAAAATCCTTTATACCATTGTTAATAATTATTTCAGTGCCATTGCATTTTGCAAGATAATTATGTACAGCTTGGCGATTATCATTCCATGTTTACCTCAAACCATGAGCCCCCACCTTTAAGTGCTGCCCTAAACCTTCATGAATGAAATAAATAGGAACAAAATATAGTGATCTTTCTGAAACTAAAGGATAGTAAGCCTTTTATCACAAATTAACACTCATTCCCTTATTATAGAACCGCACTTAAGTGCTTCCCTAACTCTATACCGAACAAAGATAATGCAAACGAGTCCAAATTTATGATAAAAGGCTAAATATCATTCGGTTTCAAACAGAGCATTATATTTTGTTTCTGTTTATTTCATTCATGAATTTTTAGTGCAGAAATTAAGTGTGGTTTTAGAATATGGGGGCATTGACTTATGCAGCCTTGTTCCAATATGCTCCTCATTATATGTTTGTGAGACAAAGACACTCAGTGATTTGGAGAGGTGCATCAACTCCTTTGGCACCAAGTATCTACGCAGGAAAATGGGATACCGGTGGTATGACCACAGATCAAACCAGCGTCTACTTTCTGTCACATGATACATGACCGCCATTTTGGGATATTTGGGCACGTGGCCCACCTCCCTGACCTTGATCCTGCTCATGTTCTGATTTGGCGGAAGAGACCTCATGGAGGACCATGTGAATCATGGTTGAAGAACGTCGACCATTCATGTTGGGAGCTACTTGGGATAGACCAAGTTGTAGCCTAGGAACTCATGTGGAGAGACCCCTGGGAATGGAGTTGGAGGGTAAGTGTAGCTACGCGCCGCCACATTGTAAGTCCCCAGTGAGTAGGTTCCCATTCTTTTTCATTTGCGTCTCCAAACTTGAATTCATCAACTGCTTTCATTGTCTCCTCTTCATATAACTAAGTTTTCTTCCATTTGTGTTTTTTTCTTCTCCCTCATACACCCTCCCCTATCCCCAAACCCTCCACCCTTCAAACAATATTCTTCCATTTTTTGTTTATCCTTATTTTCCCTCTTCCCCACCCCATTGTCTCATAACCGCCCAGCCTGAAGTTTTGGAGTCAACATAGCAGTTGCCTGATATTAGATTACTTCTGACGTCGCACTTTTAATTTGGGGTGGCAAAAACATGAAAGAATTACAATGAGTTACCAGGAATTGTTAGTATCCTAAAGTCCTTGCTGTCCACTCCCGGGAAATAATCTAAATGGAAAAATGGAGAATGGGCAGAGCACTACACTCATAGCAGTGTGTGCAAAATCCTATCTACTCTGTTCTTGAATTGTTTTACTGAAGAGCTATTTACAATTTCTGGGGAAATATTATTTCAGGTAGAACAAGTCATACCGGTATATGTGATCAAATGGCCACACATACTAATTTCCAACAATTATACTAGATATTGTGTTATTCCACATTATCTAACCCATAACATGAGTTTGTGAGTTGACCTCGTAGTCTACGCATTTCTAACGTAACCCCTTCTGTACCAGCAACATCTTATAAATTATATTATAGCTCTATTTAGACGATTGCATGCAGCTTAAGAAGGATCTGTGGTAGTAAAAAGGCATCAATGAAGCATATTTGTGATGACTATACAAACATTGCATAAACATGCACAGAGAGGTTAGTCTCAAATAATAATAACTGGTATCCTGATGAATATAAAACCCTAGATAGCGAGTGAATGAGGTAGGTAAATAAGACTGTGGAGACACACACAGTGATCGGATTACATGGAAAATAGGATATCAGTTGAACTGTGAATAACTTGATGTTAATTCAATACGATAGACGATATTAATCTAAATTAACTCATAGAGTTACAATAATGAATATAAATTCAATGAACTGGTAATAAATTATATTAGCCTGTGTGTAGGGCTGAAGATCTCGCCGGGGAGAATTAACGCAACGTGATACTGACAGGAGCTTATATTTAACTCAAATGAAAGCTTAGACTGAGTTTGATGTCAGAAAGCATAAGCATAAAACTAGTCTTAATAAGAGACTGATAATAAACACTCTCTGTGGACACTTACACATACAATTACTTACCCAGCTAATAACATCAAATAGAATAAGATCTGGTAGAGTGTTCACTGGTATTTACGTGTAGGGTGTATGTATCTGGTAGAGTGTTCACTGGTATTTACGTGTAGGGTGTATGTATCTGGTAGAGTGTTCACTGGTATTTACGTGTAGGGTGTATGTATCTTTCCCGAACGAATATATCTATAACCCGTATATGAAATTTAGGAAACTATAAGTCAAGGAATATAGATATATCAATCCCACATAAAGAATATGTTTTGTTCTCTGAACACGAGTGACGATTGCTAGAAAGCAAGAATGAATAATCTCTTAAATGACGTTAATTTGAACACTTAGCATAACCTTCGCAATAATCATCAAACAATAGGATCGAACAAGAAGCCCTTAATTTGGTTGAAGTATAGAGGTAGGAGCCATGAGAGATCTGGTCACACGTGGCGACTGAGTAGGATGTCCAACTGCCTGTTGACACCAGGGGGGACGCTTCTTTCACACGCACTAACTAGAATGGTCACTTCTAGGTCACCTACTACACTCGTTCATGGTCACTGCGCACAAACACAGCTTGCAGATACTTTTTAAGGAGAGTTAGGCTAACCCCTACGGAAGTATTCTCCGAATTTACTTTATCCAGCTATTAAGTACGTTCGCCCTAAGGAGAGGTACCCGAAAGTGGAGTCAACTTTGCCTAACAATATCTTGTTTCGGGTAGGTAATATTCAGTTATTAATATGGCTTCCAGTTAGTGCGTTTCAGAATATGAGAGGCTTGTGAATTACAGGTTTTGGATTATTGTTGCGGTTATTAAAGTTCTTAAAAATATAATACATATATGGTTACATAGGTAATGCTATTCTTTATTATTATAGTTACATAGGTAATGCTATTCTTTATTTATTAATGTTAAAAGTAAGTATTAGAAAGCTTGTATAAGTGAATGATAAATAATTTACAGTTTTGATGGTTCTTAACATTTGGTATGTCATATGCAATACTTTCGTTATGAGGGTGATATTGATCTTGTCGTTGTTGGTTCTCCTAGTAGTTGTAGTGGTAGTTATTTCCGTCTGTGTGGAAATTGAGGAGGTTGATGTCTTAATTGCATAAAGGTATTTTCATCATAGTCCAAATCAGGCTCAGGTAGTGACTTCTCACTTCTGGTGGGGAGCGGCCATTTTTGATGCCGCGGCTGGAAGGGATTAGCGTGGGTGAGCGGCGTGTATTTGATCTGCACAGGTAGTGGGCTATGTTTACCTTTTGGCTGTGGCAGGGGAAACTGCTGTAGGTTAGTTTCTCGTTGAAGGGTAAACTTATTCTTTCCTTTCCTCTTGCCTTTGATGGCTGCAATTCTACAGGTTGATGTTGGGGGCTCTTCTACATACGGGAGCAGGTTCTGGGTATGTCCTGGCTCATTATCCTTGAGCTCCGTCATCTCAATAACGTTGGTTAACCCGGGAGCTGCGGGTAGACTCTTAAGAGTTCCCCCGGCGCACTGCGGGTAGACTCTTAAGAGCAGAGACTTTGAACACGTACCAAAACCGCGCGTTTATAGCCAGGCGGCTGAAAATTGGTGTGGGTATTGTACTACATGTCAACTCTCGATACCACCCCGCCAAACGCTCGCCCCGCACTCGTGCAAGCACCACCGCGCCAGTAACCACGCACTAGTCATGGAGCCTACACGTCCCTCACGCTCGCTCCCTGATGACACAACCAGCCCTCCTTCTGGTGGTGTTAGCCGCCGTGGAAGGCAGAGGGTGGCTGCCAAAGACCCTAGCTACCAGTACGACACGCCCTACAGCTCAGAGGACGAATCACCAGCACCAAAAGCACGTAAAACACGTGCAAGCAGGGCAATGGCACAGAGGTCATTGGTCTTTCGGGACACTGCCACCACGACCCAGGCCACTGCAACAACCACTACCACCACCACTGCCACCACTGCCACCCCTGCCACCCCTGCCACCGGTACCAGCGACGCAGGAGGCCGCCCTAGGGCTGCATTACCTGCGGGGGCAGGAAAAATTAAAGGCACGGGCGTAGGGAAGAGAACCCGTACGCCAGCCACAGTGCCCTACCACCACCACCACCACCAGCCGCCCCTGGCCCAGCTGCCCCTGCTGCCCCTGCCGCCCCTGCCGCCCCTGCCGCCCCTGCTGCCCCTGCCGCCCCTGCCCGCCGTGGGCAAGGAACAGGGAAGGGGAAGGGGAAAGGGAGAGGGAAAGCGCCTGGGAAAGCGACTGCTGGCCCTGGTGTCCCTGCCGCCCCTGCCGCCCCTGCCGCCCCTGCTGCCCCTGCCGCCCCTGCCGCCCCTGCCCAAGGAACAGGGAAGGGGAAGGGGAAAGGGAGAGGGAAAGCGACTGGGAAAGCGACTGCTGGCCCTGGTGTCCCTGCCGGCCCTGCTGCCCCTGCCGCCCCTGCCGCCCCTGCTGCCCCTGCCGCCCCTGCCGCCCCTGCCCAAGGAACAGAGAGAAGGGCGACAGGCACCACCATCATCTTGCCATCAAGGCCACGCACCACTGCTGCCCCTGCCGCCGCCGCCCCTGCCGCCGCCGCCGCCTGCCGCCGCCCCTGCCACCACCTCTGCCGCCGCCCCTGCCACCACCTCTGCTGTCCCTGTCCATAAGACTCCCGCACGTGCCAAAGTGACCCGGAAAAATCTTACACCATCTAAGTATGCCGCCCTGCTGTTTGATGGTGATTCGCAGGACATTGGCAGCCCGGGTTTCGACGACGAAGCCCTAGCACGGGACCAAGGGTGGGGGGATTTGGGAGTGGACAGTGGGAGTGAGTCCGACGTCGGTGACGAAAACGAGGAAGGGCATCGTCTGTCGAGTGAAGAGGAGGGTAATGATGATGAAGTGCTGTATCGCGACCATGGAAGCGATATTTCAGACGCAGAAGAAGACGCAGACGACATTCCGATCCCTGGCATGCCTTCGTTCGATTGGTCTGACGGGGTCAATTTTGTACCTGACGTGCCCCAGTTCAATCCTGGGACGTCAGGAACAACTGACAACTGGCCCTGTGATGATCAAGCGAACGAAAGCGACTTCTTCCTCGCTTTTTTCGACATGGAGGTAATGACGTACATCGTTGCCCAAACAAACGCCTACTACAGGTGGGTGTTTGGCAGATTGGACGTCCTTTCTCCAAAAGCGAGAATACGAGGCTGGGTGGATACGACTGTGGCAGAATTTCTGACGTTCTTTGCCTTGTTGTTCCTCATGCCTCTGATCAAGAAGCATGTGTTGCAACACTACTGGAAGCACGACCCTCTCATCGCCACCCCAACTTTCAATAAGTTCATGACTCGTGACAGATTTTTGTTGCTGCTAAGATTTATGCACTTTGCAGACAACGAAAATCCTAACAGGATTGACAGGATATGGAAAGTTCGGGATGTGTTCACCATGTTGTTGGAGAGGTATAGGAAATACTTTTACCCCTTCCTCAATTTGGTGATTGATGAGTCGCTCGTGCTCTTCAAAGGACGTCTTGTTTTCAAGCAGTATATCCCCTTGAAGAGGCATAGGTTCGGAATCAAGCTCTTCGTGTTGTGCGACTGTGAAACTGGAATAGTGCTTGACATGATCGTGTATACAGGCACTGACATTGACATACCGAAAGCCGCTGCCAATGACCCCATGGGCATGTCAGGTGCCATCGTCAGGAAAATGTTGGCACCTTACCTGGGCAAAGGCCACATCATCTACACTGACAACTGGTATACTTCTCCTGCTCTCTGCCAGTTTCTTTATGACAACCAAACGGGGTCATGTGGGACTGTCAGAAAGACAAGAAAGTTTATGCCAAAGTTCACAGGTGATGTCATTCCTCTCACAGATGCCTCCTCCAGTGACACACCTTCAGAAGACGACCTGGCCAAGGAACACCGCGAGAGGCATGTGCGAAGAAGGCGACGAAAGGGGCAGAAATACAAGCAGCTCGAGAAGTGTGGGAAACTGATAGCCCTGAAGTGGAAGGATAAGCGAGACGTCCACCTGCTTTCCACCGTCCACACAGGTGCCCAGGTGGATTCTGGCAAAATCCACTACCGAACCAGGAAGACAATCTACAAGCCCGACATGGTAGTGGACTACACCAAAAACATGCGCCTGGTGGACAAGTCTGACTGTCAGCTGTCAGGTGTTGAGTGTCTGAGGAAGACTGTGAAGTGGTATCACAAGCTCTTCCTCCACCTAGTTGACATAACGATGCTGAACGCCTACAACTTGTGGTTGGTGAAGAAGGATATGGCCCCAAACCAGAAGCTGAAATTCCGGGAGTTCGTGTACAACGTCTCCTACCAACTCCTGGAGAAGTATGCCACCACCACTCACAGACGTACGGCATGGCGTGGGGATCACGTTCCTGACCGCATCCAGCTGGGTGTCGAAAGACACTACACAACCAACACCGAGCTGATTGGCACTCGTCACAGGCAGGTGCAGTGCACCGTCTGCAGCTCCAGTGTGAGGAAACCCCATGTGACCAAAAGAGTCACCTCAATGTGCGCCGAGTGCAAAGTTGCACTCTGCCTGGGTGACTGCTTCAGGGACTACCACACCTTCAAGAACTACTGAGTGTCGGCCCCTGCCCTGCCCTGCCCTGCCCTGGACTCGCCCCGTGCCCTGCCCTGGACTCGCCTCCTGCCCTGCCCTGCCCTGCCCTGGACTCGCGCCCTACCTTACCTGACCTGACCTAATTGATCACGCTACCTCATAATGTAACATATATATTATATAATGTATAAGTTCCAAAGATGTCCCTGTGATATAGCTTTTACATTATATAATTGTATGTTTCATTATTTAGTTTATAAGTTTCAAAGATTTACATGTAATATGCCTTATTTTTTAGTATATCAATATATGTTTGTTATTAGCCTAAGTAATGTGTATATAATTATTTTCTTACCTCAAATGAATTGTACAAAAATAAATATGTTTCAATAAATCATGTCAAACCTACTATGATAATAAAATAAAACAATAAAAAAAGAAAAAAAGAAAACAAGGTCATGTCATTGTATTCTTACAATATGATATATTCTATGAATATTTCATATTGTTTGAATACAATGGCATGATCTTGTAAAAAAAAAAATTTATAAAATTTTTCTAGACAATATAAAACCTTCCCCATAACCCCCTCCTGGATTCGATCCCACTACCCTACGACACTTTGAGTTTTCCAGTCCGCGACCTTACCAACCATGCCACAGGAGCTCATACCAAATATCACTCAAAACTTCGTGTGTACAATCGAAATGACAATATACAAAAAAAAATGAATTATCCCACCAATTTACGTTTGTAAATTGATGGGATTATCAATTATATCATGCCAAGGTTTATAATAGTTTGTCTCTGTCAAGAATTAGTAATTATATAACTTTATTCTGTCAAAAATTGCCCAAACACTCAGCAAAATTGCCCCTCTCAGTGTGACTCCACTCATTTTCACACGGTCAGGCGGTCACGAGGTGACCCTTGCCGCTCCTTGATTCTCCAGCTACAGCAGCTCTGTCTGGGAACAAAATTGGTATAAATACAATAATGGATAAAATACTCTTCACAAATACATTTGTATTGTATAATATTGTAAATAAAAATGAATAATAACTGTGTGGGTGTCGAAAATTGCTCAACCAGCTTTCTTATGTCTCGCCTACGCGCGTATATTGGATTATACATAGTCATGACTGTCATACAAATAATTGCAGTAGGTCTCGAATATACATTTAGATTGCATATTACTTCGAAATAAATAAGTAAACGTTTCTCTGGTGGCAATCTACCCTTTCGCAGGTGTAAGGAGACACCAGTCTATATTTAGCCCTCTATCACAACAGGCAATCTGCCTGTGTTGACTCAGCACCGTCGCTGGTGGTCTAAATATAGTACTTTATTTACAGTCAATGGCCTACATGTTTCTGTGGTACTTCACATGTGTCTAAAATGCAATGTCTGCTTGCATAAAAATGCAATTCTGAAGTCCATTTAGATGTACGACATACGCATGTCTCAGTTTCTCTCTCTCTCTCTCTCTCTCTCTCTCTCTCTCTCTCTCTCCATTCCTGACTCATGTTATTGTAGACCTGTTGATGGCAACGAACACCAGCCATCTGGTAGACATAAGGGTCAAAATACCAAACATCAATACGCCTGGGGCGCCTCCACAATTATCACTAAGCTGGTTATCTATCTAGAGATCTGCCTGACTTCCATCTCTCCACGACTCACTCACTCACTGCACCCCTGCATGCCTCCCTCCCACCCACCCACCCACCCCCAACCCCCCCTTTCAGGCTTCCGTCTGCTAGAAACACATTCACAATTTGCGTAAATATCGCATCAATTGGGCTATATGCGGTATATTCCTTGTTATATGGGACGCCTACATATGTACACGTCTTTATTATAGCATGAGAGTGCTCTAAATACAAGATTGACGTGATATTTATGGCGTAACACACCCTCTCCCCCTTTCATTCCCACCACAACTCACTCACACCTTGGTTCACGCATAGAAACTCATTGATAATGTGCGTAAATATCGCATGAATTGGTTTATATGCGGTATATATTTTGATATATGGCACGTATACATACGTACAAGTCTGTATTATAGCGTGACAGTGCTCTACGTACAAGATATACGTGATATGTATGGCGTAAACCACACTCTCAGCTCATAAATTGCCGCCAAACCTCCAACACATCTTCATTCCCGCCTAAATATTCTCTTATAATTCCCTTATATATTGCAATTTTTGGTCACTATGAGGCATATTCATTGTTATATGGGTGCCCTACACACGTATACATACTCTAAATAGCCTAAAAGGGCTCGAAAAAGGAGATATACGTGATAATACGCGGTAACCCACCCCCTCCTCCCTCTCCTTCTATCCCCTGCGCGCGTAAATATTCGGCAGGGAAATCTCGCCGCTCGATGACAATCTAGCCGCGCGGTGCCATTCGCTCCACATTTTTCAACTACGGACCGTTCCCCTACCCCCCCCAGACATTTTTTGGGGGGTCAAATATATATGGGCCGATGCACGCAAACATTCCCTACACGATGATGTACTTTTTATCGAAATTGGCAATAGGTCCCAAAATCATCATAGGTGCGCACAGTCTTACCCTGTAGAAAACCCCCTGTGCGCCGCGGAGAGGTTAAAAGGGTAGTGGTGCTTGTGGTGATATTTGTTTTGTATTTTGGTATTGTGTTATAGTGGTATATTGGTATAGTCATTTTGTTGTGACAGTTGAGGTGGTTGTAGTGGTGGTTCGACTGGTACTTATGGTTGATGTGGTAGGTCTGGTAGTGGTAGTGGTAGTAGTGGTGTTTCTGGGTGGTAGTATGCTAGTTGGTATTGTAGTCTCGAGTCCCGTAGGGTTAAGACGGATTTACACTATATATTTTACCGGGAATTCATGATCCGCAACTCTACTCTAGCAACAGTTTTATATTAATTTGCATTGGTATCGGAAACCACATTGAAGGTAGATTATAATAGGCAACGATATTCAGAATCTAGAATTGTGGAAAAAAGTTGCAGAAACGAACTTGTGTAAATCCGCCTTTAGGTGTAGTGATGCTAGACTTGCTATTGATGGATGCAATTATCAGTTTAGGCCTTTTTACCACACGTATTCATTAGTTTTATTGATTTCATTAATTAGGTTTATTTGTAAGTTAATTGGTGGGTTGGTGATATGAATGTATGTGGAGAGTTTGCACGTGGCCCCTTTGAGCAGTAAACTATACTTCAAGCTGTTTGGCTGACGGTACTATATAGCATATTGTTTGGGCTTGTTTTTGGAACTGAAAGATTGGGTTCAGACTCAGTACCAGTAGCCAAGTAGCTCTAAGTACAGTCTGTTGGTTCAAATCAACCAGGTACAATCTCGTCAGGTTAAAAAATGAACTATTGTATGTTTTGGTAGTTACGATGATATTTACGTTGCATGAGGTTTTACTGATTGTCCCGATAATGTGGTTGTGTGTAGATTTTTGTTTTAAAGTTGTAGAAGTTTTGATGGATGTGGTGGGTGTGATTGTGATGCAGGTGATTCATTCGTAATTGTAATATTTACTTATTGTGAATGTTGTATTGTTGGTGACTGGTTCCAAAGGTGGTGATCGTGGAAATGGTGGTTAATGTAGCAATGGTGCTTTGAAGTGTATTGATTGACAAGGAGAAAATCTGTGATCAGTGTGCACAAGTAAATACGCAATGAAGCAGGTGTATTTACTTTAAATGATAGATAAATTTAATTAATTGAAAACGAATTTCATGTACATGAGGCGTCCTCAATTTGTCAGAACCTATGGTCTCCATCTATTTCGCTTTCTTCACACCGAATAATTTCACTTTTTAACTATTTAGTTTTCATAAATAGCTGATCTATTAATTTAATTAATTGTAAGTTTCCCTAGCTACCTATATATTCTTTCCTTTCACCTAAGCATTAGGCTATTCATAGAGCAGGTGGGGACAGTACATGATTAGATTAATATCCAGTATTCGATACAATAATATGAATCGTGGTCATGTGTTGTACTTATAATTGCCTTGGTGGTGTAATGGTTAGAGTATTTAAAATCTGTATGTGGTAACCCAGGTTCGAATCCCGGCAGGATCACATGTTTTCATTAATTTCTTTGGGAGCTGTTTGGTGTGTGGAGTGAAATTAATAAATTACATTATACTTTTTCTCCACTAGCAAATCACCAATTGTAGGGTTAAGAACCAATTAACGACGCCATTAGACTGAATTTGCCCTGCCGTACCTGAAAAAAAAAACGTAAATTTAGAGGGTCGTGTTTAAAGCCTGAATGATTGTCCTGGATTTGGTAGTAATGGTTGTGTTGGGGTTTGTGATTTGTGTAGATTGTGAATTGTGTAGTTGTGGTGAATGTTGTAGTGATTGTGTATTACTTAATCCTTACAGTACCGGAGACGTCTCTTTTATCTTATTTCAGTTACATTTAGACGTTTTTTATGAAGCTTAAGAAAGATACATGTTAGCTAAAAGGATTAATTGAGATAGTATGGAGCCTTTTAATTGATAGACGCCCTCCCTATGCTGAATATAATCATCAAATAGTTACCAGAATATAATGGAAATGTTGTCAACGGTATTGAATGAGTTAAAGTTTTGATGGTAATTGTATTTGTGATTGCAGTGATTGTGTGTGATTGTTAAATAATTGAAGTGGTTGTGCTGGTGATCGTGGGTATTATGTTTTAAGAAGTTTAAGTGATGGTGGTTGTTTTGGTGGTGTTTTTGTGGTGGTTGTGAATGTGATGGTGATTGAGCTTGTGGCTGTGATGATTGAGGAAGATAGCATCGTGGGTAAGAGAGCCAACCAAAGTCAAGGATATTCTAGAAATTATAAATGAACAGAAATTGAGATGGGAATTACATGTAGCAAGAAGATAGGACAATAAGTGGAGTAAAAGACTAACTAACTGGACCCCCAGATAAGGAAAACGCAACAGGATAGACCAGAAAGGAAAGTGGAGAGCCAAGCTAGAAAATAAATGCAGGGGCAACATGGTAACTTCTGGGAAAGTCTCGGGAGTCTTGGAAAAGGTTGAGGCAGGCCTTTGTTCAGCAGTGGACTCCTATGGCTTGTGATGCAGATGAATATTAATGCATAATTTTGCTTTTTATGGAATTCCCTCTCGTAAAACAGAAGGGTATTAGATTTCCCATAACGTTGTAAGTAGATTATATAAATAATAATGAACAAAACACATTATAACTATAATGCCACCTATAAAAATTGCTTCAGTCTACACTCTACACCATGCCATCTACTGATATAAAAGGACACAGAGGACACCACAAGAGAGTTCCAGAGCACCCTTCATGTGTGCAGATGCTCCTGCGCCAGCCAACATCAATACATCATGTTGTCGATAGCCACTGAGATCACCAAATAGCTAGCCCTTCTAGCCACCAGGCGACATCAATCATACAATGCAGTATAGATACAGACTATGTGCACCAACCTAGCATCAATAATTCTGCTAGGTACGATGCTAGCCTATCCAGGTCTAAAAATTGGCCCAATGCTAGGTTCGAGACTAGTCCTGTTAAGTTCGATACTAGTACTGCTAAATACGATACTAGCTTGTCATGTCTGAAAACTGACCCTGCCAAGTGTTCTGGTAATTCTGTTGAGTACGATATTAGCTCTTCAGGTCTAAATAGAACCTGCCTAAGTATTCTTGCTATACGTTGTTTTCGAAACCAATAACAGTGCAACAAGTGGTAACTGTGAGGCCCAAAGCTTCCTTTCCAGGTCATAGACCAGAGTTACAACAGCAGAGAATCACCTCTACACCTTCCCTTGCTCGTGGTACGATACCTTGCAAAGCTATCGGTGAAGGAGATACAAGAAACTCTGAAGTTTGTCCAGCCCAGAAGTCAAGGCCTGACCGAACACCAACTAAAGACGAGAGCCGACCTAGAAGCACATCACCAGTCCAAAAGCGACAAATCACTAAGTCCCCCCTCGACACTGTAGTGCATCTCTAATTTTAGAGTCCCTACTTTGCAGTTAACATACTGCTATCCCTTCAGGAATACACAACACATGTACTGTCGCTGCTTCTCCCCATTTAAATACTCTAATTATACGTTTGGACATTCCCAACCAAAGTAAAGTTAAATTATATAACAAATTAAAACTGTATCAATAGTGAAGTCACAGAGTGTGAGGTGAAGCTGAACGGAGATCTATGGATGCTATGGAGATCATCAACTCTTTTAAGTATCTGGGCAGTGTGTTGAGTAAAGATGGGACTATGAATGAAGAAGTGCGGGAGAGGGTACAACAGGGGAAGAGGGTTGTAGGAACGCTGCAAGCAGTAACAAGAAATAGGGTGGTCAGTATGGAAGGGAAGAAGTCCTTGCATGACAGTGTGGTAATCCCGACACTGACTTACGGAAGCGAAGGATGGACGTTGGTTGAGAGACTCAGACCAAGAGTGAGAGCAGTGGAAATGAATTACCTAAGAAGTGCATGCTGAGTTACATGGAGGGATAGACAGACTAATGAGGAAGTAAGAAGGAGGTGTGGTGTGGAGGTAGATGTGCTGGAAAGTGTGAAAAGGAACAACTTGAGATGGTTCGGCCATATGGAACGTATGGAAAGCGAGAGAATGACTAAGAGGGTGTACGAGAGCGAGGTGGAGGGACAGAGAGGGAGAGGTAGACCGAAAGAGAGGTGGAAGGATGGAGTGAGGAAGTATATGAACGAAGGCGGTGCTGGTTGGGGGGAGGGACGTCGACTGACCGGGGACAGAGGTGCATGGGGACGGTTCGCTCGTGGTCACCCCTTCGGGGATCACGGCGTCAGGCAATAGATAGATAGATAGAGTAAATTAATTATCATTCCTTGTGAACATAATAAATACTATAGTTAAACTAATAGAGAAAACGTGATTTTCATATCAATGAGGCAGGCTATGCTAAACTCAGTTTTTAAAACTTAATATAAGAACCCCGTAATGATTGAAGTCCACAAACATATTCACGCCTGTTAGACGTGTTTCATATTAAAGTACGCAAACGATCCAGCACTAACTAAAACAATTTGTAATTACATCTGTCTTTGTTAACTTAATTGTATGTTTTTTATGTATTTGATTTCCCATTGTGTTTTGTGTGAAACTGTATATATTAGTGTATAAATAAAGTGTTGTACTGTACCTATTGAATAATTTGCCTTGTGTTTTATCGTATTTATATGTAGACTTCTTAGCTTCTCCCCATTAGTAGAACTCAGCAATATCCAGATTTGCTCTAGCACAATAAAAACTTAACATAATTTAGTTGTAGCCTATATAGTAGTGTCCAGAATAAAACGACAAACAAGAGCAACGCCTATTTCATATTTTCTTCCAAAGAAGGATGGGCTTTTTTCTATCTCTTTTTCTGTATTCCAACTACTCCTCTTGGCCCGGGCATAGGCTGAGAGCCTGTACATTCTACCGCTCCACATGGTGAAGCCCGTGTGGTCTCGTTCCAGTCTAGTGAATAAGACATGTGAAGCACCCACTCACGGCCCGAAGCAGCCCCATCTCTGATGTTGCTTTGCCTCCGTGTTTCATTGTCTCACCCCCTAGACTCGGACCTTCACTCTCAGAACACCACCTATTGAGCAATGAAGTCACAAGGTATTGCCCCCCTGTAGCATATTTTGAATGTGGGAATATTCATACAGTGCTATTTAATCAGGGAATAATTAGGGTATTTTAGGGGGGTTTCAGTGGGTTTTGTGGTAATGCACTGATACTAGGTGCAGCACAAATTCCATCCCAATAATATCTCTCCATTGACATATCAGGATTCGAACCCGGGTCCATTGGATTACCAGTCCACTGGCAAGACCACTCCACCACACCTCCCCTGCAAGCTGTACCGACCCATAATCATGTGTAATTATGGTTTTGTATGCACAGTCGTCCTTTCACACCAACACGAGAGACAAAGCATATTCACACACACACACACACACACACACACACACATGCACACGCACGAACTGACCAGAGAGTTAACATGAGAGACAGCGGTCGGAACTCTTGTCATACATTGTGACATGCGGGGATACAACCAGACATATAGATGGACAGCAATACCGGGAAGGCAGACATGCAGGTCGGTAGTAAGGCAGGCAGAAATTTAGACAGGCAGGCATGCAGGTAAGTAAGGAAGCAGACAGACAGGTAGCCAGGTAGGCAATCAGGTCGCCAAGCAAGTAGATAAACAGACGGCAATACATTGAAACATTTAAGTAGATAGGTAGACAGACAGGTAAAAAGACAGACATATAGGACGACGGCAATACATTGGAAGATAGACAGATAAGTAATCATACCGGCTGATCTATATTATGTAGTTGCCATCTGGTCAGTATTGAACGAGGCTGGTGGACAGGCAGTTCTAACCCTTTCCTGGATGATGCACTTTTCTTCTCAGAAATTCTGACTAATTATAATCTAGAATACATAAGTAATGTTTGTATGTATGTATGTATGTATGTATGTATGTATGTATGTATGTATGTATGTATATACTCAGGTACATACCCCATAGCTGGGGGTGGCCGACTCGAGACAGAGCCTACAATAGATAGTTAATTGTAAATATCCTATACAAATAGAATGCTACTCCTTTAAAACTCACAAGGAGAGGTGGGGAAAGAGGATTTTTATTTGAACAATATATTTTGCAATTATTAAGAGCATATTTATTTATTATACGGTAATTTGTGCACCATAATATTGTTGATAATACATAAATGAAGCCGAAACTGAAACAAAGTCTCGATAAGCAAGGTTTGCTAAGTGTGGTTCTGAAGTGTTTATATATCAACCCCTTGAGGATTGTGAAGTGTTTTGGCAGTATATTCTGGCTTATATAATTGTATTTACACCATTTTATTAATATTAAAAAGAGCATACGAAAGTCAGAGGGTTAATTAAGATAGTTTTTACCCTTTTCATTCCCACATCCTTCCTAAGTTATATACAATTATCTAATGATAGACAGAATAAACTGTCAACATGCTTCATAATCCTCACGGGGTTATAAAAGTAGAACATCAATTATGTCCGTGGGTGCAGTAGCTTGTATTTTATATTTATCTATCTATTTTCCATGTATTTATTATATTTATTCATTTATATTGTTTCTATAAGTAAGGGGTTTACGGAGAAGGAAAGGGTTAGACAGGTAAGAAAGAGTGGGTGAAACTAAACACCTTGAGGATTATAACGCGTTCTGACAATTTTGTTGGCTAATAATAGACGATTTTATACAGATTAGGAAGGTTATAATGAAAGTCAGAGGGTTGATTGGGCCTTTTTTACGGCTTCCAGTCCCGTAGATCCTTCCTAAACCATTAATAATCGTCTAATGATAGCCAGGCTAAACTGCTAGAATGCGTCATAATTCTCAAGGGGTTAAATCAATAGGAGCCCACAATTGTTACTGCCCCCCCCCCCTCCCCCCCCCCCCCCCCCCCCTCACACACACACACACTCTCGCTCTCCCTCCATATTGACAGAGCTATTCCATTATTCGCTGCCTCGGACAAGAAAGGCGGCCGAGGGGACATTTTTCACCGTCTGTATCTGATTCTATATGGCGGTGACAGAGAGAGAGAGAGAGATAGAGAGAGAGAGAATACAAATGAATTCAAAGGAATTCAAGCAATAACAGGCCTAGTGACCCCTCGGGTCTGCTTTACATATAAATCACTGCTGCTCAGATGTTCCCTCGGGTCTGCTTTACATATAAATCACTGCTGCTCAGATGTTCCCTCGGGTCTGCTTTACATATAAATCACTGCTGCTCAGATGTTCAACAGTGGTTCAGAGTGGGTGAGGGCAAATTAGAAAGGGAAGGTAATTTTTCGACCCCAATCTTCCTCATGCATAGCCCCATTAGTTTTCAAATTTTAGGACGTTCGCCCCATTAGTTTGGCAATTTTAACACCTTTCGTGCCATTTAGGTGTCTATTTTCTCCTGGTGAGCGATAGCGAGCATGCAATTCAGGAGAAACTGGCCTTTGGTCGGGATATTTATCTACCGAAAAAATTTACTCGTTTGTCTCGAAGGGGGGGGGGGGGTCTTGTTTTTGTAAAGCTTTATGCTGGTTTACGAAGGAAACTAACAGCCATCCCTTAAATAACCCGAGTGATTAATAACAGGGGCTGCATGGGTGCAGTTGGTGTTGGGTAACAGAGTTGCATGCAGACTATTCATTCGTGGCCACCTATTCGTGGCGTCTAGTAATAGATAAGTAGAGATAATATATGTTTGTGAATGAGGGTTGGTATATTAACCCATTCTGCGCCGGCGACGTCCCTCTTAGTTTATTTTAGGTATATTTAGACGATTTTGTGCAGTTTGTGAAGGATCTGTGGTAGTAGAAATTATTAAGTAAGATAGTTCGAAGCCTGTTAGTTGCTGAATATAATCGTCTAATAGTAGCCAGAATAAATGATATAGACGTTGGTGGTACAGAAGGAGTTAACACACCGCTATTCAATCAAGTTTGCATAATTTCCAATGTGGAAACTTAGATTTGTTACAGTACTTTATTTATGAAAAACTAAAGGAATATACAATTCATTAACAAAGAAACCATGCAAGATATGCAGAAATATAACTTCTTTGTCGAGAGTCATTATTTATGTAGTTTTCTTCTTGGTGTTTTATCTTAATGTAACTTTTTCATTAAAATGCAAATAAAAGATGCTAAAATGCGTGTGTGGACTTCCTCCAGAGCAGGGTCTTTTATATTAATACAAATATCAACAAAGGGTTTTCTTGATTTGATTCAATCAAATGAATGCCATTTTAAAGTTAATGAAACTATTACAGTTGTCTTCTTAATTTAATTAAATTCCTGGATATTAGCACGGCCATTACTATTGACTATGTTGATGGACAACATACCATTTATCTACTGTAATGTGATATATCGCAATAGAGTTGCCTATTTATTCCGCATGGAGATATCAATAGAAGTTTCAGATTCTCAGACAAACGTTACACCAAAAGTACAGTCATAATTAATATTGTGTTGAAAATCTTGTCATAAACTGTAATTCATAGATGCTATAGCACAGATGCATTACCACAAAACCAACCGAAGCGCCAATAAAATACCCTCATTGTTCCCTGATTAACCCACAGGACCCCAGCGCCGCAGCGTATGCGTCGGCAATGTATGTAACGCTTAACCCCAGCGACGCATAGGGTGCGTCGCGTTAATTACTCCGGTTCAATGGCACCTAGAGGGCTCAGATTTGTATAGAAACTGCGTAAGCATCCCACGCAACAGCAACAATGCCGATGGTTGAAAACTCTTAAAGTCAAACCGCGTGCGCGTGAGCGCGAAAAAACCTGTTTTTGCATGTTTTTGCCTACCCATTTCCCCATGTTAATTCCGACTTTCGGGCGCCCCTTAGGACCCCTTAATGACCTAGGGGATCGTTTTTGTTTTTTTTCCCTTCATTTCTAACCCATTCCAGGTGTTTTCTGAAAAGAAAAAAGATGTTGACAACCTGCTGGGCCTGGAGTGTACATTTATATTATATTGCCTGGGGCTCAGTGGGTTAAATAGCACTGTATGAATATTCCCATATTCAAAATATGCTATAGGGGGTCAATGTCTAGTGAGTTAATTGCTCAATAGGTGGCATTCTGAAAGTGAAGGTCCGAGTCTAGGGGAAGAGACAGTGAAGCACAAAGGCGAAGCAGCTTTAGAGATGGGGCTGCTTCGAGCCATGAGTGGAACTGAAAGTGCTTCACATGTCTCACTCCCTAGACTGGAACATGACCTCACGGGCTTCACCGTGTTGAGCGGTTGATTGTACAGGCTCTCAGCCTATGCCAGAGAGCAGTGTTATTAACTAATTTTTTCAAGAGAGCCAAAATATCAGGACATATTCAGAGTGAGAACCGCATAAGCCATAGGGCAAATAAGCCACAAGGATAAGCAGAACAAAATATATATAGGAACTAAATTATATTTTGTGGGTTTCCATAGCCACAGATTTATAGACCAAGACTAGTAACAATTATTATATTGAAATTCTTTAGTTAAAATAAATTATCTCTCTCTCTCTCCTCTCTTGCGAGCCGCCAATCAGGTCATTGCGAGCCGCCACTGGCTCGCGAGCCGCGCAATGAAGACCACTGCCCTGGAGGGAGTAATTGGAATATAGACAAAAAGAAAAACATGTTTTTCCTTGACATCCTTCATTTGTGTCTAATAGCCTATGACTAGTAGCATATGTTTTTCACGTCTATGGAACACATGTCCGCAATTTTCTGTTCGGTTCCTTTGATAGCTAGAAAATTTTTGTACACTCCAAAAATGTTGTCAGGCCCATTAATATCAACTAAAATCCTTAGTATTACCACCTGTTGATCTTTGATAACAATTTAAAAAAATTCAATTCAAAATATTTTATTTGTCATGAAAGGTTTGTACATTATACAGCCACATATTACATTATTTTGTATACATTCCATAACAAATGAGGACTTGATACCCTATGGTATATAATTATGTCCTCTACTCAGCTACAAAACATTCGTTATTAGGCAGGCAAACGGCAAGAAAATGGTGCATTACGTAATAAAGAAAATAGTGAACTGAATGGTGAGAATTATCTTAGTAATAGCAACAATACTAGTACAAAAAAAAAAAAAATATATATATATATATATATATATACTGTATATGTATTAATAATATTAATTATATAAATAATAATAATAATAATAATACAAAATAAAAGCAATATTAACTAATAATAATAATATAATATAATTGTTTACCTAATTCAATGATAACGCTGTAGTTATATTATCTTAATTATCAAACATATATGGTTTTAATTTCTGTTTATATATGATAAAAGAGCAATGGTTATCTACCTTTCCTGTCAAAGTGTTCCATATATTAGTTCCCATATATCTAAATGTACAGTGTACCATACTAGTTCTTCCTCTTGGCATGTGTATGAGAGATCTTTGTCTAGTAGGATAAGAATGTATAGCTTCATTCGTTACAAACATATCACTCACAGCTTCAGGTGTCATATTATTCATAAATTTGTACATTGTCTTCGCTATGCAAAACTCGTACACTCGTGGAAATAGTAGCAATTTTAACTGTTTAAATAATGGACTGGTCTATAACCAGCAGATGCAATAATCCTAATTACTTTATTTTGAACTCTAACAAGAGACTGAATGTGACAGTTACTGGCACCACCCCACACTTCAATGGCATACGTCAAATAAGGATAAATAAAGCTATTATATAAAGTTGCCAATGTTGATGAGTTGAGTAACTTCCTAGCCTTACTTAGTATTCCTATGCCCTTAGATATTTTAGTTCTAATGTTTCGTATTTGTTCACTCCAAGTCAGTTTTGAGTCCACAATTACACCCAAGAATTTGGTAGTTTCTACTTGTTTTAAATGTACACTCACGCGTACTAAAAGTTGCTCAGGGGTGGATCCTTCCTTCCCCTACTCCACCCTGGGCAAGTGGAAGGGGGGAGTAGGGTCCAAGTCTATCCCCACCTTCCACCCAAAACTATCCCCAACTCCCCCATCTTCATTCTCTAGCTGACAGTTAGTGATTAGCGACGATTGTTCTCAAGTATTGCAAAGTATCGTTAAACCATCATTGCACGTGCTTACAATGGCCGATATTTTACATTTATTAAGAATTTATAAATACAATATACTATATAATTGTATTCTCAAAATGAGTGTCTATACACAACGTGGGTTACACGAATCTTGGCTGAAGGGGTCTTGTGCTTCTCTCTCTCTCTCTCTCTCTCTCTCTCTCTCTCTCTCTCTCTCTCTCTCTCTGCGTGTGTGTTTCTCTCTCATTGCACTACTTTCTACGATCAACACTAAATGTGATTTCAATATAATAATACCGTAATTAAATCCAATCTCATTAAGTACTCAGGATTTTATGTTCACCATTATTGCCATACACATCAACGTGCCCTCTACGATCTACTCCTATGTTCTCAAATGACTTACAAAGTCGGGCTTTTATATCATCAAAGGAAAGGACTAAAGGCAAATATTGGCTGGAATAGTGTTGCGACTGTTATTGATAGTTTCGTTTATATTTTCAATCAGTTACTCCCATTTATTCAATACCATACAAACTATAAACGTTCTGAATTTTATTATATTTGGCCTATGCACTTTTTTTCAATCAATTAAATGTAGAACTCGATACAAATTACTATCAAAGTTGGTGTTAACTTTGAGTAAGGTTTAAGTATAGGACTACATTCCTTACAGAGTGTGCAAAATACTATCTACTGTCTTCTTGAACTGTTCAACTGAGGAAATAATTACAACTTCTAAGAAAAGTTTGGTCCAGGTAGAACAGATCTTAAATGGGAAACAGTTTCCACAAATACTAGTGCTGAACCTTTTCAATTCTAATTACCAGCCATGTTTGTGTATTGTATTCATTATGAGGCTAAACATTTTGCAATGATACACATTATCAGACCCATTACATATTTTAAAAACTTAATTGAACTGACCTCGTAGTCTGCGTGTTATGAGAGAGAGAGAGAGAGAGAGAGAGAGAGAGAGAGAGAGAGAGAGAGAGAGAGAGAGAGAGAGAGAGAGAGACCACTACAGCCGAGATTCTTGTAACCCACGTTGTGTACAGAAACGCATTTTGATAATACAATTATACAGTATATTGCATTAATAAATTCCTAATAGTTGTTTAAATGTTGGCCATTGTATGCATGTGCAATAAGGGTTTAACAATAATGTGTAATACATGAGAAAAATAAACGCTAATCACTAACTGCCAGCTAGAGAAGAAAGATGGGGGAGATGGGGATAGCTTGGGGGTGGAAGGGGGGGGGGGGAAGAGACTTGGACCCGACTCTCCCCTTCCACTTGCCCAGGGTGGAGTAGGGGAAGGAAGGACCCACCCCTGAGCAGCTTTTAGTACGCGTGAGTGTACATTGTGTATATTCACAAACAAATTAGTCCGCACTGGTTTGCCTTTCGTGTGGAAAATCATGTAATTTGTCTTATTGATGTTTAAAGATAATTTGTTCACATTAACCCATTCATATAATTTGTTAAGTTCAGTATTCATTGTAATTATTAGATTGTCTAAATTTGTATCACTCAAAAATATATTAGTGTCGTCGGCAAACAAGAGCGGAAATAATGATGAAGATATGTTAGCAATATCATTGACATACAAAAGATACAATAAGGGACCAAGAATAGATCCTTGTGGTCCTCCACCTTTAAATTCACAAGGCGCGGAATCTTTACCATCATAACAAACATATTGTTATTGAGTAAACGTAAGCTTTTGAATGAGGTCAACAGAAATCTTTGCCACATTTGTCGGCATTTATCACATGACTGGAACACAAGATCCACCTATGTGGGGTTGCCCATTGTTGAGTAGCTGTCCCGCTCTCAAGATATCACGCACATTAAAGGGAGATGGCTCGTTTCTCTAGCTCCTTTAGTTCTCAAATTTCAAGACGTTCAGCCCATTAGTTTGGCGATGTTAAGACCTTTTGCCCATTTTTTCTTTGTCAATATTAAAACTTTCCGTGTAATTTAAGTGCTGATTTTTTCATGGCGAGCGATAGCGAACCTGTTATTTAGGAGGAATTGTTCTACAGAAAAATTTAAAAATATATCTTGAAAGGGGATTCTGGGGGTGTTTTCCTAAGATTGATGGAGGTTTAGGGAGGAAACTAGAAAAATAAGAAATACATGAAAAAAAAAATCGACCAAAAAATAAAAGGGCATTAATAAGGCTTTTGGCGAGCTATTGATTTTGGCGGTACTTGTTTACAATTTATAGTCTGTGTATTTCCAGCTGACGGTAAACTGTAATGGCCTTATCTGGATGACTGAGTTATTATGAAGATGTTGTAGCCAAGTATGTTTCTAATTGTGAAAACTCGGTATGTACTGTATATGATGCAGAGACCTATACTGTTTATTTTCATCTGACGATCAATTGAATCTCTTAGCAGCTAATTTCTCGATATGTATTGGACAAAATATGAAACCACTATGTCTCTGCATCATATTAACACCAAGATGTTATCATTAGCACCATATTTCACTACAAAATCTTCAAAATAACTTAACATTCTTTATGGAAACTTTGCAATTTACCGGCAGTTGAAAAGAAACAGTGTAGTAGTTTCATATTTGTTTTCATGAAGTCTCGAGAAATCAGCTGCTAATGGATTCAATTTACTGTCAGCTTAAAAGAAAAACATGGAATTGATTTAACGAGCTCCCTTGCCGGACAGAGCACTACAGCGCTCGTTCCTCGTATATGATGTTAATATATACTGGCTCTGTATCATGTGGGTAAAGTGCACTATCCCAAATATATTACCTGATGACTACATGTTACAGCTGCCTGGTCATAAAGTGTGGTGCCGATATAGGATAATAAGTCATACTGTTTCAACTATTATCCTTATATTGTTGATTCACTATTGTTATATTTTCTCAATCGTAGCACATTTATATTCATACTCATATTTCTGTCCAATGTCGACGATCATTATGAATATCCTTAGATAATAATAGACGCGTAATAGTATATACCGGGTACTAGAATTACAATTACTCTCTTGGTACTATTTTTATTTTACCTCAGTTGTTTGTGTCGTTGATCTTCGTCCTAAATGCATGGAAGGATGAAAAGAGGCGGAAGTTATTTTGGTATTCAAATGTCAACTACCGGGAGAGGGTGAGCAATTGTGGTCAAATTATCGTTTATTGTGGTGAATATCGAGCAGGAGGAACGAGGAAGGAAGCGGGCAGGAAGGAATGGAGGAGGAGAAGGAAAAGGAGGAAAAGGAGAAGGAGAAGGAGGGAACGAAGGAGAAGGAAAGAGGAAAAGGAAAGGGGGAAGACGAAGGGGGAGGAACAAATGAGGGAAAAGGAGGATGCAGAAAATATAGGAGGAGGAGCTTGGGAGGTCGAGAGGAAGACAGAGGTAAAGCGGAGATAAGAAAAGGAGGAAATGAGACAAAGGACGGGGAGCGAGGGGATTGGGGAGGACGAGAGAGGAGAAGCGAGGGAGATAGAGAGGAAGGAGGAGAGAGGAAAACGGAGAGAAAGAGGAGTCGGAGGAGAAATGAGACACTTTTGGAGAAACAAGGGAAGGGAAGGGGTTATGGGAAGTAAAACTGAGGAGAAACAGAAAGATGGACGAGGAGGAGAAAGGAGACACAGAGGAATACAAGACTTGCAAACTGCAACAGACCAGAAAGTAGAGAAAAGGATAGTAAAGCTGAAGGTTCCACTCCACCCACCACTTCTTCCAGCTTACGGTGGCGTGGAAACAGGACAATATGCCATATGCAGCACACAGAACCTGACATGGAGTTTCGGATAGGATAGGATGAAAGGAGATTTATTAGTAGTCTATGCTAATTCTACATCCAATATCCTGGAACAAAACATTGAGTCCATAAAGTCCTCCTTCTCAAATGGCGTATGTATTCAGTCCAGTTGTTAGCCCCTTATGTACCGGCAACGTGTTTTTACTTGCATTTTGGCTACTAGTAGACATTTGTATTCAGTTTAAATAGGGCCTCTAGCAATTACAGGCTTCGAACTGTCTCACTTAACTATGTTTACTACCGCAGATCATTCTTAAACTGCACAAAATCGTCTACATATATCGGTAGCTTGAATAAAACTAAAACAAGTGTCGCCGTTACAGAAGGGGTTAACGACACTTACGAATGTGACTAGAACAAAGTATGTCACATTATTGTTGGTGAACAATGTGACTAGAACAAAGTATGTCACATTATTGTTGGTGAACAATGTGACTAGAACAAAGTATGTCACATTATTGATGGTGAACAATGTGACTAGAACAAAGTATGTCACATTATTGTTGGTGAACAATGTGACTAGAACAAAGTATGTCACATTATTGTTGGTGAACAATGTGACTAGAACAAAGTATGTCACATTATTGATGGTGAACAATGTCAGGCTTAAGAACGCTTTAAGAATAATTGGTGGAGCACAAGACTGAGTCTCTGTGCGACATTAGTCCGAGCTCAATGTCTTAAGTATATAATTGATAAGTAAAAACGAATATGCTCACAGCCGTACGTTTGTAAATGCACCAGTTCAAGCAATACACGCGGTTTATATAATTATTGTGTCTCTATTTGTCTATAGATCTATTTGTCTATCATCTCTCTCTCTCTCTCTCTCTCTCTATATATATATATATATATATATATATATATATATATATATTTTTTTTTTTTTTTTTTTTACTCAACACGATAAACAGCCGACGCGAGACAGGAATATATTAGACCTCGTAATCACTACCCAAGAAAATCTATTATCAAACCTGGATGTAGGTGAACATCTGGCAACGTCATATCATAAAATCATAAGAATCAACGTTATAAGCAAATATTCCACAGTAAAAACTACAGCAATGGTTCCGGACTTTAAAAATACAAATTATGACAGACTTAAGGAATCGCTATCAAACATACACTCAAACCTTATAAATATAAACGAAGTAAATGAACTGTGGGGAAATTTTAAGTCTACAATTACAGAAGCGCATAAACGATTTGCACCCATGAAACCAAAACGTAATACGAAACCAAGTATTACTGTACCCTTGGTACAGTAGAGATATTGGCAAGGCAATAAGGAAAAGGAACCAACTCCACAAACTTGTAAAAACTAACCGAAACACTGAAGTCGTTAAAAACTTGTACACAAATAGTAGAAGGGAAGTGAAAAAAATAATAAGGGCGAACAAACAAAATTACGAAATTACTATTGCCAGAGAGAGTGCCACAAACCCCAAAATATTCTACAGTTGCGTAAATAAAAATATACAGATCAAAAGCGGAATCGGACCGCTAATAGAAGATGGCCAGACGATAACAGGTGACATAAACACGGCAAATATGCTCAACAAATATTTTGGTTCAGTTTTCACAGAAGTTATCGATCATACCCCTGAAAATAAAACCTCAACTCATGTGATAGGAGATTTCACCATCAGTGTTAGCGAAGTACACAGCAAATTGAGTAATTTAAATGTAAATAAGACCCCGGGACCCGACATGCTCCACCCGAAAGAAATTAAGAATATTAAGGACGAGATAGCAAAACCCCTGACACAGCTATTTAACTTATCATTACTACAGGGGATTGTACCGAGTGATTGGAAAGATGCGAACATTACGCCAATATACAAGAAGGGTAGCAAGGCCAAAGCAAGTAATTACAGACCAATTAGTCTAACTTCAATTATAGGAAAAATTATGGAAAAATCCTTAGAGATAAGATAGTAGATTACCTCGAATCAAACAACATAATCAAAAATAGTCAACATGGCTTTAGATCAAATAAGTCATGCCTAACAAATTTGATTGAATTTTATAAAAAACTATTCACATATAACGACATGACGAAATCAATAGATATAATCTTCTTGGACTTTCAAAAAGCTTTCGATAAGGTGCCACATCGGAAACTAATGGCTAAACTGCAGAGGATAGGTATCAAAGGTAAAATTCATTCTTGGATACAAAATTGGCTTACAGACAGAAGACAGAGAGTGGTGATAAATGGAGTGGAATCCGAGCCAGTCACTAGTGGAGTTCCATAGGGTTCGGTCCTTGAACCGGTCCTGTTTCTCATTTACATTAACGATATTGATGTAGGGGTAAACAACACCATCTCCAAATTCGCCGACGATACAAAGATAGGAAATGCAGTCCTGACCGAAGAAGACATAAATGCGCTGCTGTCTGATTTAAACAAGATATCAGAGTGGTCTGAAAAATGGCAGATGCCCTTCAATGTCGATAAATGTCAGGTGCTGCAGGTTGGTAGCAGAAATATGAAATACAAATAGGCCTACGAAATGAATGGCCAACAAATAAAAACCACAAGGTAGTAAAAGACCTATGGGTACTAATGTCTGAAAACCTAAAAACTTCCGACCAATGTATAGCAGCTGCAAATAAGGCAAACAGAGAATTGGGCTTTATTGAACGAAAATTTACATATACACATGAGAACGTAATAGTGCCACTGTTCAAAAGTATGGTGAAGCCCCACCTTGAATATGGTGTGCAGTTCTGGTCACCTTATCTGAGCAAGGACATAATAAGACTCGAGTCAGTGCAGCGTAGAGCGACGAAGATGATACCCTCATTAAGAAATAAACCATATGAAGAAAGACTTAAACGATTGAACCTGTTCTCACTAAAAAAGAGGAGGTTGAGGGGTCAACTCATTGAGTGCTTTAAGATACTGAAAGGCTTCGACAAAGTCGATATAAATGCGCTATTCACATTAAACAATAATACTCAAACTCGCGGAAATGGAATGAAATTAAAAACCAAAAAGGCAAACCTAGATGTCACAAAGAGTTTCTTCACCTACAGTGTGGTGACAGAGTGGAATAAATTACCAGCGAGAGTGGTGGAGAGCGACACAATAAACGTTTTCAAGGGAAGGCTTGATCTCTATCTAGAGGGGGCTGGGATGATATGGAAAAAAAAAAAAAAAAAAAATGTAAGGTCAGACTGCCTAGTAAGGACCCCGAGGTCTGTGTGGTCTGTGTATCTATATAGCTCTATGTAGCTCTATCTCTCAAATTATCTTCCACTTTTCGTATGACCACATTATTTTTTAACCTCCAGCAAGTCTTCTTCTTCCCCGACAACAATTTATTGTTGTCTCTATCTTATCTACAGGGTGGCGCGGAATTACCTGCTCTTTGCTACAGTCGTCAGTTTGCAATGTGTATATATATATATATTTCGCTACCATTGGTACATTACCTGTCATGCCATATAATACTATTTCATAGCATTACCTGATCTTTCCTGCAGTCGTCAGTTTGCAATATATATATATTATAATATATATATTTATTTATATATACATATACATATTTATAAGAGCCAAGGAAAAGGTACGCAAAGGTCTCATTAGAGACATGCTGTTTGCTGATGATGCAGCAGTTGCAACCCACACCCAGCAGGAGCTGCAATCATTGATGGACCGCTTCTCCCAGGCTTGCAAGGGCTTCAGAATGACCATCAGTCTGAAGAAGACAAACATCCTAGGACAGAACACAGCTACACCTCCGGTCATCACCATTGACAACTACGAACTCGATGTTGTACAGCAATTCACGTACCTCGGCTCTACTGTCACCGACAACCTCTCCTTAGACACCAAGATTGACAAAAAAATCGGGAAAGCAGGTACAACACTCACTCGCCTCACAACTTGAGTATGGACAAATCCCAAGCTTACAGTGAGGACAAAAATGGCAGTGTACAACGCCTGTGTCATCAGAACACTGTTGTACGGCAGCGAGGCATGGACTACATATGCCAGACAGGAGAGAAGACTCAACACATTCCACCTGAGAAACATCCGTCGAATCCTGGGCATATCTTGGCAAGACAGAGTGTCAAACGCAGCGGTCTTGTCTCACACAGGCCTTCCCAACATGTACACCTTGCTCAAACAACGCAGACTACGCTGGTTGGGCCATGTTCGCCGCATGGAGGATGGCCGCATACCAAAAGACATGGCATGGCTGGCATCTGGGGACAGAACCATTGGCCGTCCACAGCTGCGATACAGGGATGCCTGTAAGAGAGACGTGTTAAGCATGGTTCACACATTCAAGAGTAGGTGCCAGAGTCAAGTACGAGTGAGCGAAGAGTGACACTCTTCGTGGATCTTCATGGCTCTGGCAAGAACCAGCCCGAGTAAGATCACTGTTCCCGATTCACCAAGAGTCAACAAGAGTCAGTACGTGTTCATCCAAGAGTCAGTACGAGTCACGGAGAGTCAACAAGAGTCACGAAGAGTATAACTTGAACCCAACACGAGTTGAGGAAATTTGAAAAATAACGGTATATTTTCCGGACCAATAAACAAAGAGTCTGTACGAGTCAACAAGAGTCAACAAAAGTGTAACAAGAGTGTAACAAAAGTGTAACAAGAGTGTAACAAGAGTGTAACAAGAGTCACGAAGAGTGCTCCCAAGAGTGCACCATTGTGCAGGTGCCCGATTCACCAAGAATGTAACAAGAGTCAACACGAGTCACAAAGAGTTATGCAGAGTTCAAAAAGAGTCAACACGAGTCACGAAGAGTCAACAAGATTCAACACGTATTGACGCGTGTCTACACATGAGTCCTTCGGACTCTTGACGGGGACAAGAAATGTCATGCAGGCATGAAATTTCTAGGCCACGTCACAAGTCCCCAGGATACACCCCGATACCACACGAGTATAACACGAGTCATGAAGAGTCACGAAGAGTATTCCCGAGTCATGGCCGAATCTGAAAATGTCCCCACTCTTGCTGGACTCTGGCACCGACTCTTGTATGTGTGAACCATGCTTTAACACTCGATATCAATACCGAGTCCTGGGAGGGCCTTGCAGCTGACCGAGTGAGGTGGCGAAGTACTCTATATCAACACCTCAAGACAGGGGAAGAGAAGCTGATGAATGCAGACAAGCGGGCCCGCAGAAAGGAGCGCATCAATTCCAACAGACCAGAGACCACACACAAATGTGACCTCTGTGGCAGAGACTGTCATTCCCGCATGGGTCTCTACAGCCACATGCGACATAGCTCCAGTCAAGCAAACCAAGACAACTAGGATGTATTACCCATAGTCAACCCTGACTGACGGAGGCCTACTATATATATATACAGTATATATATATATATATATATACCCGTTCGTTACCATTGCTACATTACCTGTCATGCCACATAATACTATTTCATAGCATTACCTGATCTTTGCTACAGTCGTAAGTTTGCAATGTGAATTTGTTATTTTTATAGAGATGCTGAGGAAAAAATGTGTTTGTTACAGGGAGTGTGTTGCATATTGTAGTAGAACAGCCTTCCAAGGTTATTGCTTCCAAGACGTAAACTTGCTGTGTTATGGACAAAATTACATACTTTATTTATCCATATTATAGTAAAAATATATTTGTTTTTCTCATTGTATGTATGTTTGCCAAAATTAATAATGGTAGTATTAATAATGGGTCCTGCTCTAGCATATAAATACATATTACTTGAACCAGGATAATATATAATAATAACAGGATTACAGTAAACAAATGATATGAAAGAAAATCGACTATAATGCAATGACCAAAGTCAAGTAAGAACAGCTCAGTAATTGCTAGAGGAAAACTTAGAATGTAATTAATATATTTGAGTAAAACTAGTGAGCAGGAAATGGTGTGTGAACGAAAAGCAATTTGCATAATTAAGAGGGGAGGAGTCTGTGGAAAGAGAGAGTGTGTGTGTGTGTGTGTGAGAGAGAGAGAGAGAAGGCCAGGGCTTTAAGATAAGTTCACAAAAAAGATATTATGGACAAGAGTGAACGAAATATATGAACTTCAAATATGATATGGTTTACGTTTGTGATATTGAATGAATTATGAATATGAACTTGAGAGAAAAGCAAGGTAACACTATATATTATATTATACTGTCATAGACTACAGTAGATATGGACTGGACACGAAAATGGAACTTTGCAGTAAGGGACCCAAAATCGGAGAACGAACCCCAAAGTTCGAACCTCGAAATCGCTAAAATGTGATATTTTCCCGGTTTCGAGGTTCCAACTTGGGGGTTCGTTCTCCGATTTTGGGTCCCTTACTGCAAATGTCAATGTTCGTGTCCAGTCCAGATCTACTGTAGTCTATGATACTGTATAATTTTATAGTTGACTCCTAGAACGAAGCGAAGGCGAATAAGAAAGACAAATTCCAAAGCGTACAGGAACATGTTTTATTGGCAACGTTTCAGCACTAGCATTTGTAATTTTCAAGTAAGGCTAGAAAATTACATGAAAACCATATTAACTATACTAAAAATACTTAATATCTATACATTGAATGTGTAAAGCTTAAATAAGTAAATATAGTTGAGAATGTGACGAGTGAATTGAAACTAATGGCAGTAGAACATTTAGAATACAGTGACATAACTCATTACATTTGACGATATAAATGAAATATTGAAATATCACAAATACATTTATTTAGCAAGAAGATGCAAGCTATATTTAAGAATATAGTGTATACTGAATAAGAATATTTATATTAATGAAGTTGAAGATAATATTGTATTGATGGATGTTGTACCCGATATTACAAACCTATTACAGGTGTGGAGTCCTGGGTACTGTACCTGGTGACAAGCGGAGGTGGTGGGTGAGGAGGGTCTACATTAAGCTGTCGCTCGATTACTCTAGTCGTTTTTTTAGTTATAGAGGATAGAGGCCAGATTATGTGGGCATAATTAATATCAATAGACTAGTCATTGCGGATATTATGAGCATTTTGTACTCTACGTAGACCGCCGGACCATAGCTATACTATTAATATATCTTTAGGTGAAATAAAGATGAGAGAAGGAATAAGTAATAAGAAGCTCAATAAATGTAGTCATTTGATAATTCAATAACATATTACAAAGAATGAGGGTAAACAATCAAGAGAAACCTCGATTAAGTCTCTTAGAAATGCTGAAGTTAGTGAAAACAAAAATATAATTGAGGTTGAGGGAAGATAGGGGTGTTTATTGAAGATCCAGTAAACCAAAATAGAAATGGACTACGCTTTTAGAATAGTGACCAAGATAGCAGGTAACCAGTTTTCCCTACCAAGGTTTGCCGGAGTTACCGCCTGAGGCAGTTGTTTAGGACTGTAAGTGACCTAGGTCTTAAAAAACGAACCTTGCGCCTTTTTGTTATGCTAATTAATCAGCTTATAATTATGCCTCAGGAGAGCAGTGGAAAGACGACTAGGTGGGTTCGACCTGGAAGTTATGGAGGAAGTGGAGGAGATGAGCAAGGTGTTTAAGGATGAGATCTGTGCAGCATGTGAGGAGGTGTGTGGAGTGAGGAGAAGAGGGAGGGGAGTGAAAGGTACAGCATGGTGGACAGAAGAGGTACGAATAGCTGTGGAAGAAAAGAAGAAAGCATATAGAGAGTGGTTGGGTAGCAGAGGGAATGAAGATTCCGAGAGACAGAAACGAGCGAGGTACGTGGAGAGTAAGAGGGTGGTGAAGAGAGTAGTGAAGGAAAGTAAGAGAAGAGTAGATGAGGAATTTGGAAGGAATCTGAGTGTAAAATGGAGGGAGAGTAAGAAACTGTTCTGGAAAGAAGTCAAGAAAGTTAGGGAAGGTAGCAAGGGAAACAGTAAGGGTGTGAAAGATAAGAATGGGAGAATGCTAGCCGAGAAGCAAGAGAGAGTCGAAAGATGGAGGGAGTACTTCAGTGAGTTGCTAAATGAAAGGAATGAAGAGCCAGCAAACATAGCTGGATATGGTATGGGAGGGAGAAGAAGAGAAGTAGTGGAGGAGGAGGTGGGGATCAGGAGGTCAGAAGTGTGGGAAGCCATGAAAAGAGTGAAGTTGGGGAAAGCACCAGGAACAGATGGAGTGTGTGGGGAAATGTTGAGGTATGGTGGTGAGATAGTGATAGAATGGGTATGGAAAATGTGCAAACTAGCATGGGAGAAGGGGAGTGCACCCGATGACTGGAAGACTGGCATAATAGTCCCCCTATATAAGGGCAAAGGGGAAAGAGGAGTGTGTGGTAACCACCGAGGAATATGTCTTCTAAGCGTAGTAGGGAAGGTATACAGTAGGGTAGTGATTGAGAGAGTGAGTGTGAGAACGGAGAAATGGATAGGCGACGAGCAGGGAGGTTTTAGGAAGGGAAGAGGATGTGTAGATCAGATTTTTACCCTGAATTGTGTTGTGGAGAAGTATCTGGAGAAGAAACAAAAGGTGTATGTTGCCTTTATGGACTTGGAGAAGGCCTATGACAGAGTGGATAGAGAAGGTTTGTGGAAAGTACTTAGAATATACGGAGTAGAGGGCAAGTTGCTGAAAGCAGTGAAGAGCATGTATGAGGGTGCAAAGGCGGCAGTACGTGTGGAGAGTGAGCAGAGCGAGTTCTTTGACCTGAATGTTGGTTTGAAACAGGGGTGTGTGATGTCCCCGTGGTTGTTTACTGTATATATGGATGGAGTTATGAAAGAAATACTATCAAGAGCAGTGGATGTTGGTGTATCGCTGAAAAGGGAGGGAATTGAGTGGAAGCTACCTATACTGCTGTTTGCGGATGATACAGTTCTGATGAGTGATAATGAATGGGAGTTGCAGGGTCTGGTAAATGAGTTTGGAACAGTGTGCGAAAAACGGAATTTGAAGGTAAATACGGGGAAGAGCAAGGTTATGGTCTTCGAAATGGGTGAAGTCACAGAGTGTGAGGTGAAGCTGAACGGTCAGGCTATGGAGATCGTCAACTCTTTTAAGTATCTGGGCAGTGTGTTGAGTAAAGATGGGACTATGGATGAAGAGCTGCGGGAGAGGGTACAACAGGGGAAGAGGGTTGTAGGAACGCTAAAAGCAGTAACAAAAAATAGGGTGGTCAGTATGGAAGTGAAGAAGTCCTTGCATGACAGTGTGGTAATCCCGACACTGACTTACGGAAGCGAAGCATGGACGTTGGTTGAGAGACTCAGACCAAGAGTGAGAGCAGTGGAAATGAATTACTTAAGGAGTGCGTGCGGAGTTACATGGAGGGATAGACAGACTAATGAGGAAGTAAGAAGGAGGTGTGGTGTGGAGGTAGATGTGCTGGAAAGTGTGAAAAGGAACAACTTGAGATGGTTCGGCCATATGGAACGTATGGAAAGCGAGAGAATGACTAAGAGGGTGTATGAGAGCGAGGTGGAGGGACAGAGGGGGAGAGGTAGACCGAATATGAGGTGGAAGGATGGAGTGAGGAAGTACATGAACGAAGGTGGTGCTGGTTGGGGGGAGGGGCGTCGACTGACTGGGGACAGAGGTGCATGGGGGCGGTTCGTTCGTGGCCACCCCTTCGGGGATCACGGCGTCAGGCAATAGATAGATAGATAGATAATTATGTTTGTAGTAATTATCAACTGCACATGTAAATGTTCATCACTAATATGCTATATAAACACTTAGTGTAGTCGTGTACTGTATAATAAAAACCTCTATAATCACAAGAAATCTTGATAAGCAATGGATATATATATATATATATATATATATATCCTAGGTGTTGGATTCTGAGGAGAAATTGCAGCGGGTAGGCAAAGAGTCTGGAGTGGTTTGTGGGAGAAGGAAACTGAAGGTGAACGTCAATAAAAGTAAAGTAATGGTGTGTAATAGGGGTGATCGTAGGGTGAATCTAGATGTGAGGCTGGATGGGGAAATATTGGAACAAGTAGAGTGTTTTAAATATCTAGGAGGAACGATAAGCAGGAGTGGAGGTATAGAAATGGAGGTAAAACAGAGAGTGTGTGAAGGAAGGGAGGTTTTCGGAGCAATGGGAAGTATGTGGAAGACGAGAAATCTCGGAATGAAAGTAAAAACTGCGATGTATCAAGGAATTGTTGTGCCAACAGTGATGTATGGGGCTGAGACATGGGCTCTGAAGAAAACGGAGAGAAGAAAGCTGGATGTGATGGAGATGAGCTGCTTGAGGAGTATGTGTGGAGTTACTCGCAGAGACGGATTGAGGAATGAAGAGATACGTAGGAGGGTGGGGCAGCAGGAACGTTTGTCAGCCAGAGTGGACAGAAGGATGCTGAGCTGGTATGGTCATGTTGAACGAATGGGAGATGAAAGGCTTACAGAGAGAATATGTGAGTCAGATACAAGGGGAGATAGAAGGGCAGGAAGACCCCCATTGAGATGGAGAGACTGTGTAAGACAAGCTTTGGATGATAGAGGAATGACTATAGATCAGGCAAAGGAAGTGGTAATAAACAGGAATGAATGGAGAATGCTTGTGAATAGTTGAGTGAACACGTGGTCATTTGGGGGAAGGGGCCGGGCGCAAGTTGGACTAGATAATAGTCCATCAGGCGCCTGGCCCGGGGAGACGATTAATATGAAGGTAGCGCCTGGAAGTGTGGTGGGCGGGCTTGTGGCTTCGGCTCCGCTGCATGTCTGCCTGCCGAGATCGGAACCTCTCCGGGTGTACGGGGTCCGGGGGAGTGCTGGAGCGACCTTGGTGACCCTGGTCTCTGGATCTTCTCCTGGGTGACCTAGATGTGTGTGAATTTGTGTTTTGTCTGTATTTGTTCGTTGTTTTATGTTGTGTTTTGTGTTTTTCCTGTTCTTGCTGTGTCTTGAAGCGGCCATCCCCGAGAAGAAAAAAATAACAACAATAAAATAGAATTAAATCGAAAATAAAAAAAATAAAAATAGGAAAAGTGGGGATTGGGCCTGAGCATAAAGATAGATGGATAGATAGACATAGGTGTTGAGTATTGCCGATGTCCACAGTCATAGCTCTGGCGCTATATCAGAATCGGGCACCAGGGGTCTCAAGTGAAACCTTGATAAGGAGAATTGAAATGCTTAAAATATAATGGAAGATGCAATCCACTTATTGTTGCTGGTCCTGATAAGAATGGCTTTTCAAGCAAAGCTTAAACACAGATCTTTAAGAGAGGGTTACAAGAAAAATAGAGGAGAGAGGGTTTGCTGGTTGTTCATATTCTACTGCTAATTCGACCACTTTAACAAGTTAGAACGTTCAGCCCAAATTGCCTAATCAAACTCAATTCGATCAATATGGTCTAATTTGGCCACTCAACCCAAATCAACTAATCGGCTCAAATTAGCCACTCAGCACAATTTGGCGGCTCAAACCAGTTCGTCTCAAATCAGTCCCTCATTCCAATTCTACCACATACCACCATTTCGCTGCTGGGTCTATTTTTTCTGCTTGACTCAATCAAACCACTTGAAGTCATGTTGACTACTCGGAGTAGTTTGAACATATCCTAAGAAATTAAACTTGTGTGTAAACACGGGCAAAGATTTGTAATAGCCTGGATGGTGGGCATTGGTGATGGAAGTAATTATTCGTTGCTTTACAACACTTTGACATCATAGCTCATTTCTTCTTCCCTTTGTGTTGCCACGGATGTGAGGATGGCTGACCACATTTGTCGGTCCTCTTGTGTAACACAACAGCAGATGAGGGAGGCAGTTGTGGTGATGACCTGCTGATGGACCAAAGGCATTGTCTGTGATGAGGTGAAACACAATGTCTAAGATTTGTGAGGTGATCGTGGTGAAAGATAGTGATGCTTATGATGATGATGTTGGAGGGCTGTTGTTCGTTAGATAGAACATTATAGTTGATTGCATACTATAGGAAACTATTGCATACAAGAGTGAGGGTGGTGATATCAGGTAGATAGTGGTGTACTTTGGTTACATTGGGACCAATTTGATTAAATTACGTTGATCAATAAAAAATACTAGACTAAGGCTTAGAAATTAAAATCATAAAAGTAAATATCATAATTCGAGTACATATCTCTTTTACACTGTACATACTGTACTGTACCTTAAATAGATAAATAACATGGAGGAACTATTCAAAAACAATAATACATGAAAGAGTGAGTACGGCATAAGTTTATGTCAACATGAATCCATAGAGTATTCAAGTGTACGTGATTGTTCACAAGTGGGTGGGTGTGTGTGTGATTCATTTGACCTAATATTACCTTGTAAATTAATGTAAGTATATAGTGTATTAAAAATTACATAAATACTGTATGTGAGTAACACACTGGAGGAGTGGTTAGAGGGCAAATTTAAGCCTTTAGTATATCAGACGTTCGAAGCCACCAATTATGGAACCAGTTGGGTTTGTGAAGTGAATTCCCAAGTGTTAACGCTCAGTTCGCAACACAAATATATGGCGGATGAATCCGCTACATCCCGATTCTGATGCATCCCGTTTCAGGTTCACTTTGTTCATATTGGCTCTTCGAACAGCTTTGGTTTTAGTGTTCAGTGTCGTGAAGGTAGCCGTTTAGGATGAGTAGTCTATAAAAGTTCCGAAGATGACAAAAAGCAGTGAAACAATCTAATTAGCGAGTGTACCGGAAATCCGACAGGTTCACTTTATTCATTTTGGCTCCACGAAAATCTTTAGTCTTAGCATTCAATGTCGTGGAGGCAGCCTTTTAGGAAAAGTAGTGCGTCAAAGGTTTCGGATACAACAAAATTCAATTCAGCAAAACACAGCTATTTTCCTAGCGGAATCGGGAAAAACAACCTAAACCATATCACTGTCACTATTACCAATATTTTCTATGTCACCTCCTGTAACTTGTGTCTGTCCAATCCTTAAGGAGAGATCCAACTAACCTTCATTACTTACTTTTAAAAACATCAGTATGCCATGCCACCATTTTCATCTAATTTGCTATTATTTTACGTTATAATTTAGCTTATGAAGAACTTATGGGTGCTAAAGGGTTGAATGATACAGCTGTTACCTTTTTTCCTAAATATCCTTCCAAGGCTATATAAAATCGACTAATGATAGCCAGAATAAGAAGCGAAATATCGTCATAAGTATTGAATGGTTTAAGTGATATTCGGCAAGGGAGGTGGTCGATATTAACGTGGGTGATGATGGCAAAGCAAAGCAAACAGCAACAGACCCAATGATCCCTACTAAACTGCTCAATTAAGGACATTGATTAGAAAAGAATGACAGCCACTGAACATAACAGAAGGGCTTCAACTTCAGAGACCTGTGGACAAAAAAAATGATATGACGGCCAAGGCAGTTAGTCAGGGATTCAGGGCTAAATATACAGTATATCTAAGTCTGTTTCATAATCATCATTCTTAGACTTTTTTCCACACTGAACACTCCTCATAATGACCCTAATTATACCGAAAGCCTCATTGTTAATTGCCCGGATATTGTGTCACGATTGTTTTACTTTAAAATAAAATGTTTTAGCTTTAAAATACTGACCTGTTTAGTGGAGCGGACATCTATTCATCTCTGCAGTTTGTTGTTCTATTTTCGTTTTCATTTTAGCCAATCAACGTTTTTAGGTTTAACATATATATTTAGTAATGCTTTACAACGTTGTGAACTGAGTTTGACTGGTATAATTATACAGTAGTGATCAAATGGATTTCATAAAGATAAAGTGTTTTCCTATCAGGTATTACAATCTTACACTATTTTGACATCTATACACTTTTGGGGCAGAAATAAAATAATAACAAAATAAGAATGTTGGTTTCGTTTATTTTTGTATTACCGAAAAGGACATCATTTGAATTAATCAGTATTAATTGACAATTCTGACATACATAATCTACATTTATGTTGGTTTTAATTACAAACACAATGTCGGCAGGTTTCCAGTGTCCACCTCTAGTTACAACAATGTATTTACTTTTCCAATAATATTTCTTGTTGAATATTAATTATGAGCAGACAATTCAGTAATCCTCGGCACCAATACTACATTAATTGTTAAGCAGGTATTAAATAATCGTAATGACCTCCTATTGATATATTGGTGGTAATTAACTGTAATTATGCTTGACTACGTAATGAGAGTAATTCATATCATTAAATGCGAGTCATTCAACTGGAAATATACAGAACGCTTTACGATATTAATGTCATACCCTGATCAATGTTGAAATGTAATGCTGTAAATATATTCAGGAACTAAATTACTTAAGAGCCTCTTTTTATCCCAAATAATCTAAATCTCCAAGACATACGCTTTTTTTCCCGAGTATAATTATTTGCTTGTTTACTCCTGCAATTGATTTCTGAGGCAAACAATAATGGCATTCGGAAATATTTATGTATTAATAATATATTGCAATTTGAATGTTATTTAATTTAACGTGTAAAGCTTATAATAACGCCAGATAAGAATATTTAGCTTAGTAACTACCAATATGATAACCATGACCTTAATCTATGAATTGCAAATAACGTCGAGGAGTCCATAAGGCAACTTGACGGACACTAATTACTGGCCATTATAAAGAGTGGCATATAAGACACGAGGCAATATGGACCGGTGAGGGGCAAGATACGCAGGATATATTGTGTTATTAGTATGATAAACAACGCTGCCTGGACTGTCGATATCACAGCAAGGGGGACGAAGGAGGGAAGATAATGCAAGAGAGAGAGAGAGAGAGATGGGTTAGATAGATAGAACAAATATATAGATACCTACATAAATAGAGGGTCGGTCAAATCACTACACATATACAAATACGCAGACAAGAGGGGCTATACCAGAAGCAAACACTTCTTTGTTTGAGTGCGTGTCTGTGGTGAGAGAGAGAGAGCACCAATTATAGTCTTGTTATTAACTGACCTTGGAGGCTAATTAATTTTCCCATTATCATTATAAGTCAGTACAGCAGGGGTCAATTCCACGCAGGACGCTCGATAGATGGCAGCACAATTAGTAAATCTATATCATCTGGTAACTATGATAATGGGTGGGTAGTAGGTGGGGATATGAGGTGGAGAGGAAGCAACGAGCGGTGGTAGTGGAGGGAGATAAACAGTGGTGGTAGTGGAGGGAGATAAACAGTGGTGGTAGTGGAGGGAGATAAACAGTGGTGGTGGTGGAGGGAGATAAACAGTGGTGGTAGTGGAGGGAGATCAAAAGTGGTGGTAGTGGAGGGAGATAAACAGTGGTGGTGGTGGAGGGAGATAAACAGTGGTGGTAGTGGAGGGAGATAAAAAGTGGTGGTAGTGGAGGGAGATAAACAGTGGTGGTAGTGGTGGTAGTGGAGGGAGATAACAAGTGGTGGTAGTGGTGGGAGATAAACAGTGGTGGTAGTGGAGGGAGATAAACAGCTAGTGGTGGTAGTGGAGGGAGATAAACAGTGGTGGTAGTGGAGGGAGATAAACAGTGGTGGTAGTGGAGGGAGATAAACAGTGGTGGTAGTGGAGGGAGATAAACAGTGGTGGTAGTGGTGGGAGATAAACAGCTAGTGGTGGTAGTGGAGGGAGATAAACAGTGGTGGGAGATAAACAGTGGTGGTAGTGGTGGGAGATAAACAGTGGTGGTAGTGGAGGGAGATAAACAGTGGTGGTAATGGAGGGAGATAAACAGTGGTGGTGGTAGTGGAGGGAGATAACAGTGGTGGTAGTGATGGGAGATAAACAGCGGAGGTAGTGGAGGGAGATAAACAGTGGTGGTAGTGGAGGGAGATAAACAGTGGTGGTAGTGGAGGGAGATAAACAGTGGTGGTAGTGGTGGGAGATAAACAGCGGAGGTAGTGGAGGGAGATAAACAGTGGTGGTAGTGGTGGGAGATAAACAGCGGAGGTAGTGGAGGGAGATGAACAGTGGTGGTAGTGGTGGGAGATAAACAGCGGAGGTAGTGGTGGGAGATAAACAGTGGTGGTGGTGGAGGGAGATAAACAGTGGTGGTAGTGGTGGGAGATAAACAGCGGAGGTAGTGGAGGGAGATAAACAGTGGTGGTAGTGGAGGGAGATAAACAGTGGTGGTAGTGGTGGGAGATAAACAGCGGAGGTAGTGGTGGGAGATAAACAGTGGAGGTAGGGGAGGGAGATAAACAGCGGAGGTAGTGGAGGGAGATAAACAGCGGAGATAGTGGAGGGAGATAAACAGTGGTGGTGGTGGAGGGAGATAAACAGTACAAAGTACAAAGGAAATCAAGCAACAACAGATCTAGTGTCCCTTCTAGGCTGCTTGTCCTCCAAAACACTGAGGATCAAGTGTCCAAACAGTGGTTTAGAGTGGGTAAGTGAACATTGGAAAGGGAATTACTGCTCTGGAACTAATGTCCGTGGCAGGACTAGGAAGTTAGTAGGGGACATATGGGTTAGTAACTGAGGGGAGGATAAAATAAAGTTATTCATTTACAAACGCAGTCAGACACGGGTTTAATGCGAGATATTTGTCTAGGCGCAGTTTAAATGAATCAACGGTGCTGCAGTCTATAACACCTCGGGGAAGCCCATTCCATAAGTTGACAACTCGATTGAAGAAGAAATTCTTAGATTCGTGTGAGTTAAAAGATTTACCAATAATTTTGCAACCGTTTCCTCGCGTGTAATTAGATTGGTCGATAGTGAAGTACTTACTACAGTTCATATTGTCGATGCTTTTGATGATTTTGAACACTTGAATTAAGTCACCTCTTAATCTGCGCTGGGTTAAAGGAAATAGATTTAATTCTCTAAGACGCTCTTCGCTCTTCGTATGGTTTGTTCTTTAGGCTAGGTATCATTTTGGTGACTCTACGTTGAACTCGTTCTAGCTTGTTTATGTCTTTTTGGTAATAAGGGCACCAGCATTGAACGCAGTGGTGGTAGTGGAGGGAGATAAACAGTGGTGGTAGTGGAGGGAGATAAACAGTGGTGGTAGTGGTGGGAGATAAACAGTGCTGGTAGTGGAGGGAGATAAACAGTGGTGGTTAGTGGAGGGAGATAAACAGTGGTGGTAGTGGAGGGAGATAAATAGTGGTGGTAGTGGAGGGAGATAAACAGTGGTGGTAGTGGAGGGAGATAAACAGTGGTGGTAGTGGAGGGAGATAAACAGTGGTGGTAGTGGAGGGAGATAAACAGTGGTGGTAGTGGAGGGAGATAAACAGTGGTGGTAGTGGAGGGAGATAAACAGTTGTGGTGGTGGTGGGAGATAAACAGTGGTGGTGGTGGAGGGAGATAAACAGTGGTGGTAGTGGAGGGAGATAAACAGTGGTGGTAGTGGAGGGAGATAAACAGTGGTGGTAGTGGAGGGAGATAAACAGTGGTGGTAGTGGAGGGAGATAAACAGTGGTGGTAGTGGAGGGAGATAAACAGTGGTGGTAGTGGAGGGAGATAAACAGTGGTGGTAGTGGAGGGAGATAAACAGTGGTGGTAGTGGCGGGAGATAAACAGTGGTGGTAATGGAGGGAGATAAACAGTGGTGGTAGTGGAGGGAGATAAACAGTGGTGGTAGTGGAGGTAGATAAACAGTGGTGGTAATGGAGGGAGATAAACAGTGGTGGTAGTGGAGGGAGATAAACAGTGGTGGTAGTGGTGGGAGATAAACAATGGTGGTACTGGAGGGAGATCAACAGTGGTGGTAGTGGTGGGAGATAAACAGTGGTGGTAGTGGAGGGAGATAAACAGTGATGGTAGTGGTGGAAGATAAACAGTGGTGGGAGATAAACAGTGGTGGTAGTGGTGGGAGATAAACAGTGGTGGCAGTGGAGGGAGATAAACAGTGATGGTAGTGGTGGGAGATAAACAGTGGTGGTAGTGGTGGGAGATAAACAGCGGTGGTAGTGGTGGGAGATAAACATTGGTGGTAGTGGTGGGAGATAAACAGTGGTGGGAGATAAACAGTGGTGGTAGTGGAGGGAGATAAACAGTGGTGGTAGTGGTGGGAGATAAACAGCGGTGGTAGTGGAGGGAGACGAGCGTTGGAAGGGGAGGGAGGTGAAAGGCCGTGAGGATTACGAAGCGTTTTGACAGTTTATTCTGATTGTCATTAAGCGATTGTATACAGCTTAGGAAGCATCTGTGGAAATTAATAGGGTAAAAACTCTCTCAGCAAACCCTCTGACGTTCATATACCATTCCTAATTTAAATAGAGTCCTATAATGATAGCGAGAATAAACTGTTAAAACGCGTCAGATCCTCAAAGGGTAAACTTCTTGGGGGAAAAAAACAAAACAATGCTGTTTGTGAACATGTGAGAATATGATTGTATAGCGTTCAATAACTATTAGGTAACGTTAATGATCATACTATAGATATACAATTTATGATGTTCAGTAAATTTACAAAATTGGTTTAATGTAAAGTGCTTGAAATATGAACATAATGCAACTTCGAGTTAAATAACCCATTCATGAGTCATATATGAGCCATGTGTTACTTGATACCAATACTTTGTTTATCCACTTGATATAAGTAATGCGACGTTGGCCTGACATTGGAAGCTCGTAACGGGCCTGGACTTTAGCATGATAGTATTTGTTTACAATTTGTGTTGCCTCCTCAGGTGTAGTTAAATCAAAGTTCAATTTCCTATTCTGGTTCACTTTCTAATACCAATGCAAAAACTCTAACAAATATTGCCTGAATATATTTTGACCATCTACAATTGAGGATAAAACCTCTAAAGTTGCATATGTATTTATCCATTACATTTCATAATATCCGTCACTGTAGGTGGTCCTCAATAATACCGCTATAAATGAATTTTCAATGGGTTGTGTATGTGGGTGAATGCGTGTTAGAGGGAAAGGGGGGGGGGGGGGAGCCATGTTGGTCTGTTGTTAATGTGTTATTGGGTCGATATTACTAGTTACTTACAGTTCGTCATAATATGAAGATAACATACATTTAAGAAACTTTGATATTGAAGAGGGTTTTCGAAAATGATAATTTACCGTCCTGAGCTGCTGTTTTATTTATATATTTCATTTGTGTAATGTTGTTCACGTAAAGTACCCGTATATGAACGTAACCTTAGCTACGCAGAAGTATGCGCGAAATTAATGAAGTGTGGCCGAAAAGTTAAGTTGGCGAAATTGCAGGATCCCGCAAAATACTAAAGTTGAATTCGTTACCACTGCCGGACTGATCCCGGTATGCAAGTACTTCACCAGTTTAATTCCATAGTAGTAATTGGTTTTCCTGTAAAATGAAAGGCTGGTGTGCGCGCGATTTAGAGCCCGCTGCAACATTAATATTAATTGATTCATAGTTGATATGCTTGGCTCAACAAATATAATTAAAACTGCACTTTATGGAAATGGATTACTGCAGCAAAATGCTATACGTAATTAATGTGTCGGGCCCTCTTCCTCTGGGTAATATGATTCTCTGAGATTGGTGGAAAACCTTTATCTTCCTACTATGGATTAATCCCTTTCAACGTGATGTAATTTTCGTCCTATTTTGGTTACCATTAGACGATTTTCTTTAGCTTATAATGTACCTGTAGGACTCGAAGGGGGAAGTAGTATTTCATAGTGAATGGTTTAGCATGCATTAAATAGTATTTTTGATTGTGTAAGAGAAATTCGAAGTGATGAATAAAACAACTTGATATATTATATTAAACCTTCCAGGATACCATGGCGTCATTATTTATTTTATGTTATCATCAAGATATTACTCAGCTTAATACGAGGCTATGAAACTAAGAAGGTTAATTGAGACATATTTACCCCCTTGATTCCTGCTAATATTTCCCAAACTTAAAACAAACCAACTAATGATAACCAGAATATTATGTACAGTTGGCCAAATTAATTCGTACCCTCTCCATAATTTCACGTATGGTATTAGATGTTGTATTGGCTTGAAAGAATAATTTTTAAAACCGATAATTGATCATCTAAATTGACTACTGCAAAACAATATAAGCTGCTAATTCATTCAAAATATTTGTCTTAACCCCTTGAGGATTGTGACACATTTTGAAAGTATATTCAAGCTATCATTAGACGATTTTCTTTAGCTTAGGGAGGAATTGTGTGAGTCGGAGGGATGATTGAGATATATTTTACCGTTATCACTGATAGAGGGCCTTTCAAAACTGAATAAAAGCGCCTAATGATAGCCAGAATAACTGTCAAAACGCGTCATAATCCTCAAGTGTTTAAATCACGGAGTGCATGTAATTTCATGTGGGCAACTGTACAACAACGTCCTCAAAGGGTACTCCAGGGCTCAGATGCAAGTACAACTATACAGGTATGTAAAAGACAGGTCCGATACTGTGAGGGGCATTACACTCGAACCCTTTCTTCAACTTCTGACAAATATAATCTCTTAGCCACTGATTTTATCTATAAGTAACGGAAATTTATAAAACTTATGTCTCTCCATCATTAAGGCCATGTTTTCATAATTAACAACGCATTTCACTTTAAACAAATTTGCAATAGTTGAGTAATTTAGATGGTAATATGGCAATTTACAGTCGGCTAAAGATAAAACAGCCTATACATGATGGGCGGAAAGGCAAGCAGACAGGACAATAATTGGAATGTTGGGTGGGAATGAGAAATTGAGAAGCATTCTCGAACGTGGGAAATCAGGGAGAGGAAGCAGATGGTGACTCAGTGTGAGGGAATGGATTAGAGAGAGAGAGAGAGAGAGAGAGAGAGAGAGAGAGAGAGAGAGAGAGAGAGAGAGAGAGATGCAAGTAAAGAACGATGCAATTTATTCTATAATATGACCTAACTTAGCCTAGAACATGACATATTACTATTCATTATTCATTGGGAGATAGATGAAATCAAGTTAGGTACAGTTGTTATCTAATTGTCTAGGAAGAGTATTTTGATAGACGTGATTGTGAAGAAGGTCTGATGCACACAACACAATTTACAATAATATTAAAAGATTAACGTAATGTATTACATAGGAATGCGAAGAACAACAGACATATTTATTCCTAAAGAGGCTGTTCGCTATTATGTACGAGAGATAACACAAATGTGTGCATGACTCATCCCACTTCAATTACTCATTTGTGAATTAAACTAGGTGACGGTTTGATTGCATAAATTTGTCTAAGCGTATTTTGAAATTCTATAGTTTCACAATCAACAATGTCTCTTAGTAGCTTATTCTAAACATTTACGACTCAGTTAAAGAAGAAGTTCTAAGACTGATCTGACTTAAATCGTTTTCCGAAACATATGAAACCGTTTTCTCTTGTGTAATTAGATTAGTAAATATTAAAGTACTTGTGAATAATTATATATACTTTGATTATATCTCCTATGAGTCTACCCTTTGTCAGGCTAAACAGTGTCAACTATCTAAAACGCTCCTTATGGTTTATTTATCAATTTAGTATCCTTTGTACTCGCTCAAACTTGTCAATATAATTTCTATAATATGGTGACAAAAACTGCACACAGTACTACTCCAAGATAGGCCGAGCTTGCAAGTTATTTAATGGCAGAATGATTTGTTGTTTAATTTAAATTTGAATGACATCCCAATCAACCCAACTACTTTATTCGCATTTTTCATCGCTCCCGTAACCTGATCGTTGGGCTTTAAGTCACTAGATACTACAATATCTAGATATTTTGTTTTTGTTGTACTGTTAACTTGGGATCCATTTATGTTGTAATGTGTGTGTATAATTTTGCTTCCAAGATAAAGTACCTGATATTATTCAATGCTGAAGTCCATTTTCCATTTTTCCAATCACTCTACTAGTCTATGTAAGTCTTGCCGAAGCTCTTATATTTATAATAGTGTGTTTACTTTCCCTTTTACTTTTGTATTGTCTGCAAATTTGGACATTTTCCAAGCGAGACTTTCATCAATATCGTTAATGTATACTAAGAACAGAATAGGGCCCTGCACAAAGTCCTGCGGTACACCAGTAATGACATCCTATCATTCGGATTCCCTACCATCAATCACAACTGTTTTCTATCTGTGAACCAATACTCAATACACTGTATCATGTTTCCTTCAATCCCATTAAATTTTACTTTAACCAGCAAGTGTCTGTGAGGAACCTTGTCAAACGATGTTTAGACTCAAGATAGATTACATCAACAGCTTCACTTCCATCTTACATATGCAAAATATTATAGATAAAATCAAGTAGATTTGTCACTCATGAACGTCTAATACGACAGTCATGGTCTTCAAGATGCCATTTTCTTGAAGATGTTTATAACCATTTTGTCTTTCAAATTATCGTTCTGTAAGATTGCAAAAATAAGGAAGTTAGACTGATTGGCCGATAGTTTCCAGGACATAATTGGTTTCCACCCCTACTGTAATATACTGATGCCCCATTAGCCAGTTTCCATCCGTTTGGAATGCTCCCAGAAATTTGTGATTTATAAATGATAATTGACAAGGGCTTTGACATTTCATTTTTAACTTCCTTCAAACTTCTTGGTATAATATTGCGAGGCTTTGTTGATTATTAGTTTATTTATTGCAAGTGGTTTGGTCTCACTTCTTTAAGTCATTAGGGAGAGTGTTCGTACCCTTTATTGTAGAAATATAGCAAAAAATAGATATTTTGACAAATTTGCCATATGTATTTCATCCTTTGTAAATTCTCCGTTTAATACGGCAAAAGGGTCTTTATATTTTGATGATATACTGTTGTTTCCTTCTGTTTTATATAACTGTAAAATTCCTTGGGGCTTCATTTACTTGTAGGAGCAATGTGAGTTTCAAGATCAATTTTACTTTGTTTGTCCGTCTGTTTTTATTTTCCATGTCGGGAATCATATGGCGATTTACCATTATACAAGTTAGTTTGTTGATATTTATGGTGAGCTGCTATCTTTGCAAATTTGATTTTACTCTTCCACCATTTTTGTTTATAATTTCGTAATGGTCTTTTCTTTTGCATTGGGGCACACAATTGTACAGCTATATGTAATTGTTAAGTGAACTGTCCCTATCTATAGTCGATATCTGGAGATTGTTTTATTTATTTCCAATCCGGGTGGATGAGACTCGTAAGCTACCCATCTAGGAAAGTAAACCTTATACAAATCCTTATTGCTCACCTAAGGGTACAACAGGTTGGTGGATAAACTAGCCACCTACCAATAATTAAATAATAGTGCTAAAAAGAAACATAGATGGCCTCGGAGTCGGACAGACCCTAAGTTCAGTGGTCAATCTTGTAAGTCCTGTGATAAACTGGCACAAGTTATCCTCACTGAGGGCAGGTCCGCTTGGGGGCATTTTGTGTAATGGTCACCCTCTTAAAGGAGAATGAGGGGTCCAGCAATAGATAGATTGATAGGTAAAACCCAGTGTTCTATAATCCAACCCTTTTAAGTCTCTAATACTTAAATTAATGCTAAAATGAATAGTTAGATGAAAACTACAGCAATATTGTTGTCCTACTTACTGTATATGTTCTGACTAATTTAGACTGCTAAATTAATATCTCCAAACACAATTAAATCTTCAATAACACATGTCTATTATTTGGTCATATACAGTATATTAGCATCGGTCTGAACTGACTGTTGTATATGAATGCAAGGGTGAATATATTGCGGAAATTAGTTTTCAATTGTGCATAATAACTATGTACAGTACATTGTCTATGGTTTTCTTTGTTGATAACACTGGATTTAGAGATGATCAGATATAGAGTACGATACTGCATCCATGTCTTTCTGGCCTTTCGCAATTATAAAGGGTATATCCGGATATAGTATATTCTGCCATATTTTTTGTAACACCAATTATATCATAATTTTCTATTCATATAAGTTTTTCAATTAATCAAACTTATTTCGGAGGCTACGAGTAATTAAATATATAACTTTATAAGGGGAGGTGTGATGGAGTGGTCTTGAAACTGGACTGGTAACCCAATGGACCCGGGTTCGAATCCCGATATGTCAATGGGAAGATATTATTGGGATGGAATTTGTGTTGTAGTATCATTGCATTACCACAAAGCCCACCGAAACGCCAAATAAATACCCTTATTGTTCCCTGATTAAATAGCACTGTATGAATATTCCCATATTCAAAATTATGCTATAGGGGGACAATGCCTAGTGAGTTCATTGCTCAATAGGTGGCGTTATGAGAGTGTGGGTCCGAGTCTAGGAGGTGAGAGAGTGAAGGGCTGCTTCGAGCCATGAGTGAGCAACTAAGCCCCATGCATCCTGCGAAGGAAAGATGGCAAGGGATGGTTGCAGCTAAAAGTGCTTCATTTATCTCACCCCTTAGACTGGAACGAGACCTCTTGGGTTTCACCGTTCAATAACGGTTAAATGTACAGGCTCTCAGCCTATGCCCAAGAGGAAGTAGATTGAATATAGAAAAAAAATAAAATAAAATACTTTAATGTGGTTTTCTGTACACTCAGTAGTGACGATATTGTTTACTGGCTACATGTATCAGGGCTCGTATGTAAAAATATATGATCAGTGTTGGCAATGGTACTTCCTGCATCGTTCTGGCATGAGAGTATGTTTCCCCATAGCAACTTTGTTGACTTGCGTTTTGTGCTCAGAAGGAGTTCACAGCATCATTCAAGAGACGTCCGAATCTTGCAGTTCCACCTGTGAAGAAAGCATTTTTAGTCAAAGAAATCGTTCCAAAGGGTCTTCATCTAGCTATTTAAGCTGAAAGTCCTGTCATAAAAGTTGCTCTCCCCATCAATTCTTGGAAGGACTCCTGACTAGATTAATTTTCTGGACTTTTTCTTGAATTCCTTCATCAGGTGTTTGTACCAGTCCGGCATAGCCTCGGATCTGGTGTGCCAGCACACATCATTTGCACCTATATCAAGGACATAAAGAGTGTAATCTGATGCTCCGGCAGCAATGTCATCCTTTGCAGTCAGAACATTATTTATGCCCCTACCCGGAATGCAAAAACGCTTCCATATATTTGAGACTCTGTCACAGAATTCTACTAGTTGACTGTTAAGATAGTCACCCACTGGTCATGTCTTATGTAGCTCATCCTGTACATCACTCAGTATCTAAAACTTGTTGAAGGTTATTATTGGGATGAATGTTTTCATTTCGATTGGCTTTGTACTGTGTTTTACCTAATGAAATATGATTTCACTAACCTGTTGGGAAGAAACAGTAGCAGGGATTTAATTTACATTTAGAATATGTGCACATACACATGCATATGTAATCTCTCAGTGGTAGGTGTCGCTCTAACAATAGAGGCACTTGCTGTTGAGTTACAGAAAGCATTACCCACGTTCGCAACTACAACCTCATGTAGGGAGTTGACTCTTTCTGTCAAGGTTCTAATGATAATAGTAATCATCATCATCATTGATATGACAAATTTGCCACTTTCTCAATGACAGTACGCCCCCCCCCACCTCAGATTTCACCATTGAGTGTGGACACTAAGAAAACTTATAATTAATCTTTACACTCCCATCTGTAATCAATACCAGGCAGTATCCATGCATGTCAAGCTCCAAGCTTCAACAATAATTACACCAGCCTTTACCGCATGTCGAATATGGCCCTGTTGTCCCAGAACAGGACAATATGGAAGACCTCAAGACTATCTTCGTGCCAGACGATGACACCCTTTGGCTCTTTGTCTGCTTGATGTACCACTGGCAGAGGTGTTGTACTGTATGTACCACTGACATTAACGCATCTACCAATGGCGCAAACACTGCGTCGTGTACCACTGACAGTAATCAACCATTTGCCCAACATGTCACAGTCACCACATATAGGCCTATGCCGGAAGTACATTACTGTCTCACTCCTCAAGGCCTGTGGTACAATCGTGGACTCTCTATCTAAGAGGATATACCTTATTACCCATAAATAATAATAGATATATAACTGTCTCTGTATGTGTTCCTTTACCAGTTAAAATAGCGTTATTTTAATAATGATAATATTTACACAAGATAGTTTCAGTAGGCGAGACGTAAAATGAAATCCAGTGAAATATCTGCGAATGTGTGAACCAGGAGGCTGGAGAAATGCAGAGGCGGATCAAAGCGTTAAGACTGGAGATCACCTCTTATCTCCTCACACCTCACACAGGAGATTTATGTGACTCTCTCTCTCTCTCTCTCTCTCTCTCTCTCTAATACCTTCAACTCTTTATTTTCTTTCCCTTCGTTAAAATTCTATCTATCAGTTTACAGTTTTGATATCCTCATTCCATTAATCATTGTTTTCAACATCCACCCCTTCAATATGTCGAACTTACTTTAACCTCACTTTCCTCAAACTATCCACATTTACTATTATTAGATGACAAATTTATTCTATCGCAAGCCATGACAAATCGGCCCTAATAAGAAAAAAGCAAAGATTTTAAAGAAGCATATACATGTTATAGTATTTTATTGTTGTCCTTAAATATAGCTTCATATTCTTAAAGTATTATAGTCATCCTCCTTTTTGCCACCACCAACTAATGGACAGAGTATAGTCAGCACTACTTTTTTTCCACCACCAACTAATAGACAGTATAGGGAGCACTACTTATTTTCCACCACCAACTAATAGACAGTATAGGGAGCACTACTTTTTTTCCACCACCAACTAATAGACAGTATAGGGAGCACTACTTTTTTTCCACCACCAACTAATAGACAGTATAGGGAGCACTACTTTTTTTCCACCACCAACTAATAGACAGTATAGAAAGCACTACTTTTTTTCCACCACCAACTAATAGACAGTACTATTTTGTATCACCACCAACTAATGAACAGAGTATAATCAGCACTTCCTTCTGCCAACTCTAACCAATGGACACAGTATAGTCAGCACTTATCTTCCCCTTCAATTTATGGACACAGTATAGTCAGCACTTATATTCCCCTTCAATTTATGGACACAGTATAGTCAGCACTTATCTTCCCCTTCAATTTATGGACACAGTATAGTCAGCACTTATCTTCCACTTCAATTTATGGACACAGTATAGTCAGCACTTGTATCTACCACCCCAGGTAATGGACAGAGTATAGCCAGCGCTTATCCTTCTGTTTTCCGCTCCAATCAGCCCTCGTCTCCCCACCCTTGCCCGCATATATAATATTTACATTTTCAAATATGCACTGTCAATTTCAGATTCCGAGAACTGAGCCCTGATATCTGGGAAAATAGAAAGTTATTTGTTTTATGCCTACAGTAAATAAAATATACTGTATCCTGCTACATCGGGATACTGTTGAACATTATCGTATAAATACGATAGAATATGACTCTTTCGTGATCTCTTATGTCTCTGTGACGTCACGATCGCTCCTACAGCACGACGTAGGACGAGTTGATCGTATATTATAAGATTATAAATAAGTTAAGTTATAAAAGGCCTAATATGCTATTAAGCAATATTGCCATGGTCTTATGTAGTATATATGAATTTATCGTATATATTAATATAATTTATCGTATAGAGCAACCTAGATGCGGTACGATAATTTGGGCTCCTGGCGTTTTGCCAAGGCAGCAAGGTGTGCCTTCGACAAGTTCGAGGAATGGCAGAGCCTTCACGAACACCAACCAGTTAACATCTAATTTTCCGCCCTCAGTTGATCGTGCTTTTGTGCCTCTAATCACAATACACATACAGCAATACACACAGCTACACCATCACGACGCTCTCATCGACGCCATGACTGACTGACAGATAAGCATAATATTCATGTCCATTCCCATGTAATCATTTATTCTTTCTTTAACTTGACTCGTGTCTCGGGACCGAAGTCTCGATCCCCATTGTCCACCGCCATATTGGGTAAAACGTTCTCCCTTGCCTCATTGCCACGTGGAACTATTGGTGTTTAATTCCTGGCTAATATTAACCCTTATAACCTTACCCTATATATACATTTATTATGTGAGACCTTTGGATATAAATTAGCTTGTTTCAGAGTGAATTCAATTTAGATATGGAGTAGTTTTCATTTAGATTGATTTATTTGATTCATTATAGCTTAGTAATATTTAAATTCCATTGATAGTTTACCACATTGGTGCCCAGACCCGGGATTTAGCTACCAGTAGGGGATTTTTCTTAGACAATGAGCCCAGGGATGCAGGAGCAAGGACCCCGGAGGGGTGGGGCTTGGCTATCTTCCTGTACCTCAGGCGCCGGTACCTCAGCGAATAGCCATAGTAGGGCATTCATATGCCACTAGGCTAAGGGCAGCTGACGGAGGAACTGAGTCGTATCGGGCGTCGGAGGGGGAAAGGACTTTCAAGCTGTCCTACTTCGGGGTACCGGGAGCAACCGTTGACACCCTGAGAGCCTCCCCACAGTGGGGGCAGGTGGTTCGGTTTAGGCCGCATATGATCTTTTTGTTTATAGGCGGCAATGATATACGCCCCGGTACAGTACCCCGCGAGTTAGCTGACGCTATCAAAGAGGTGGTGCTGGATCTGGAGCGTGAGTCCGGGGGGAGCTGTAGGATTGTGGCAATTGAGAGCCGGACGAGAGTCCGAGGGTTGTCAGCGGCGGAGTATCAAGCTATAAAAAATTCCGTTAACCGTGTCAGTTAGTAGAAACGAGGCACCGCTTTGTATCGCTCACTCTCAGCATCCGGGACCTCGACCAGGATGGTGTCCACCTCGATTTAGATACCAATCAAGTCCTGTATGATAAGATTGTAGGGCTAACGAAGCGTTGGCTAGAGAGGGACGCCGGGGTTGTATCATTGCGCCTGCCTAAGTCCTGCATCCCACCCATCATGTTTCCCCAATAATTTTCTTTTCCGTTTCAGACTTCCTGTGACATATGACCTGACGTAACATTTTTTCTTGTTCAATATGATCCATTAGTAGGTATTGCTATTTAGTGTACTATTTTGTCTCCATAACATAGAAGTCGCCGTTGTCTTTGTAACGTAACATTTAGATACATAGCCTATAGGCTCACATGCAAAATGAATAAAGACGATAAAGAGACACCGTCTAGTGGGGTGCTGATCAAAGCCCCTAAAAATCAAAGGGCGGAACTTCGGAGAGTATTAACCCGTTGAGCCCCGGCTAGTTATAATATTTTGTTCACCCCAGTCCCAAGCCATTTTCACTTATTTTTTTTGTTTGCTAAAATGGAAGACAAGGATGAGAAATGAAAAAAAAACAAAAAAAAAATCACCTCTGACATTTTTTTTTGGGGGGGGGGGGCCGGTGGGGGGTTGGGGGGGGGAGCTTCAAAAAAATTTGTTGAGCCAAAATGGAAGAGAATGGTGAGAAATGAACACACAAATAAAAAAAAACTCATTTCGGTCATTTGGGGGGCGGGGGGGGGGGTTTCAATAGTTCGTCTCCCCCGCATGACCACCCGCCCGGGAGCACTAGGGTAAAAACTGAGTATGGCATTGTACGGCATACATCCTAAGGAGTATCTCACATAAATCTCAAGCCTCTAGCTCCCATACGACCGGAGTAATGAAGGTTCAAAGTGGCGGTAAACTAGGGGTGTAAACTATCCCCACTAAGCCCACCACCACCAGCCGCGCGGCTGTCTCGGCCCGCTCACACCTACTGGCCCGGCTCCCCCACACACTACGGTACCGCCCCCTCCTATTCTCCCGCCATTTCCTACCTTACGAGCCACGTAAGTGTTTTTTATATGTCGGACGCACGTGATGCGTCGCTGGGAGTTGGTGATCAAAGACTGCCGACGCAACACGTGCGACGCTGGGTCTCAACGGGTTAAATAGGCTAATTGTGGACATCAACACTTTCATCACTACTGCTGAACTAGAGGAATTGGAGGCTAGATTAGAAAACGTCCAGGCTACCCACGGTCGTATTACGGCTCTGAGTGAGGTGATTGTGGCTGACATGATAGAGGAGGAAGAGATAGTTACAGAGTGTGATAATCGCGCCCTCTATGACGAACCTGTCTTTAGAGCGAAGTACCTATTACAGCATGCTGTCGCGAGTAAGAAGGGAGGCGATAATAAGGCCCATAGAAGGGCTGACCCAAAATATACTGTACACCTCCCAAAGCTCAATCTTCCTACATTTGGGGGCAAGTTAACGGAGTGGTTAGCTTTTTGGGACGTATTTCGATCTAAGGTTCATGAGTCCCCTTTGGATAATGTCCGCAAGTTTCACTATCTGAAGGGACAAATGGAAGGAGAGGCCTTACATTTAATAGAGGGTTTTGCAGTAGCGGGTGGTAGTTATCTTGAAGCGGTACACTTATTAGAGTCCACATACGGGGATAAAGAGCAGTTGAAGATGGCCCATGTCGTTGCCTTGTTAAGGCTCGCAGAACCACAGTATAAGCGCTAGACACCCTAGGGCTTACCACGCAGGAAATGATAGTCATTATCTTGCGTCAGAAGCTTCCTATGGCAATACTTGATAAGGTAAGATCATTTGAGCTGGGGGAGTTCAAAACTCAGTTCAGTAAGGAGATCAATAACCTACAGTTGAACAAAGGGAGAATGTATGTGTCGGGAGGGAGTGAGAATGTGGAGAAGAGGGGAACAGTAAGCATGACAGTGGGGACTAAAGAAAAGAAAGAGGGTGTGTATAAGAAACCTGCTCAGAGTCTATGTAAGCTATGTAACAACAAACATAAATGGAGTTTCTGCATAAAATACCCAACAAATGAGACAAAACTAGCACAGGCGAAAAGATGGAAGCTATGTGTAGGTTGTCTAAGTAAAGAACATGGTAAGCAGGGACAATGTACTGCTACATATTTAAGGCCCTGTCGCCACTGCAAAGGACATCACTTTGATAAGTTGTGTCCTACAGCAGAGAAAGTCAAAGACGTCAAAACAGAGGGTACTACAACTGTGACACTAGGTAGCACGCAAGACACCACTATATTGCCCACAATACAGATTCCCATGGAAGGTAATGACAGTAACAAGGTTTGTCGGGTACTTCTAGATCAGGGGTCTCAACGTTCCTTTATAAAGAGGTCCGTACTAGTGGGACTGAAGCACCGAATCGTAGGGGCTGAGACTCTTCGATTACAGGGCTTCACAGGGGTTACTGATAAGCAAGACTACGAGATAGCGGAGATTTCATATTTCTACCGTAAAAACAGGTACTTTATGACTTGTATCGTAGTAGACACCCTACCAGAATATGTATCTGTGGGTGTGAAGAAGGTGGAACACGCATTACGTAGCAAAGGGGTTAACTTGTCAGATCCCATGGGAAATCAGAGTGAGGTGCATGTTCTACTTGGTGTGGATCATTATTATGATGTAGTATACCCTGGATTTAAAAAGATGTGTGGTGTAATTTTAATCCCCACTATATTTGGATATTGCATGAGCGGAAAGGTGCATACTACACAGTCAAAGGTCCTGGTCGACACGGTCTCGATATATAGAGTCAATGTAACCGCGGCAGAGGAGTTGGGAAGGGAGGATTCCCAACCTAGTGACCCTAAGATGGCTGCCGAGTTCGACCTGGAACGACTGTGGAGATTGGATCACATAGGCATTAATCCTATGGAGACTGATTATGACTCAGAAGTTGCGCTACAAAGGTTTGACGAGTCTGTGTGCTACTGTGCCTCAGACAAGCAATATAAAGTTAGTTTACCCTGGAAGAACAGTGATATAAGCCTGCCTACCAACTATGGTTTGGCATTAGGTCGCTTGCGCGCATTACAGCGTAAATTGTCTAACGAACCGAGCACGCGCCACGCATATGACGATGTATTTCGGAGTTATGAAGATAGGGGCTTTATTGAGAGAGTCGATGTCAAGGAACTGTTTAAGAAGGGTAGGGTTCACTATCTGGCCCATCATGGGGTAAGGAAAGACAGCGTCACCACACCAATACGGGTGGTGTATGACTGTTCTGCTCACCAAGGTCAACAACCCAGTCTAAATGACTGCCTGTTGACAGGTCCGTCCATGGTGTCGGACCTGTCCCAACATCTATTGCGGTTTAGGCTGGGAAAGTACGCCTATACCATTGACATCAAGAAAGCATTCTTGATGGTCAAGCTAAAGGAGGAAGATAGAGATGTTACCCGCTTTCTTTGGTTCAGCGACATTAGCGACTCTGAAATTCCAATCATAATATACCGTTTTCGGGTTGTACTCTTTGGGGCCACGTGCTCACAGTTTTTGTTAAATGCCACAATCAGAAAACATCTAGCTGACACTCATGAGGACACAAGTAAACTATCTCGCGGATTATATATTGACAATTTGCAGGGTTCTAGCGATAGTCAGGATGATTTGTTATATGCATACTGGCAAGCACGCAGATTGTTTGCGGATGCACATCTATTTCTCAGCGAGTGGGTTACTAATAGTGAAGATCTTCAGAGTTTGATACAGGTGGACGGTACGGCATCTCTAAACCAGGAAAAGTCCAGAAATTTGTGGATGATCTGGCAACCTAAACATGACATACCAACTTTTCAAACAAGGTCTTTTGCTCAGCAGACAGGAGCGCACACCAAAAGAAGTCTGTTGAGCAAAGTTGCGCAATTTTTTGATCCTTTGGGTCTAGCATTACCCGTTACCATAAGAGCTAGGATTCTAATGCAGGAAGTTTGGAGACGTAAAATAGGATGGGATGACAGTTTGCCCGAGGACCTGAATGACCAAGGGACATTGTTGTTGAATGAATATGCCATCCTATGTACTAAACCTATACCTCGTAAAGTGGCGGCGTTCGGTGACGTTAAGTTACACACATTTTGCGATGCTAGCGCCACGGCATACGGGGTAGCCATATAATTATGTCGTTACTTCATTTGGGGCACATTTAGTTACAGCCCGGGCCAAGGTAGCCCCGGTTAAAAAGGTAACTATCCCTAAAATGGAATTGACTGCCATGCTGCTATTAGCACGTCTGGTGCAACATGTACACGCAGCATACGAGAGCGAATTAAATATTGAAATCGTTCACGTATGATGCGATAGTCAGGTCGCACTCAACTGGATACATAGCAAGAAGTCTCTGCCAGTTTATGTGCGGAATAGGGTAGATGAGATTAGAGCCCTTTTGCCAGACGTTGCTTATCATTATGTAAATACAAAAGAAAACCCTAGTGATCTCATAACTAGGGGTATAACGGCTAGCCAGCTAGTGAAGTCCGAATTGTGGTGGCATTAGTCCAAAGTGGCTGCTCCATGAAAGTGAATGGACGATTTGGCATGCTGTTGGTGAGGGACCTCTGCCACTGGAAACAGTGGCAGTTACAGCCCAACCAAATGAGCCACCGGGTCCTATCATAGAGTGGGCAAGATTCGGTGACTATAATAAACTAGTCAGAGTTGTAGCTTGGGTATTGCGATTTGTATCCAATCTCAAGCTTAAAGTAACGGGCCAACTCTGCAACAGGGTTCACAACATTGATGCTCGTGAATTTAAAGCAGCTGAAGTAACTTTGATCAAATGGGTTCAAGTAGAAACCTTTTCCAATGAATTAGAATCCTTGCAAAGCTCGAATAAGACATTAATGCCTAATATAGTGCGTCAACTAAGGTTGCACCTAGACAATGGCCTCATCAGGTGTGAGGGTCGCCTGAAGTGGTCGGGTGTACCAGACGGCACAAACCGCCCTATACTTATGCCAACAAGACATCACGTTACTGATCTATTGATCATACGTGCACATAGGGAAGTAAAACACTACGGGGTATGTCATATTATATCAAATTTACGTCTCACCTGGTGGATACCCAGAGTTCGACAAGTAGCTCGATGCGTAGTAAGAAAGTGTGTAATATGCCAGAGACTAAAGGGTAAACCATATGCAACTGGACCAGCTCCACTTCTACCTGAATGCCGTGTAAAGCACGTAGAACCTTTCCAAGCGGTAGGATTAGATTACACAGAGGCATTGAAGACGAGGGAGCATGAGAAGGTTTATATATTATTGTTTACCTGTGCAACGACTCGAGCGGTACACCTAGAACTATGTGATAATATGTCTAGCGAAGAATTTATGCTGGCGTTTAGACGGTTTTGTGCCCGTCGTTCATTCCCTCAACTCATTCTTAGCGACAATGCTCCCACTTATGTCCAAGCATCAAAATATCTAAAGGATATGAGTAGTGATCCTACTATCATCACTTTTTTGGGAGAGAAGAAGTGCGAATGGAGGTTCATTCCAGTTAAGGCACCTTGGTTTGGTGGCATGTGGGAACGGTGTGTCGGCATAGTAAAATCAGGACTAAGAGCGGTTGTAGGACGTGCTCTATTAACCCTTATTTAGCGGCGAGCAACATAAGTCGAGTTAAAAAAAGCTGGACTATGTGGCGGCGCTCGACATAACTCGAGTGGCAATTTCAGCACGTAATGTGGCTGAGAGAGAGAGACAAGTGGTGGCAGGAGACTAGCGAGCGTATGACTGCTCCAGACCACCGCGGCGAACCTACTGACACAAATCTCAGCTCCCTCCTCCCTCTCTCACTCGCTACATACTCAATTATGTACTGAAAGTACCGAATTACCTGCTTTTTGCACTCGCGTTGCACGGTTATTGCAAGAAAACTATCCATCATACAAGGATCGTTATGGTGTCATTCGAAAGCTCTGTTATGCCCTTTCAGGGATAGGTACTTGTTTTACGTTCTGGGTCTTATTTAGGCATGAAAATGATCACGTAAACAGCCCTATTTTGGCTAAAAAACACCCCGCTGTGCGGTACACATAAATAAACCGCATAGGCCGCTCGTAAGGTGTTAAAGGGTTGACGACAGTCACAGAGATAGAGGGAGTCGTGTCGCCCGCTTACATGTACACCGACCTGCAAGAACCACTACCATTAACGCCAGCTCACTTGCTATATGGGAAACCATTGACTGAGTTCCACCTGATTTCCAAGAGTTAGGATCCCTCGTTTTGAGTGTTACTCCCTCTGGTAGACCAACGGCACCTACAGTTGGTGAAGTTGTTTTAATTAAAGAAGATAGTCCTCGTTTATATTGGAAATTGGGCCACGTGTTGGAGGTATACAAGGGGGCAGACTCTGTAGAGCGGGTGGCGCTATTGAAGACAGCCACTGGAACTACTGTTCATCCTATCGCACGTTTGTACGCTTTGGAGCTCGATTCCGCATTGCAATCTGATGCTCCACCTGTTATTGCTGGGTCCGAGGATTCTCAAAGGAACGACTCACCTCTTACTGATGGTGATCATTCTCGGACCGGGATGCGTCCCAGACGCGCTGCTGCTGGCACCGTCGACTTGTGGCGTCAGAAGATAGCCTCTGGGCAACTTTAGGTTTAAGGTGGGGTTCAGGTCTTTTTTTGTGGGGGGAGTGTATCGTATAAATACGATAGAATATGACTCTTTTGTGATCTCGTATGTCTCTGTGACGTCACGATCGCTCCTACAGCACGACGTAGGACGAGTAGATCGTATATTATAAGATTGTAAATAAGTTAAGTTATAAAAGGCCTAATATGCTATTAAGCAATATTGCCATGGTCTTATGTAGTATATATGAATTTATCGTATATATTAATATAATTTATCGTATAGAGCAACCTAGATGCGGTACGATAATTTGGGCTCCTGGCGTTTTGCCAAGGCAGCAAGGTGTGCCTTCGACAAGTTCGAGGAATGGCAGAGCCACGAACACCAACCAGTTAACATCTAATTTTCCGCCCTCAGTTGATCGTGCTTTTGTGCCTCTAATCACAATACACATACAGCAATACACACAGCTACACCATCACGACGCTCTCATCGACGCCATGACTGACTGACAGATAAGCATAATATTCATGTCCATTCCCATGTAATCATTTATTCTTTCTTTAACTTGACTCATGTCTCGGGACCGAAGTCTCGATCCCCATTGTCCACCGCCATATTGGGTAAAACGTTCTCCCTTGCCTCATTGCCACGTGGAACTATTGGTGAGTTAATTCCTGGCTAATATTAACCCTTATAACCTTACCCTATATATAAATTTATTATGTGAGACCTTTGGATATAAATTAGCTTGTTTCAGAGTGAATTCAATTTAGATATGGAGTAGTTTTCATTTAGATTTATTTATTTGATTCATTATAGCTTAGTAATATTTAACTTCCATTGATAGTTTACCACAAACATTTTATCATTCCCTTTGCCATTTTTCAATGGGCGTGAGTTAACCTTAAAGTTCACTGACACGGACAAAGCCTATCAAATAATGTACAGGTGTATATATTTGGAAGTAAATTTACAATTATTCGTATTTATTTTGTTAAATACGTACATAACATAAGTATGTTTACAGACACATATAATCTGGAAGATAATCGTTATATAATTAAAAAGTGTATAAAACAAAAAGACGATATTAGGGTTGGCGAAGATTTATTAGATTTCAAGGTGCACAGTACATACAAAAATACATAAGTTAATACGTACCATCGTTATAGGTATTATAAAAAAACAAGATTAAGAATATTGAATATACAGTATATATATATATATATATATATATATATATATATATATATATATCCTGGAAAGATCATATTGCCAATCTTGCTAAAACAGCTTCCCAGAAGCTGGGTGTGGTCAACCGCCTCCGGAGGTTCTTTACCCCTACATTGCTTCTTGCACAATACGTCCATGTATTGAGAATTGTTTGCATATGTGGGGAGGATCTTCTCACACAGCACTTCTAGACAAACTAGAAATGAAAGCCTTTCGTCTCATTAACTCATGTCCACTCATTGATTCTCTGAAATCTCTCTCTCTCTCTTTTCGCCGCAGCGTTGCATCTCTATTGCTATTCTACCGCTATTACAATAATCAGTGTTCTTCAGAGCTCTCTCAGTGAATACCACCTCCTTTCCATAGAGCACGTATAGCACCCGAATTGCAACACAATCCCACCTCTACTCTGTGCAACTCTCTAACCCAAGAGTTAGTGATAGGGATAGTGTTCGGAAACGTACTTTAAACCCAAAACTAAGTCATTCGTAATATTATTTATATAACACAAGGTAGAGATAATACAATTATTATTAGTTTAAATCCTATCTGCTATTTCGTAGATATATATATATAATAATAATTGTAAGCACTGATGGACGTAATAATATACAAATATACTTATCAAGAAATAGATACAATGGGAAGAAATGGAGTAAGAAGTAAATCAAACATAAATAGTCCTTTGATATTAGTAAAGTGAGAGTGAAAGTGAAAATATGTGTTATAATTCCTGTTCAGATTAAGATACAGTGTTGCAGTCGTAGGCGCCGCACAAATCTCAAACTTGATGGCCACCCTGGAGTCTATGGCGTGAGAGGGAGTATATACACCACCAATCTCCGGAGTCTGAATTACGAGGGCCTTTATAGTACTTGATCTCATTTATAGCCTTCATTACTTGGGTGACAACATTATCCCTGACTGTATAGACCAGTCAAAGTAGGGCTGGACTTAGAACAAATTGCAATAGAAGGTTTTTTGGCTTTAACTTGTTTATTAGGTCCCTCTGATGAACATATAAAAAGTCTCCAACTTTTGGACACCGGGAAAGTGGTTAATTTGCATAAATTCAAGATGGCCGCCGTCCAAAGCTTCAATTTACAGATAACTTTTTTCTGGTTGCTCCTAGACCCTATAAATGTATTACAAACAACGTTTTTTGGCTTTAACTTGTTTATTAGGTCCCTCTGATGAACATATAAAAAGTCTCCAACTTTTGGACACCTGGAAAGTGGTTAATTTACAGCCAAAAAACCTTACAGCCAAAAAACCTTCTATTGCAATTTGTTCTAGGTCAAGCCCTACCTTTACTGCACATTATTGTCTATTACATTTTGCCTAGGCCTATACTAATCCCATCATCTTGTTTCTTGTTTCAACAGATTGGTGCGACATCTACCGAAGCCATGGAAGAAGAGGTGGTGCATAATCCCTGCGGCATTTGCTCAAACACGTTAGACGAAGGAGAAACAGTCAAGCTGAGGGCGAAGGGAGCAGATACTATCAACAAGGCCAGTACTGAACGTGGAACGCCATCAATTACCGTGTCCGAGGGCCAAACGGTGCACATTGATTGCCGAAAGAAGCATGTCAATACGAAGCCAAATAGAATTCCTGGGAAGCAGGTTTTGGAACTTATATACGCTGAAAATGCTGTGACCCAAATGCTGAGTGGGAAAGCCTATGCACGAGCAATCAGAGGCCACTTCTTGGTTGACACAGCCTTGAGTTCGATTGTGTTAGGCAGGGCATACGGTGTCAACCTCTCAATGGTAGATGAGGAAAGTGACGCATGCAAGGACTTCCAGGAGGCTGCAGATCTTTTGGATAAGCTGTTGCGTGAAGACGTTTCACCGGATGAAGTCTGCAGTAAAGACGTTTTCAACAGAATTTCTGAAAAACTTAAAGCTGAGAAGAGCTCCTTAGCAGAGCATAAGATGGGAAAGCTATGGATTCAATACATGGACATGATTGACCTGCTGCGTCGCTTCCTGAGGGCACTGAGAATGGGCGATTTCCTACTGTACCTCGGAACACTCCAGGAGATGTTGCCGTACTTTGCAGCGTGTGGTCATAACAATTATGCCAAGTCAGCCCATGTGTACATTCAAGACATGATTGAACTTGAGCAGCTCAACCCAGACATGTTCTGTCAATTGAACTCCGGTCTATTTGTGATCCGCCGAAGTGATCGGCTGTGGGCAGGACTGCCAAGCGACTTGGTTATAGAGCAGGTTTTGATGCGCTCTTTGAAAATGAATGGTGGATTGACACGTGGTAGGGGCATGGAGGAAACGCAACGCCTGCGCTGGTTACTTGCTATGCCAGCCTGCGCTGAGGTGAGTGAAGTTATGCAAGAACTGACAGGGAAGCATTTCCACACCTCTGAGCAGCACAAAGAAATGACTGAAGCAAGGCGTGAACGAGATAGGAAGGACACAGAGAAGGTTCTCGCATTCTTCAAGGATTATGATCCATTTCAAGAATCAAATGAACTCAGGAATATTGCCAACGGTGTGACAGGACCAGCCTCGGCCAATCCTCATTTACTGTATGAGGTTGGTATGAACATTGTGCAGAAGATGGAAGGTAGCAATGCTTTTGACTTTTCATTTAGGAAGAAAGATCAAGTTGAGTCGTTGGGTGCAAAGGTTACAATCAGTGCTGAAAAAGTACCAATCGACCCACAGCTCCTTTTCCAGAGGCTCCTCATCTTTGCTAATAACAGGGACTTAGGTGTTGAAGAGGTCTTTGCGTATGAGTTGTCTAGCTACCCTACTGCTCTGTTCGATAAGTGGGGGAGGCTCAGGGAAGCCAATAAACCACAGCTAGGAGATGAGATAGCTGCTGTTGTTCCCAAGTCGTCATTGGAATCATTTGAGGAAGAAAGGACTGTGACCCATGTTCTGGATGGTGGTTCCTTATTGCAAAGGATTCCATGGAAGAAGGGTGACACATTTGAGGACATTGCAAGCATGTACATGAAGCATGTTTCCAAAAACTTTCTCAACCCGGTGGTTGTATTCGACGGTTATAAATCAGGACCTACTACCAAGGACATGACACACAATCGACGATCAAAAGGAGTCTTTGGTCAAAAGGTGATGTTCACTCCAACCATGCCCCTTCGGTCAAAAAAGGAAAACTTCTTGTCAAACTCGGACAATAAGCAAAACTTCATTGACTTATTGTGTGAAACATTCAAGGCAAATGGAATTGACTGTGTCAATGCGCCAGCAGATGCAGATGTCATGATTGCGAAGAAGGGAATTGAGCATGCAAGGGAAACCGTGACATATGTGATAGGTGAGGACACAGACTTGTTGGTGCTGTTGTGTCATTATGCGGAACGAGGGATGAATGATTTGTACTTCAAGTCGAGCAAGGAAGGTGGGAAATGTTGGCATATTAACTCAGTAGCAGAAGCTCTCGGTGAAAGCATCTGTCGTGTCCTGCCAGTTGTCCATGCACTCTGTGGATGTGACACAACCTCACGACTGTATGGTATTGGTAAAGGGGCTGCCTTGAGGAAAGTGAGGGAAGACAACGGTTTCTTGAAATGTATAGAAGCATTCTGTTGCCAAAGTGGAAGTAAAGCCGCGATATCATCAGCTGGTGAAAAGGCCTTGGTTTATTTGTACGGGGGAAAAGGAAATGACACCCTTGACGGACTGCGAAAGACAAAGTTTTGCAACAAGGTGGCAAAAAGTTCAACTACCGTTGAAGTTCACAGCCTTCCCCCAACAACCGATGCAGCCAAATACCACTCGTTCCGAGTTTATTGTCAGGTCCAGGAATGGATGGGGAACTGTGTGGACCCCGAGAAATGGGGCTGGTGTCTGCGGAAGGGACAGCTTGAACCGAAGACGATGGATTCGCCAGTGGCTCCTGATTCACTACTGAAATTGGTCAGATGTCAGTGTAAGGGCAACTGTGACACTCAACGCTGTAGTTGCAAACGGAATGAGCTTGAATGTTCCAGTGCATGTGGTCAATGTAAAGGACTCTGTCAAAATAGCAACTTTGATGCAAGCACCGATGATCCAAGTGAATACGAACTCCTATCATGAATTACATAATTGGCTCTGAATGACGTCATACTACGTCATGTTTTTTTTTTTTTTTTTTTTTATAAAAAAGAGGGACAACAGGTCAAAAAACCCATACAAGCACAAAGTGCCTGTGTCACCCCTTGTGAAAGAGACAGTTCAGCCTGTCTGTAAGGTTTTTCGGCTGTAAATTAACCACTTTCCAGGTGTCCAAAAGTTGGAGACTTTTTATATGTTCATCAGAGGGACCTAATAAACAAGTTAAAGCCAAAAAACGTTGTTTGTAATACATTTATAGGGTCTAGGAGCAACCAGAAAAAAGTTATCTGTAAATTGAAGCTTTGGACGGCGGCCATCTTGAATTTATGCAAATTAACCACTTTCCCAGTGTCCAAAAGTTGGAGACTTTTTATATGTTCATCAGAGGGACCTAATAAACAAGTTAAAGCCAAAAAACCTTCTATTGCAATTTGTTCTAGGTCCAGTTAAATGATTGCTAGATTTACTGGACTAGTAGCACTCTACGACCCACTAACACCTTGCAGAGTTCTGTCATTCCGTCCAAGTGTTATAAACCTGAAAATTATATGCCTTGGGAGAGATTACCTTCTTGTATAGTGTCAGGTAAGACTGCATTATTTTGCGATCAAGTCTTGTGACGCACTTGTGATATACAGTATTTTAGTTATTTAATATTGAATATTTTCAATATAGTCAATAATAATGTACTCGCATACATTTCACTTGTTCTTAATCCATGGTTACTCATTAGTGGTACATAGTTATTGCTTGATTAAATTTTAAACTAGGACCACTCGGTAGAGCACATACTTCTGCCTAAATTGGCTGGTTCCTTATCATTAATATCAAAGGTCTAAATTTCATCTGAATCTGGGTTGCAGGATAAATCCGGATTGCCTCCTAAATTGAACCACTTCTTCCTTGGCACATACAGCGTTCTATCTGCCCACTGAATTTCGTAAAAATCGGTTAATAACTTTGTGAGATATTTAGTTTACAGAAAAACAGACAGACAGACAAACAAACAAACTAGAGGGGCACTCGGCTGCTGGCTGGTTCTTTACCATTAATATAATAGGCCTATTTTATCTTCTGGATCTAGGTTCCAGGATATGATCCGGATCGCCTCCTAAATTGAATCACTTCTTCCTTTGTGCATAACTTATTTGCCCTCCAAATTTCATTAAAATAGATTCATAATTTATCTTATCAACCCACCAAATTTCATGAAAATCTGATCGCCTCCTAAATTGATGCACGTTTTTGGTGCATACCTTATCTGCCCACCAAATTTCGTGAAAATTGGTTCATAAATTTGCGAGATATCATGTTTACAAACAAACAAACAAACAAGCGGAGGCAAAAACATAAACTCAGTCCAATTTCGTTGGCAGAGGTAAGGAACGGAGGCAAAAACATAACCTCCGCCCACCTTTGTTGGCGGAGTAAATAATGTAAATACAACTACCTTATAAATATAACTGTAGAAGTATTTTGTGAACCAGTATCCAGTCTAGAAATATTGGTGGCATGTGTAATATATGAAATATATACCTCATGTTGAGTAATGGCATGCAAATAATCCAGAGCAATTACTTTTCATAACCGGTGATTATAGCAATCGTTGGCTATTTATTAGTGGCCCCTCCATCATTGACGATATGCCTATTAATATAATAGCTCTCTTTCAAGCACCCGCGGTCAGCCTGTTTGAAACACCCGCCGCAGGGGAAAGAGTACTATCATCATAAGTGTAACGCTAATTTTCTTATGGAATCGTCTTTATGATTGGGTACTCACTACGAAAAAACTTCGCAAAAAAGAAAAAAGAAAAATTAACTTAATAATTGTTATATTAAGGCTTTCCAACTCGTGGATGTCTTTTGTGGATTCTGCCCGAGACGAGACACTGAACCCAGCAACGCCATTCCTTCTTCCTTCCCCTGTGGTCATACTGAACAGTGGTGCCTCGCCAGTGCTCCGCTTTATTCTTCATTCCTTCAACTCTAGTGAGTCTTTTGCTCATTTGTATATATCTGAGTTGTTATAGAATAGGTTTAGACTAGCTAGGACTGACAGCCCCATTGGTATGTCCGCAGGGAAGTGTTAAAATAGGGTATTTAAGTGTAGGCGCCATGTCGGTCCGCTTCGGACCCGTGCATCAATGTGTGTTTGTTTTTGTTTCTGCGCCTTAGTTTTGCTATTTACTAAGTTATTTAGGAGGCTATTACATCCGCGGAATGATGCTTCAGGCCATCTCTATGAGATAGTTGCATTCTATTGTTTTTTAGCAGACGCTCTAGTTCAAGAGTTGCCACACGTGGTGTGGAACTTTCCAGAGTCCGTGTTGCTCCTTTTTCCCCTCGGGCGTGGGGTTTTCTTCGTTAGCTGCTGCTGTGTCTTCGGAGGTAAGGGTAACATATTCAGTATGATTATTACCATGAGCCTCGTGGCCAGCCTCAGTAGGGGTATTCTTAGTTGGCTAGGGGTATTTTTTATTGCTTAATTAATACTGTGTTTTAGCCCTAAGATGTGACTCTCGCTTTCATGTGGTGATATTATGCATGCTAGCAGGGTGTCAGGAGACGTTCTGACTTATTTGGTGGGTTTTTTTGGGGGTGGCTAACTTAATCAGATAAGTCGGTACCTTCAAAGTTTGTTTTTTTCTTCCGGCGATTTTTCTGTGTATTGATGCCGGATACTCGCCTTGCAGGCGAGAAAGGAAACTTCCATATAACCCGGCGTGGTGTGCTGTACCACTAGACTTCTGGCGGAAATGCAAATTCCTAAGGGAAGTAATCTCGGCCCGGCCGAGTGAACTCGCCCAAGCCTCACGCGGCATGATTTGACTTATAACGCCCGGCGGAAAAGTCCAGTGAAGTAATTAATTATCCCTCAGATCCTACTAGACGATCAGTTAGTTGATTAAAGGGTTAATTTGGGCAAGTGACACTTTGTCACAGGTAAGCAGTTCTAGAAAACGAAAACGTCATCAAGGCTTTTCCAAAACCAAGTACAGCGGAAGATTAGAGTAGCGGTTGGTCTATAGCTAATTTTCCAGCATATTTGGGGATGTGTATGATGTGTGAACCTCTCGGTTTATCCTTATGATCATTGATTCCTGGATTTTTTTTATTTCCAGATCACAACACATCAGTAAGCGGCACAGGTCTACAGGAGAAGGGGCCGATCCCGGCAGGGGGGGGGGGGTCGCAATTAGCTCCATCATGTCTCTTGTTACTCTTTGTGTTACACCTACTTGCTCTCTAATTCCTGTTTTTGCACATAAACTCTGCGTGAAGTGCGTTAAGTGCCTAGATAGGTCAAGGGGCCTCTGGGTTACTAAGAGATGTCCCATTTGCTCTGATCTACGTTCTGAATTGTTTAGTAAGAGAGACCAATCGTGCCTAGTGGAACTGAAGGAAATTAAGAAAATTTGTAATGCTTATTCAAAAGACATTGCCCATAAGGCATTACATTGTGATGATAAGGCTCTCTGGGAGCATCTAGTTATAAAATCACTGGTTCTTAAATCACCTGTTAAGTCAACTCCAAAATCTAAAGCTAAGCCCAAAATTCTATCGAAAGAGTTAGTGAGTAGCAGTGATAGTGACTCGAGCAAGGCAACCCACCCCCCCCCCAGACGCACACAAGAGGGCGCATTCGCCTTCACCACGGGACCAGTCCAGGTCCAGGTCAAAGTCGCCCCTCAAGCAGTCCAAGCAGTCTTCAGCAGAGACTTCTAGGTCTCACAAGAGACATAAGGATGACGCGGCGGCATCAAGCCACAAGAGATCTGATAAGGGTCATAAAAGTTCCCGCACGGAGGAGACGCAGTCGCCGCACCGGCTAACGCCGGAGTCACGGCCGCCGCCCTCCGCCTCTAGACAGACTCGTAAATCATTTAGAGGAAAATAACATACTTAAAGATACTCAACACGGCTTTCGTAAAAAACGTTCCTGTTTAACAAACCTCTTAGACTTCTTCCACGATATCCTCAACCTCTACGATGAGAGTAAAGCTGTAGATATTATATACCTTGATTTTCAAAAGGCCTTTGACAAAGTTCCCCACAAACGTTTACTGCTAAAACTAAAAGCGCATGGAATACAAGACGGTGTGTTGAAATGGATAGAAAATTGGCTTAGCGACAGAAAGCAAAGAGTAGTCATAAACGGTAAGGCATCTAAATGGACCAATGTAAGTAGCGGGGTACCCCAGGGATCGGTACTAGGACCAATTCTCTTTCTAATTTACATCAACGACATAGATGAGGGTCTCACCTGTACAATCTCAAAATTTGCTGACGATACAAAAATTGTAAATAGCGTACTCTCAAAAGAACAAGTTGACGATATGCAACACAATCTAGATAAATTGTCATGTTGGGCCCAAATTTGGCAAATGGGTTTCAATGCGGATAAATGTAAAGTACTACATATCGGATACCTAAATGAGAAAGCAAACTATTCGATGAATGGCACTCAGCTTAAGAATGTAAACAGAGAAACCGATCTGGGAGTAACAATATCGAGTAACCTAAAACCGAGTCAACAATGTTCAGAAGTTGTTAAGAAGGCAAACAAAATAATTGGCTTTATAGGCAAGTCATTTGAGCATAAATCCAAAGAAGTTATCCTAACCCTTTACAATTCCTTAGTCCGCCCTCTTCTGGAATACTGCGTTCAATCCTGGTGCCCTTATTACCAAAAAGATATAAACAAGCTAGAACAAGTTCAACGTAGAGTTACCAAAATGATACCTAGCCTAAAGAACAAACCATACGAAGAGCGTCTTAGAGAATTAAATCTATTTCCTTTAACCCAGCGCAGATTAAGAGGTGACTTAATTCAAGTGTTCAAAATCATCAAAGGCATCGACAATATGAACTGTAGTAAGTACTTCACTATCGACCAAGCTAATTACACGCGGGGAAACGGTTGCAAAATTATTGGTAAATCTTTTAACTCACACGAATCTAAGAATTTCTTCTTCAATCGAGTTGTCAACTTGTGGAATGGGCTTCCCCGAAGCGTTATAGACTGCATCACCGTTGATTCATTTAAACTCCGCCTAGACAAATATCTCGCATCAAACCCGCGACTGACTGCGTTTGTAGATGAATAACTTTATTTTATCCCCCCTCAGTTACTAACCCATCTGTCCCCTACTAACTTCCTAATCCTGCCACGGACATTAGTTCCAGGGCAGTAGTTCCCTTTCCAATGTTCCCTTACCCACTCTAAACCACTGTTTGGACACTTGATCCTCAGTGTTTTGGAGGACAAGCAACCTAGAAGGGTCACTAGATCTGTTGTTGCTTGATTTCCTTTGTACTCCTTTGTACTCCTTTGTACTCTACCTCCATGCCTAATGTCCAATCTGGCAGCTCCGAGGTAGGGACGGAGGGGGCTGAGTCAATTCCCAGGGATGGGTCTGAGGAGTCTTTGGGGGTACAGAGAGATGTTCATTTTGCCATTCCAAAATTAAACTTTAACTTACCATTAAGTAGGCCTCCCGTAGTTTCTCAGAGAGTGTTAGCTGAACAATACTGTGGCTACATGGCTAGTGAACACCAGGACTATAAAGGTTCTCAAGTAAGTCAAGTGATACCAGATTCCCAGAATCCTATTGAACAAGGGCGCAGTGTGTGGAGGCACTGTGAACCCTTAAGTGTAGAGACCAATGGTCAATTTCAGGGAGACACTAGGGAAAGTGCTAATGTAGATACCATTCCATCATCATTACCTGATTTAGTGTGGCCAGATAATGTCCGGTTATCTGAGCTTCTGCGACAACCGGAAGTAATGGAAGTACATGAAGAGCCGGAGGACGTAGAACTGTCCTCAGCTCAACCAGGACAGATTGAGGAAGGGTCAGAAGTGGAATCTGAATCATCCAAAGGGTCATACAGTAAGTGTATAACAACCGATTATCATGATTACATATTACATAGGGTAATGAGACAATACAATGCTCCTAAGCAACCTCAGGAGACTCCACAGCTACGCCGGGAGCTCCCCCGATTGGTTCAGTTGTGCAGCCGCTAGAACCTACCAGAGTTGTTGTGCCACCTAATATGTCACTTCCCCCTATTAACGTAACTCAGGCGACTACCTCGGCGAGTGGCACTACAGTGCCCGCCTCCTTAACGACTACCAATGTCCGTGTCATCACAGACATTGGTCCCCCTCCTCTAAATAAACTTCCCCATAGGAGAGGCCCTATGCCTCTCTTGTATGGACCCGACTGCTCTTGGGTTAAAGTCATGGCAAAAAACCCTGGTATAGCACAAACGATCATATCGGGGGAGGTCCCAGTTCCTAGTGAGTGGGTAATTGAGATGAGTACGAACAAGAAGTTAAGAGCCAAAGACAAACAGGGTCAACTCATAGATGTGACAATCAAGGCTATCCCTAATGTTTATTTTTATGAATTTTTCGTATATTCACCTACCCCGGCATTACCACCTTCCTCATCTGCACGACTCTTTGCGGATTGGACAAAGACTGATGGTGTAAACAATATAAAATCTCTCTATACGCTAACGCAGGAGTTGGATACAACTCCAGTGCTAGATCAATCGAACAATCCAGTCTTGCAGGTGGGGCAGGTAGGTCTAGGTACGTTGGGGGACTGGGAGATTGAGGCGCAACAGTTCGCAGCAACAATAACGTCAAAATCCTCCCATCAAATTCGTCAAGACAACCATCTTTGGTTTTCATTACCAATAAATCAAGCCGGAGGGGTTCCGCCTGCACTTTTTGAATTCCTTTCTGCCCCTAAGTTGTCACTATGGGACTTGCAGGAGCCCTTTTCTACCCCCCCCCTTCGGCACACCTGGATAGAGACTTTAAATTGAGGAAAAAAGCTTACAGACTCTTTTCACAACTTTTGCTAAGTCGCCAAATAGCCCAGTCCCTCACCAGGACTATAGCCGCTATTTCTGATCAGGATGTTAGGAAGGCCATGGATTTATCCCGGCGGCTTCTGTTACAAAATTTCATTCAGTCTTTGGGGGACATACGGATAGCCTTGTTGGAGGCTGTTCGTGCATGTCAAGATCTGAGAGTGTATATGGTGAAAAAGTTACCGGGTAACCCTGTCACCAGTGTTAACTTCATCTTTGATTAACCCTGAGGCTTGGAAAGCCGTGTACAATATGGTAGACAGCTTACAGCCAAGTACTTCCCAGGCTAGGAAGGAACACTTTAAGAAACCGTACTCCAAGCCTAAGAGCAGTGGTAAGTCCCAAACTAGTGGTTCCAAGCCCTTTCAGGGCCCCATGTCTCCTCCAGCGCAGGGAAGTACTTTCCTCAAGCCTAAACAGGGAAAACAATCAGGAAAGTGGTATAAGAATAAGTCACAACACAAATCAGGTCAGGGATCGGCATCTGCCAAAACCAGTCAGCCGTCTAACCCTACCCCTCCACCATAAAAAAACTAGTCACCCTTCAAACTCTCTCTCTCCCGGGGCCTATCGCAGGCGAGTTGGATCCGAAGGTAGTTCCTCCGGACAGACCCAGTCAAGTAACTGGATCATTTCGGGCGTGTCACCGGGCCTGGTCCCGGCGAACTTGGGCAAGGACAATGGTACGCAAGGGCATCACCTGGCGGTGGCTCCGGCGACCTCGTTTACGTCAAACTCTAGAAGTCAACCATGTTTCTTTAGAGGTGGAGTCACTAGTCCAGAAAATGATCACCAAGCATATCATTGTCCCGGTCAATCCAACTTGCCCTGTTTTCACGTCCAGATTTTTTCTCGTACCAAAGAGGGACAGCATTCAGATGAGACCAGTCATAGACCTATCTTGTCTGAATCGACACATTCACAACGCATCGTTCAGGATGCTCACTGTGAATCACATCAGGCTAACACTTCCGCCCCAAGGGTGGATGTGCTCGTTAGACCTGACAGACGCCTATTGGCATGTCCCGGTAAACAAAAGGTTCCAAAATTCCTCGCCTTGAGGATCAGGCAAGAGACTTATGTCTTTCAGAGAATGCCACTCGGGTTGAGCCTGGCACCGAGAATATTCATGAAATTAGTCCGGCAGGCAGGGGATCAAGGTAGTACCAAGACGACTGGCTGGTAGTGGCGGAGTCAGAGATCGAGTCTATGCAATATCCATGTCAATCACATTATAAACCATGTACAATCCATAGGGTTCAAGGTCAGCTTGGCAAAGTCGCATCCGGTTCCCACACGGGTAATTCAGTGGATAGGGCTGGTCTGGGACACAGCCAATCTAACTCTCAGTCAGAGTGTGGACAACCACAACAGATTTCGAAAGAAATTGTTTTTGTTTCTCCACAGTCTGAACACCACGAGAAGGACATGGGAATCCCTAGTCGGCTCTCTCAATTGGATTCAACTAACTGTAAAGTTGGGTCGATTGAAAGTAAAGAGATTAATCTTGGAAGGAAACAAATATTTCCCGCTATTGCCGGCGGGAAAGTTGTGGAAAATTCCTCCATTAATTCACAACTTACTGTCGGTCTGGGCGAGGAGAGAAATATTGCACTCAATAATGACGTGGGCTTTTCTCCCACCTACGGTATGGGTAGACACAGATGCTTCAGGGACAATAGGCTGGGGTTATCAGTCGAGCCTAGGCCATCAGGGTCAGGGTCTTGGGTCCCAAACCGAGAATTTTCATATCAACGAGTAAGAGCTCTTAGTCCCTTTATTTTTCCTTCAAACTCACGGCTCCTCCTTGCGGGGGAAATCAGTAACGTTTCGAATGAACAATTTGAATGCAGTGTCCTGCATTCAAAAGTAAGGGTCAACGAGGTCTCGGAAGTTGCTAGAGTTGTCAGAAGATATTTTTGTTCTGACCGAAGAGCTGAACATTCATCTCCATGCATCATACCTTCCAGGCGTAGCGAACGTCTGGGCAGACGCTCTGTCCCGGCGACAGAGCACCAAAATAGAATGGGCAATCAAGCAAAACATCTTCAACCAGATGATTGCAGAGCCATACCGTCCACAAGTGGATCTTTTCGCATCCGAGGAGAACCACAGGCTTCCTCTCTACCTAACCCGCCGAAAAATGACTTCGGTGGGGGTCTAGACGCATTGTTGGAGGACTGGAACAAGTGGAATTCCATCTATCTTTTTCCGCCTCCAGACGCTTCACTCATGTGTCAAGTAGTTCACAAACTACGGGGTTACCGGGGCTTAGTCTCGATGATCGCGCCTCTGTGGCCGGCTCAGGTGTGGTACCACCAGTTGAAAATGTGGTGCGAGAACCCGGTGTCACTCCCGATCTCGTACTTCCACTTGGAGACAATTGGCAACCTAAAGACCTCGCTGACTTTTGCCTTTTGGACATTCAGAATGCCAAATGGTTAAATCCGTATGGAGAGAGCGTTACTAATAAATTCCTTAATCAGTATACTATGTCTACCAGGAGACAATATCAATCGCATTGGAAGTCTTTCACAACCTGGATAGTAGAAATGGCGCAAACTGATGCATCAGTAGCTTTGGTTTTCAAGTACTTGGACTATTTGTTTGAACAAAAACGCCTTTCTGTAGTTACACTGAAGAATCATTTGTCTGCTATTAGAACTCCCTTCTTTGACCTAACAGGGCTTTCTATACCGCAAGCGGAGGAGAAAGGTTTCATGAGGGCATGTTTCAAGCTTCCCCCACCACCCCTTCAGCTCATGCCTACCTAGTCACTTGACAAAGCTTTGTCTTTGCTTCATTCGCGCAAGTTTAATCATGCGCCGGATTTTGACTCACTGTTAAAGAAGGCTGTGTTCCTTATGGCTTTGGCCACAGGTAACAGGGTGTCTGACCTGGCGGCGATGAGCAACGAACCTAATTGCATCAGGTTTGGGAGACTCAATGAGAATGTTCAAATTGCTATATCTCCCACGTTTGTTGCTATGAACGAACATAGTGATCATGTTTTTTCTGAGTTTACAGTCCCGGTGCTTAAAAGCGGGAATGCACCCCATGTCTCATGCCCTGTTCAGGCTTTAATAAAGTTTATGAGGGTTTCCCAGCCCCAACAGCAGGGAGCCTTATGGGTCAGTAGTACAGGTATTTGCATCACAAAAAGTAAATTAGCTTCTTTACTCGTAGATGTAATTCGTGAAAGTAATCCTGGTGTAGTGGGAAGGGCCCACGACATCAGAAAATGGGCAGTCTCTTTGCGGTTTTTGCATAATTATTCAATTGATGACATGGCAAACACTACGTTGTGGGCTTCCAATCATACTTTCATGACGCGATACCTATCGGTGGCTTTGGATAAACCAAAATTTACCTGTGTGGCCCTGCGTCAGCGGGTCTAGTTGGTCTGTGTGCTACTAAAGTTAACCCTCTCCGTTATATATGACGTGATCGCGTCATATGGCGATTTGCCCAAAAGTATATGAGACGATCGCGTCATATGAACTTAGTGAAATAGCTCAATAATAAGTTTATGACGCGATTTGTGTCATATTGAGCTCAGTAAGTTAGGTAAGTTAGATCATAATCTGTTGGTTGGTGGCAACCCCAAATTCCTCCGACTTCTAACGGTCCCTGAGTGTGAGAAAGAGTGTTGTGGGGAAAATACGGGGCGCTCGGGCAACCCCTAACTAACGGAACTAAATATGACGGAGAGAGTTAACCCTTTCACGCATATGACGCAATTTTTTAGCCTATTGGGGAAACTATAAAGCCTTTGTTACCATCAGGGGTATTTAAAACTTTTAGTTTAGTTACTTCAACTTCTGCAGTTGTCTTTGAGTTAGCTGTGGGCAGAAAACTGATTTTGGAGAGGTAATTATAAGAGATAGATAGAGAACTCTATATCTTATTGCTAATCTGGCAACCTCTGCTTCATAAATGCGTGAAAGGGTTAAGTTTAATCTTAATGGTAAAAAGGAGGGGGGGGGGGTTGCTGGAGAGCTCAAGATCCCTAGACCCTCCGCCGGACTATCTGATAAGTTCACGAGCTGTGATACTTGATAAGTCGAGCTGGTTATACAGCTCAAAATATTATTTTTTGTAAGATATCTTTAATAGTTGCAACTATAGGATATTAAGGTAAAATTGTACAAAATATATAGTATGTACAAATTAATTTTAAGGACATAAGATATAATCAAATGATTTAGTTGTGCCTTTACAGTGTTGGACAAGAATAAAATAATTTTTCTTGGCAAACAAATGTTATTGAATCTCAATGTGATATTCTTTACATATGTACCTGTATGGTTACTTATAAGCAGATCTTCTTCGAAGTAACCCACTACTTTTCTTTCCATTTCTCTATATTATTGTATGCAAACAATAAAGACTTCAGATTGTTATATGGTTCTTTTTCTCTACCTATGGTAGTTTGTTAGTGATTTAGATATTGTCCCGAATGTCCAGCTCCAGACTTGAGATATCAGGCATATCGTCAATGATGGAGGGGCCACTAATAAATTATAGGTTTGAGTTCAGGAGGGAAGAATGAAAACCTAATATTTAGTAGTGGCCCCGAAATCATTGACGATGTAGGGCCCTCCCTTCCATCCCCTTCCCATTCGTTGATGTCTTGAGTTTAATCTTGATATGTCATTGAAGAAGGAATGGCGTCGCTGGGTTCAGCGTCTAGAATCCACAAAAGACATCCACGAGTTGGAAAGCCTTAACCCCTCTTTGGCGGGACCGGACTTAAGTCAGTCTAGAGAAGAAAGGACTATGTGGCGGGGACCGACTTTAGGCGGTGTGCAATTTTGAGCAATAATTGGCTCTGAGAGAGAGACGAGCGGTGGGAGGAGCGTAGGTCGGCTCTGACCGTTCGGCACGGGTCCCGCCTGGCAACTGCCGTCCCCTCCACACACATCCACACTCACTACCTCGCTACACAGGGAATTATGTAAGGAAATTACCGTATTTTAGGGATTTTTCCTTCGTCTTGCACGATCGTTGCAAGAGAACGCGTGGTCGTAGAAGGATGGTTCTGGTGTCATTGGAAAGCTCAATTATCGCCCTTTCAGGTATACATAATTGTATTACGCTCTGGCTCTTGTTTATGCATGAAAAAGAGCACGGAAACAAGGTCGTTTAGGGTAAAATTACCCGCTTGGCGGGTAGTAGAATTTACTAACGCTCGTAAGGCGTTAATATAACAATTATTAGGTTAATTTTTATTTTTTATTTTTTACGAAGTTTTTTCGTAGTGAGTACCCAATCATAAAGACGATTCCATAAGAGAATTAGCGTTACACTGATGATGTTAGTACTCTTTCCCCTGTGGCGGGTGTTTCAAACAATCTGACCGAGGGTGCTTGAAAGAGAGCTATTATATTAATAGGCATATCGTCAATGATTTTGGGGCCACTACTAAATATTAGGTTTTCATTCTTCCCTCCGGGACTCAAACCTATAATATAGAAGTAATTACAAATCAATAGAAATTGTCATAATGTAGTTGCTGAGATTTTCTTATCACACTAAGTTTGTAGATAGTAATTATCATGTAAGGTGAATATTTGTAATCTTTTCCAATTCAAATTGTGATTTTCCGCACTTTATTTAAAGATATATCAGAAACTCATTAAACAACATTTCTTATGAAATCACAAAATGTATTTATTTATTTATATTGTTTGCTCTATTTGATGGTAGAGTCCAAAATATACTATCCTCAATAGTTGATTAAATAGAAATTAATCTAAAACAATCAATTCTTGGTTTTATAGTAAGGCCGCTGGACAGAAATATCAACTCTCGGTCGCGTTTTTGGTCATAAGAATTGTTTTTTATGCAATTTTACTTTAACTCATAGCTAAATAGTATTTTCCATTCTCCCTTTAATAGTATCATCAAAATCTTTGTACCATATATATTAGATATTTTTTCAAATATGTTCATCCTCGTCAGGGAGAAACATTTGTGGGAAACGTTTGCTCACTTTGTGCGTGCATATCATCTCATTTGGCGAACTATGCAGCTATGAAATATATTTCCAAACTTAGGACAATGAATAAGCATGCTTATAAAACAAGAACCATGTCTCTACCACTAAAACTTGATTCTATATGAATATTTGTCTATGCATATATACTCGCGACTGTTAAAACAGATTTGAACGTACTTTACCTTACCTTGGCCTCGACCATTGACCACAATTTCTTGACCACATAATTATATACTGACAATAATCAAGCAATTCTATGACATTTCCAAAGATATATATAATCCTTTGAATCACATATCGGCACTATTTGTTGGTAGAACGACCAATTTCTCAGATTAAATGGCCAACGGTAAGCGACCGGTCTAGCCTGACTCGCCATGGAAACTGATTATCATTATAATTCAGATCATTCGCGGATACACTGCTTGTTGACTTATAGTATTGTAAACAGTCTTACATAATATCTGAGATCCTGAGGCTCTCTCACGTGGAATTTGGATGTGATCTCGTCTTTAGTTTTAATTCCTCGGAATTATTTATAAGGTATAGGGTTATAGGAAGAGATTGTGTCCTTGTGCATTTTGGCCAATGCATCTTCAGACGCAATCGCACCTTCTGGTGAGTGACAGGATTAATATGTCAGGTATGGTTTATGCCAATAGCTAAATTTTGCTTTTAGCCCACTTCCATCAGTCCTTCACAGGCCGACTAGAATGGTTTATTCGTAGGAAGAATAATATGTACTAGTCATCCTCTTTTTTAAATTATTAATTATTCTATGATATATGAGCATTATTTTAGTCATTCGTACGTCATATAAAAAGTATTTATCCCCTCCAGTATGAGTGACATGTTTTAGTATATATTCTGGCTACCATCAAAAGATTATACTGAGCTTAGGCAGGACCTCAAGGAATTGAATACAAACGATCAGTTTATCTGTTATGCCAAAATCTAATACAAATAACCAGCAAGAACACCACCGGCACCACGGCACCACAATATTATAACAGCCATGTAACCCAATGCAGAGAATGAATAAGGGAGTCCCCCTCCCCACCACATTTTCTGTCGCCCATACAAGACAGGAAACCAGTGACGTCAGGACCAGTGACATCAGAGCTCATTTCCCCCCTCCCCCCCCCTGGACCTGCACTTCCAGAACGGAATTAATCTTGCTAACATTAGAAAACTGTATTCAGCTTCGGAATCAAGAATAGATTTTCAATACAGATGCATTTTTGGTATTAACCTTTTGAGATCCACAGCTCCCTCGAAAGCTAGATAATATCGTCCATGGCAAGCCAGACTAAAATTAACCCCTTGACTATGCGATGATACCTTTATGTACCCTTTTTTTTTTTTTTTTATATATAATAGTATTCAGTTAACCCTTGTCTAGCAGGGCGTTTTGGGCTTATTTGGGCATATTCAGGCCCTCCTGAATGATAAATCAAGTATCTGCATGAACAGAAATGTATTCAGCAAAAAAAATGGCGCTAAAAGCTTCAAAATGAGACCAGAACGAGCTACGTAGCACTCGTGGTTCTCATGCAGTAATACCAGTAACATGGGAGTTTAGCATATAGCGGCATATTTTTCCCAGCTATGCTCACTACTGGCTACACTGCCGGCCTCTCGAGAACACAGGGAACATGAGTTAATGGGCGGCGGTAAGCCCTGGGAGTCGGCTGTCTGGCCCGCTGTGCTCCCGGCCATTTGCACTCGATTTTAACCCTTTAAAAGCCTTAATAATGCTCCTAACTTGCTGCAAATTGGAGGCGGACTTAAGTCCGCCGCCGCTCTTTAAGGGTTAAGGCACAGCTTCTAGGATTACAAGCTATATCCTTTGGCATTCTAACTCCCAAAGGTCCTTCCAGATGTGTGAACAAATTGTGTAACGATAGCCAGATTGAAAGAGTCATTGCATACTATAGTCTGCTATAGTAGCCAGCTAACGGTAAATCGTTATGTCATTATTTTGATCAGTCAACTATTTCGAAGATTATATAGCCAAATATGTTGTTCATTAACCCATAACTGTCGGGGCGCAACATAAGTCGAGTATAATAAATCTGGACTATCTGGCGGCGCTCGACATAGGTCGTGTGGCAATTTCAGCACGTAATGTTGCTGAGAGAGAGAGACAAGTGGTGGCAGGAGAGTAGCGAGCGTATGACTGCTCCAGACCACCGCGACGAACCTACTGACACGAATCCCACCTCCTCCCTCCCTCTCTCACTCGATATATACGGAATTGTATGGGGAAAGTGCCGAATTACATGCTTTTTGCACTCGCGTTGCACGGTTGTTGCAAGAAAACTAGCCATCATAAAAGGATCGTTATGGTGTCATTGGAAAGCTCTGTTTATGTCCTTTCAGGGATAGATACTTGTTTTACGCTCTGGGTCTTATTTAGGCATGAAAATGATCACGTAAACAGCCCTATTTTGGGTAAAAACACCCCGCTGGGCGGTACATATAAATAAACCGCATAGGCCGCTCGTAAGGTGTTAAGTTAACTTGGTAACATAATTTCGCATCCATTCTGTGATTTTATGTAAAAAAAAGTAACAATAATGTTATTGAATTTGATATAAGACCGTGATTTGATCCTATGAAATAACTACTCCATAACAATCTACACTCCTAATCCAAGCATACTATTGAATCTCCCATGCATAAATGTATGTTATTACCAACCCACCAAGTAAATCACAAATAAACCTAATTAATGAAATCAATGAAACAAATGAATACATGTGGTACTCCATGGATTCGAACCTAGGATACTCACACTGAAATTCCGCGCACTAACCATTAAGCTATCAAGACAGTTAACGGTTTTTGCACAAGCCTACGACATATTATCCATTCTAGAATACTGGATATTTATCTAAGCATGTACATATACCCAACTGCACTATGATACCCTAATGTAAGGAGTAATTGATAACATCAGAATAGAGGTTTGTGGAAAGTACTTAGAATATACGGAGTAGATGGCAAGTTGCTGAAAGCAGTGAAGAGCATGTATGAGGGTGCAAAGGCGGCAGTACGTGTGGAGAGTGAGCAGAGCGAGTTCTTTGACCTGAATGTTGGTTTGAAACAGGGGTGTGTGATGTCCCTGTGGTTGTTTACTGTATATATGGATGGAGTCATGAAAGAAATACTATCAAGAGCAGTGGATGTTGGTGTATCGCTGAAAAGGGAGGAAATTGAGTGGAAGCTACCTATACTGCTGTTTGCGGATGATACAGTTCTGATGAGTGATAATGAATGGGAGTTACAGGGTCTGGTAAATGAGTTTGGAACAGTGTGCGAAAAACCGAATTTAAAGGTAAATGCGGGGAAGAGCAAGGTTATGGTGTTCGAAAGGGGTGAAGTCACAGAGTGTGAGGTGAAGCTGAACGGTCAGTCTATGGAGATGGTCAACTCTTTTAAGTATCTGGGCAGTGTGTTGAGTAAAGATGGGACTATGGATGAAGAAGTGCAGGAGAGGGTACAACAGGGGAAGAGGGTTGTAGGAATGCTGAAAGCAGTAACAAGAAATAGGGTGGTCAGTATGGAAGTGAAGAAGTCCTTGCATGACAGTGTGGTAATCCCGACACTGACTTACGGAAGCAAGCATGGACGTTGGTTGAGAGACTCAGACCAAGAGTGAGAGCAGTGGGAATGAATTACTTAAGAAGTGCGTGCGGAGTTACATGGAGGGATAGACAGACTAATGAGGAAGTAAGAAGAAGGTGTGGTGTGGAGGTAGATGTGCTGGAAAGTGTGAAAAGGAACAACTTGAGATGGTTCGGCCATATGGAACGTATGGAAAGCGAGAGAATGACTAAGAGGGTGTATGAGAGCGAGGTGGAGGGACAGAGAGGGAGAGGTAGACCGATAGAGAGGTGGAAGGATGGAGTGAGGAAGTATATGAACGAAGGCGGTGCTGGTTGGGGGGAGGGGCGTTGACTGACTGGGGGCGGTTCGTTCGTGGCCACCCCTTCGGGAATCACGGCGTCAGGCAATAGATAGATAGATAGATAGGGAGTGGGTACGCATTCATGTGGGCAACTGTGTCAAACTTCATTTCCTGCACAACCCCAATGTTTCTTTGATGCCACTCTTATGCTGTGGGCAGTAAACCATAAACTTGAATGTGTTGTTTAGTAGGACCTTGGGCTAAAATCGAGCATTACAGCAACATCCAACCAGTAATCAGATTTTACGACTCTATAAATCTGGTAAGGAGACTCTTCATTCTTCTCTGGTATGCAGTCTACTATTATCAGAGCTGGGCACTTTAGCCAACACTTCCGCAAATAGCCAATTCCGCCATGGCGGAAGTGTCATTTGGTTGGCGAATTAGCGTTGGCGCCAAAATGGCTGCCTATTTGCGGGTTTGAAGCTCTGGAAAGTACCTCCATGTTGCAAACCTCGAGTCCGCAAAATAAAAACTCCAGCCGCCAGCCAGCCCTGGGCCGCTCCTGCAGCTCCAGCCATAAAAAGTCATGTGACCAAGCCAACTACCTGTGTTCTGGAATCTAGGCCTATACATCGGCTCTTCAGTCTTCACGTTTGTTCACTTACTTAGTAGCAAGCGTCGAGCTAACTAACACCTACAACACACAGCAGTTCAAGAGTTCCAACCTGCTAGCACTTCAACTTTGTTTATATTTTCGGCCTATTGAAGTGAACATGGAGTCTACCATCATGCCTACCGCAGCTGCCAACAGCATGGGGAGCAGTTCACCACCATCATCCGACAGTGATGCTGCAGAGCATGCAGAAATCCAGGACCTAAGCCACCCCTGGCCCCACCTAGAAACCTTCTATGGGCCTGTAATTACCAAGAAGATGTCTCTGGAGAAGGGCTTTATAACTTTATAATCTAGCCTAATTTAAGATTATAAAGTTAGGCTATCGTTAATTTGATTGATAGTCTGTTAATTTTTAACCTAAACTAATGTTATTAGGCTACCCTAATCCCATCAAAATGCCTCAAAGCATGTAGGCCTAGGCTAAGTCTAACTTCTATATAGGCTAGGCTATATAGCCTAGGCCTAGGTCTATAATCACTAATCCCATCAAAATGCCTCAAAGCATGTAGGCTAAATATTGCATGTTCTAACTTATAAATATAGCCTAGGCCTATAGGCTAATTACTAATATAAGTAATTTTATTAGGCTAGGCCTAGGCTACCCTAATCCTATCAAAATGCCGCAAAGCATGTAGGCTAAATAATATTGCATTTTCTAACTTCTATATATAGGCTAGCCTAGGTCTAGGCTATAATCAGTCAATCACTAATTCCATCAAAATGCCTCTAAGCATGTAGGCTAAATATTTCATGTTCTAACTTCTATATATTATAGCCTAGGTCTAGGCTATAATTACTAATTCCATCAAAATGCCTCAAAGCATGTAGGCTAAATATTGCATGTTCTAACTTTAATATATAGCCTAGGCCTAAGTCTAGGCTAAAATCAGTCACTAATTCCATCAAAATGCCTCAAAGCATGTAGGCCTAGGCTAAATATTGCGTGTTCTAACTTCTATGTACAGGCCTAGGCCTATAATCACACTCATTTTATTAGTGTCAAGTAGAAAGTGTTAATTTTAAAAGTATCATATAGGCCTAGACTAAATTTAGCCTACAATAAAATTTTATTACATTTTGATCTGAAGCTAGGCTTTTATTCTGAGCATTAAAATTAATAGGCCTAGGCTACTTTCTATTAAATTACTTAATCTATCTAAAGTAGACCTATCTAGGCATATATAGCCTATTGCCATTCCCAAAGGGGGGACCACGAATAAATCACCTCCTTGCACCTCTGTGATCCGACGTACCTCCTCCTGAATGGTGCGGAATTGCGAATACTGATTATTACTGAAGCACTCTCCCCATAAACAAGTTGCCCCAATGTTTTACTGCCCATGTTGACAAACTAAGTGGCCTATGCTATATATATTAACCCTTTCACTGCGGGTGATGTTCTGGAATGTTTTGGCAATTTACAGCAATTTCCAAGCTTTAACCCTTGTGTAGCGGCGCGCGACTTATGTCGAGTTAAAACAACTGGCAAAAAACGGGTGAAAAAAGGGTGAAAATCGAGTGAAAATGGGTGGGACAGTAATGATCCATACGTCCGACATCTGTGGCCATCCGGCCCACACTAACTCCAGTTCCCCCACCGCACGGGAGCATGACAGTGTGACCAATAGTTCGCTAAAAGTGAGCAATGTAGCAAAATCCGCTAAACTTCCATCTTTAAGGTAACACTGTTAGGGCTCCACGAGTGCTACGTAGCTGTATGTGGTGTCATTGTGTAGCGATTTCCCCCTAGTTTTCGGCACAATACAGTTCCTTTCATGCTGATGGTTGATATAGCAGTCAGAATGGCCTGAAAAGGCCCAAAATGGCCACAGACCACCCGCTAGACAAGGGTTAAAAGCCTGTATGTATATCCTTGAGGTCCATGGAAGTTGGGCAACATTATATTTAAGTAAATATATATATTTATTGACATTAGAGATTGAATTTATTGATTTACCCTTGATTCTGTAGTTTAAATTTAAAATTAATAAAAAACGGTTTGCGTTTGCATATTTGCAGTTGAGGACTAGAAATTTCACAAGGTTTGCACATTTGTGTTTGCTGAAGTTATGTTCTGGGTTTGCTGATTTGTGTTTGCTGACTTGACATTTTGTTTGTGGTGCCCAGCTCTGACTATTATCCACAATTTGTATATACAGTACTATTGTATTGTAGATAATAATATTTTATATCACACAATAATATATTTATATTGCAATGTTAGATATTCTTCATAAACATGTCTTTTTGGGCGTCTGCAATCACTTTAATTTAAAAACTGTTTATTTGTGATCATTTGAATATGTGAATCCGAAGCGCATTAAGTGTATATTGTCTATAATTTACTACACTTCGCTATCGACAATATCAATATATTATTCATCTGCTAATGCAGTTTACTTTCCAATAATAATAATGATAGTTTCGTTATAGCTTGACAAAAACATACCATATCAATTGTAATCACTATTACTACATAACTGGCCCGATGTTTTTTTTTTTTAACATCATTCTTATGTGTTATCTTTGTATTCAAATAATACATACAAATATGTGATTCCTGGTTTTTATACTTTAGATTACGTTTACGTATTACATTCAGCATAGCACTAAGCCACACACTCTTCTGCATGGTTTTTTGGTATTTTCCATTATTTATATTCTTCCTACAAATTTAACACATACAGTTTAAGATTAAAATGGATTACATAATATTTTAATGAGGATCGCATAGGGAGGGCAGGGTTAGGACAATATCGTTTTTCAATATATTTTGTGAGATACGGAGTTAAAAATGGCCATGCAATACACATATGCGATGTAGACATATCCTTAGCAAACCATGTAAACTCAAACCAATATATATGTGTGTGTGTGTGTGTGTATATATTATCAGTGTATTATAAATCTAATTATTTTATCATATGAAGGCTCTGGTAAGAGTGAGCTTCTAAAGATATTGTATAACAAAACCTACTTGTATTTGACAGTAGGTATAGATTGTGAATACTGCGTACCCTCACCGGACAACCAGGCATAGTTCAAAATGCACCTATGAACAGACTGCATTGTTTATAGTGCTGTAGGATTTATTCATATATGTATTTATTTATTTGTGTGTGTGTGTTTTTTGTTTGTTATGGTGTGTAGGCCTATACCAAACACAGGCACTGATAGACTCTCAACAATTATTATCAGTATGCCTGTATTTAAATCAGACAATAATCGGATTCCTTCTCGTTTGTATCACCTTGTTTGAGCCAGCCTCTCTGCTAATGACCTTAATGTATTCCCTGCTCGTGTTTAATGAGAGAGGCGGGAGGAGCAGCAACTTATGAGACTTAGGGAGGAGAAGAGAAATGGTGAGAAATGCTACAGCCGCCCGGATTTACATTATACCAAGTTTTATAAGGCTTTAGATATGGGAAGCACAAATACGTAGTTTACTAAACCAAAGAATAGGTCAGGTTAAGGGGACCTTTTTATTTTGTTCTCTAGACCTCAATCAAACATACAACTACACCCCCTATACCCTCTTTCAAGATATATTTGTACACTTTTCGATAGAGAAATGTCCCTGGCGAAGGCCGGTTCCTTTTAAATTACAGGTTCGCTATCCGCTCGCCAGGAACAAAATCGACACCTAAATGGCACGAAAGGTGCCATGGGGCGAAAGTTCTTAAAATTGCCAAACTAATTGGGTGGACGTCTTAAAATCTCAAAAGCAATGGGGCTTAACACGAGGGAGAAAGGGGACCAAGAAAAGATTACCTCAAGTGGAAATCTACCCGTAAGTCCGTATAATATCTTATTTACCGTTGTCATGCTTTTATTAGTTGAAATATTACAATACGCAGCACTGTACCTTTTTAGAACTTTTGACGGGTGTTAAGCATATTTAGACAAATGACAGTGAGAGTGATATATATACACCACGCCCGTAACGCATGTAGACTCAATGGATGCCTTCATTGTAACCGTATGTCCGCAATTGGTGTCTGATTTATGTTTATTGATGGATCGATATAGACCATTACAAACATTCCAAAAGTCTTTCTAGGGCCCATCAATGTCATTTAAAATTCTTGTTGTTTCTACTTATCAATCTTGGATGGTGTTGTTAAGAAAATATAAGCTTTTGAATCAACTTTTCAAGCATCTGTACCTCGGTAATTTTCATACCATTTGTTTACATAACTCGAACACACAATCCACAGCTGAGAAAACGCCTATTAAGGGGGGATTGTTAACTTTTTGGTTATTTTTATTTTCATATATACAGTATATATATTATGTTTTCTAGTTTCCACCCTAGACCTCCATCAAACTAAAATAAACAACCCCAGGATCCCCCTTCAAGATATATTTGTATTTTTTTTTCGGTAGCAAAATGTCCCGACCGAAAGCCTAGAGAGCAAACATTATAACAAAAAAATAGAGGTTCCCCCGGAAACGCGTGGGAAGAACGAATAAAGACTAAGGAATTGGGTGTTGAATACTCTAAGAAAACTTTTGTATTGCCAAATTGCAATATGTTTCACTCACCAATGCGTCGCGTTAGACTATAGTAATGTTTAGGGATATAGCAGTGCATGGATTAAGCATTGTAGACCAACAATATGAGAAAGGCTCTCTATCAAGCTAAGAAACAAAAATACATAAATTAATAATAAAACACCCAAGACCCCCCTTCGATATACTGTAAAGTCCGGCTCCTCCTAAGCTACAGGCTCGCTATCGCTCGCCAGGAGAAGATCAACACCTAAATGGTACGAAAGATCTTATTATTGACAAAGAAATGGGGTGAAAGGTCTTAAAATAAAGGCAGCGTCACACGAACAGTTAAGAAAGGAAGTATAGAAAGACAGTGTGACCAATTTCTACCTGGTCAGCTTGAACACAATTTCTCTCTCTCTCTCTCTCTCTCTCTCTCTCTCTCTCTCTCTCTCATTGATATTGTCCTCAATTGTATCCGACGTATTATATAGCCAAACGTTACTGTATCACATTGTATTATTCCCTGCCTCTCGTCTATCATGTGGGGTGTACATAATTATATACCTGTATATTAAGTTTAAAACAAGTCAAAGCTTCTCTCTTTCTTTCAGAGATTTGGACCATTGACTGATAGCGTCTGAAGATCGTAATTCGCAAGGGAATGGCTCACTGGTTTCTAAATTTCAAGGTAAGTTTATATCCTCGTATAATTTTGGAGTTCTCCTCTCAGACAAAGTTGCTCTTTATTGTTTTACGGTGGCCATTAAATTGTCCTGAACTTGAGAATCTTTAGGGGGCTCTGCTGCAATCCTGGGATTTAGATCTTATGGGTCAGTTTATCAGATGTATTTAGTTAGTAATTTCAAACACGAGTGTTAAAGCCAACATGTTCGTGATTAATTTTGGGTAGTTATTAAACAGTTGGATTATATTTTATTTATGCCAGAATTATTAAGTAACTATTTAGTAAAACAATGCATTAACATAACATTATATGGGTCACTCGAACTTGTTGTGGAATCGTGGTTATTATTGGAGGAAATTAACTGTAGAATTGATGAAACCACACAATGGTATATTACCTGTTGCTGGATCGTAGGCGACGGGTAGGGTTAATGAGGAGTGGAACTAGGAAACAAGAATGGTGGTGGAGTTGGTGAGAACAAGTGATAAACAAAGAGGAAATTAATGGATAGTTAAGGATAGAAGGGGGCCTCTAGACTCAAATTATAATGAGGATAATACTAGATGATCGGTGAATTGATGGGAATCTACGTTGAGGTTAGTTCTAGCGTGTTAATGGAATGGAATGAGAAAACAAGAGAAATAGTACTGTCGGCGGTGGCGGTCTGAGCAAGAGTGAGGTCCCAGACAAGATTTGCGGGACCCTTGCTTATTCGCGCGTGCGCAAACAGGTCAGGAGAAATTTTCCCTTCCCGGAATGTATTGCCTAAGTTTAGAGGAACGATGTATTACTACTTAATATCTAATACAGAACATAATTCAATATTCTTCCTATTTATACTAAATCATAATAGGATTCTTATTCCTACAAACTTATTACTTATGATTACACCTAAACTTAGACTGTCCATGCTTATGGAATAAAAGTATGGACATATTCCCGCCACCGAGTTTGTATAACATTTGCAACAGCCCGGAGGCTAATTTATCCCGCCATAACTGGGAGGATGCTTGAGCAGCCTGTCGACGAGGACATCCACTTTGTACGTCAACAGGATGGCCATTTGAGTTGGCCACTATGGGAACGTCTCTGGGCAATGTCTCCGAGGTATCACCTTTACTCTCAATATCCCCTTCAAGAGGGTATAAACGTTAGTTGGCCGCGTGAAGATGCCCGTCTTAGTGCGGATTTTAGCCACTCTGACTTCACCGTCACGTCCGTGTAATAATTCAGTGATACGGCCCAACTTCCAGAAAACACGAGGACCCTCGTCATGGATGGTGACGACATCACCGATATTCGGCCACCGACCGTTGATTGGTCGAAGTTTATTCCTATGTGCCTCCCTGAGCGTCACCAGATACTCATTAGACCAGCGTTTCCAGACATCCTGCGACAATTTACAAATATACCGGTATGTAGCTGAGATGATTTTTTTGTTTATGTAGACCGGGTCCCCCGACCAAGCTCGAGAATACCTGAACTTTGAAAAGGGCCTAATGTTTTCATATACAGTATACTTCATCCTTCTGGATATTGGACGTTGGTTGTTGTATATGTTGTTGTAATCATCTCTGTAGGGCCTCGATCTTTTCTTAATTAAGCTTGACATTAATGTGTTCATAAATTGCATAACATCGTCTAATGAAAAACATAATAAACTGTCAAAACACGTCATGATCGTCAAAGCATTAAGGAATTTCAAAGTTTTATTGATATAGCTTAACCCTTTGATTTCTAGATGCCATAATTATCTGATATGAATAAACTCACGTAAAATTAGCATTTCGGCTTTCGACATGGCTGCTTCCGATTAAGGTTTAAAGGGAGGTACTTGGGTTTTCTAGACACCCATCTCCCTCATGATTATCCCAATTAGTTTTGAAATTTTAAGCCGTTCGCCCCATTACTTTGGCAATATTAAGACCTTAACATCTGAAGTGAAGACAACAGAACAAGTGAGAGTAATAGACAATTGGGGACTATAGATACTTCTATGTTTACGTAGTGAGACCCGCAGAGGGCCACTCTCGGGCGGCATGATATGCGGGGGTTGTGCATGGGGACTAGTGGTTGGAGATAGGATCAGGAGAAAGAGAAGGATTGGGGATGTAATGATTGGTGATCCTAGTTCTAAAGGAATCAAGAGTGGGGCTATTAATGACATGAAATGGGAGGTGATTCCACTTTTGGATGCTGCGGGGAAAACATTATTGTCTAAATATTTCTGTGCTTGCCTGATAGGTGTGGTATTTTAGGTTATGGCTGCGTCTTGTAGATCGTATATTTGTAAGGGTGTAAATATATATATTTGTCTATATCAACTAAGTTGTTAGTGATTTTATATAACATCTGTTGTCTGTGTATTTGTCTTCTTGTTGCAAGTGGGTCTAGTCTAATGTCTTGTTTGAGCAAAGTGACAGATGTAGTGTGTCTGTAATCACGTCTGATCCATCTTGCAGCTTTGTTTTGTATGGCCTCTAGTTTATTTATGTTATTGTGAGTGTGTGGATCCCAGACGGTGTCGCAGTATTCTAAGGTGGCCGAACAAGTGTTTTATATGCTAGAACTTTGGTGTTTGCGTTACACTTAGTGAGATTCCTGCGCATGAAACCTAGGGCCTTATTAGCCTTTGCTCTGATGCTCCTAACATGCGTGATCCACCTCATGTCCGCTGAGATGCGGACCCCCAAATAGTTGTGGGAGGGAACAGTATCTAAAAAAAAAAAAAGTGCTATGGAGTTTGTTGGAAAATGGGATGGTTTTGTTCAAACGGGTGAAGCGGATATGGTGATATTAGTCAGGTCTAAATGTCATCTGCCACTTGGCTTTCCACTCTTCAAGTGCAGTTAAGTCGTCCTGTAGTCGTACTCCTGTAGTCCAGTACTTAAACCACCAGATGCTAGCACCATGTTATAGGCGAGTTTTAGTTTCCTCCTTAGTCCTCAATTAAGCTTTTAATAACATTCCCACGACCTCTCTTTGAGGAAAATTTATACATTTTTCGGTAGAAAATGTCCCGCCCACTATCGCTCGCCATGAAAAAATTGACACCTTCATGGCACAAAAGGATTTAAGTAAAATCCTTTTGTGCCATTTACAGTAGGTGTCGATTTTTAACATTGTCAAAGAAATGGGGCAAAAGGCCTTAAAATCGCCAAACCAATGAGGCGACCGTCTTAAAATCTCAAAACCTGAGGGAGAAGAGGATCAAGAAATCAAAAACAAAATAAAATCAATAAATAAATAAATATCCCTCAACAGGTATAGAGGTTTTACATCTGAAACTGTTAATACACACGTTTAAATTCCATTGCTTTTATAATGATGGCCTGTGAATGAGGACAACAAAGGGATCCAGTCACAACCCTTGAACTCGGCTTTAAACTATTGGGAACCTCCACACCACAGTTCCCAATAGCTCAAGGTAAAATTGTTGAGGGCTGTGAATAATATATATATATATATATATATTGTACAGTATTCAGTATATATATATAAATCGAAGGTTGTGAATATATACCTTGTCGTCCCTATATACACGTCCCGGGACCTTCATAATAAAAATAAAATAAAAATATGAACAATATTAGAAGTAAATATAAAATAAATAAATAAGTTGAGGATTGTGAATATATACCTTGTCGTCCTCATACACTCGTCCCCCTTAGAAAAAAATACATTAATATATGAATATACAATAAATAAATAAATAGATAGATACATAAATCGAGGGTTGTGAATACAGTATAGTCCTTGCCATCCCCATACGCACGTCCCCTTTAGACAAATATTAAGAATATATATCTTAATATAAATTGAGGGTTGTCAATATAATCCTGTCGTCCCCATACACTCGTCCCGTTTATAAAAAAAACAAAAAATATATATATATATATATATATAATCTATCTATCTATCCATTGCCTGACGAAGTGATCCCCGAAGGGGTGGCCACGAACAAAACGCCCCATGCACCTCTGTCCCCAGTCAGTCGACGTCCATTCTCCCAACCAGCACCGCCTTTATTCATATACTTCTTCACTCCATCCTTCCACCTCTCTCTCGGTTTACCTCTCCCTCTCTGACCTTCCACCTTGCTCTCGTACACCCTCTTAGTAATTTTCTCGCTTCCCTTACGTTCCATATGGCCGAACCATCTCAAGGTGTTCCTTTTCACACATTCCTGCACATCTACCTCCACACCACACCTCCCTCTTACTTCCTCATTCGTCTGTCTATCCCTCCATGTAACTCCACACGCTCTTCTCAAGTAACTCATTTCCACCCCTCTCTCTCTTGGTCTGAGTGTCTCCACCAACGTCCATGCTTCGCTTCCGTAATTCAATGTCGGGATTACCACACTGTCATGCAAGGACTTCTTCACTTCCATGCTGACCACCCTATTTCTTGTTACTGCTTTCAGCGTTCCTACAACCCTCTTCCCCTGTTGCACCTTCTCCTGCACTTCTTCATCCATAGTCCCATCTTTACTCAGCACACTGCCCAGATACTTAAATGAGCTGACAATCTCCATAGCCTGACCGTTCAACTTCACCTCACACTCTGTGGCTTCACCCCTTTCCATAGACCCCTTTACATAAGGACTGGAAACGAGCACTCTCGGAGTTTGAAACTTGGGTCCATTGCTTAAAAGCAGTATCATGAAAGCAGTGGTCTCTCCAACTTTCTTAAACACAAAAATATGTACACAAACACAACTTTACATATAAATGCATGTAATTTCACACGCAATCGTCCATATCCCCGCCATATTGGCGACATAATGTCTCGCCAGAAAACGAACAGCCCAGGACGATGCCAGACGCCAGTCACCCACGAGACACGTTAGAGGCAACACATTTTTGTTCTGTTGTTCGTTATCTCTCAGCTTATTGTAAGTAATTTTCTTATAAATACTTACCAGTCACAAAAGGATCTGTGTTAACAACTTATTTAGCTGATAAATATTAGAATTGAGCTGATGTCAACGGGTTGCTTTGATATGTACTGATAACCATTTTACAACTATTCTTGTTTTTTTGCTTTACAGGAACAATGCCGAAAAGATGTGCTGCATTCAATTGTCGTGGAAACTACAGGGGAGAGCCATACAGTCCTATGGTGTGTTTCCCGAATGAAGAACAAGAACGACATGCATGGATTAGTGCTATGCCAAATAGCCCAGAAAGTTTGAGAGACAGGTCGAAACTATGGATTTGTGCATCACACTTCGACTGCGATTGGGTCACAGTTCGGGGAGGAAAACGACCAGCTGGGCCTCCTACAGTTTTTAAAGGTGTACCCAAGTCTTGCCTCAAACAACTTACGTCAGCTCCTAGGTTAACTAAAACAGTGACAAGTGAAGCAAGACTTAAAAAACAAACTGAATTTGAAAATGAAAAAGACAAAATGCATAGTTATGACAAATTTGCAGGAGAGATTGGAAAACACTTCCCTGAGTTTTATATAATGCAAAATGGTAGAGAACTGACAATGTTTAAGACAGATGGTAATGGTAGAGCAGTTGATAAGTTTCTTCATTTTAAAGAGGTACAGTCTCCTTTTGGTTTTCTGCAGCTGGTAGTAGCAGAGAAAAGTGGCTTGGAGATACCAAAAAGTAAACTGAATCTTCAAAAAAATAGCTTGGTAAGTAAGTGGTCTCAAATTGAAGAAATAGTGAAAATTATGAACACTCATGAAGCGACTAATACTGACCGCTTAAAAAGAATAATTTCAGAACTTGACTCTATCACAGAATGTCATGAAATTGAAGGTTTTCAGTTCATTCAAGCACAGTTACAACTCCTTCTTATTCCTCCTAAAAATCGCCGATATACAAAGCATATGTTAATTCTTGCAGCAGAACTGTTTTGTATATCACCCGCAGCATATAGAATGCTTAGAAACTCCAAAGCAATTAGTCTTCCTTGTGAGAAACAGATTCGCCAATTGTTATCTCGTACTTATGCTGACAAGTGTCTCCCAATCCTTTTTGATCAGTTGAAGCCACAACAGCGGTTAGTTAACATTTTGTTTGATGAAGTCAAGCTTAAGCAGGCCCTTAGATTTACAGGAGAGCATATAGTAGGCTATGCAACAAACGGACCAGAAAATCTAGCAACATCTGCTCTTGCTATTGAAGTTGTTTGTCACTATGGAGGACCACGGTACATCATACGAATTCATCCTGTATCAAAACTGAATGCTATTCAACTGAAGGAAATATTACTTGAGGCTGTATATGTTGTTAAAGCTAGTGGTGGCCATCCAGTATCGTTCGTCTGTGACAACTGTCCACTGAATCAAGCTGTTTACAGAATGCTTGGGGGTCCTGGAAAAGTAACACTAGCACCAGATGGCATAAATGTTTTCCTTGTCTATGATTATGTTCACATCCTCAAGAATATGAGAAACAACTGGATCACAGAGAAATGTCAAGAATTACATTTTAGCAAGGACGGTACAGAATATTTGGCGTGTTGGAGTGATGTTAAAGCTCTTTACAATGAAGATCAGAAGACACCACTTCGTCTGACAAAACTCACACGCTCATTAGTATTTCCTAAACCATTGCAACGTCAGAGTGTGCCCTTAGTTTGCCAAGTGTTCAATGAGAAAACGATTGCTGCATTTGAAGGTCTTAACCCCTAACTGTCGGCGAGCAACATAAGTCGAGTTAAATAAAGCTGGACTATGTGGCGGCGCTCGACATAGGTCGAGTGGCAATTTCAGCACGTAATGTTGCTGAGAGAGAGAGACAAGTGGTGGCAGGAGAGTAGCGAGCGTATGACTGCTCCAGACCACCGCGGCGAACCTACTGACACGAATCTCACCTCCCTCCTCCCTCTCTCACTCGCTATATACGGAATTGTATGGGGAAAGTGCCTAATTACATGCTTTTGGCACTCGCGTTGCACGATTATTGCAAGAAAACTAGCCATCATAAAAGGATCGTTATGGTGTCATTCGAAAGCTCTGTTTATGCCCTTTCAGGGATAGATACTTGTTTTACGTTCTGGGTCTTATTTAGGCATGAAAATTATCACATAAACAGCCCTATTTTGGCTAAAATCACCCCGCTGGGCGGTACATATAAATAAACCGCATAGGCCGCTCTTAAGGTGTTAAAGGAACTGTTAAATTTCAGGATGGAACAGTGATATACATAACACTGGTAACCAATTGGTTTAAAATGATGAATGTTAAAAGCAAGTACAGCGCAGTTCATTTACGAGACCAATATCGTGAACCTTGGACATTAAACTGTACAAACTTCAAAGCTCTGCAGGAAATGTGTACAGTTGTATCCAGCTGTCGGTGGACTGGTGGGCATGGCAGAGAGAAGAAACTAACACAGTCAACAGCAGATGCCTTTGTCATCACAACAAGGTATAACATAGAAGCAGCACAATATCTTTTTGAAACCCATGATTTTGCTTACATCCTACCTGCTGTTTTTTCACAAGATCCCCTAGAAAAGTTTTTTGGTCAAGCAAGACAACGTAGTGGAGGAAATTTTTACATTGACATTGGGGATGTTCAAGCAGCATCCAAAGTACAGCAGTTGCATCAGCTGTTGAAACGTGACATCGTTCCTGACCGAGCCAAAGAAGTAAGCTGTGAATTTTGTACAGCAGCAATAGATGATGGTGATTTACAACTTCTGGAAGAGCTGACATTACAAGACACTCAACTACTTCTAGATTCAGATGAAACTTTAAAACATAAAATTGTCTACATTGGGGGATTTTTAGCTCATAAACATGGACAACAGGAAGTAGATTCTGGGGAATGCTTGTCATCAGAGTTTTTGACTGCGCTCAATCGAGGTGGGCTGAGTATGCCTACACTGGCTACTGTCTTCTTTGTACATAGTGGCATCACCCATCAAATGTCTCTTCAAGACTCGAAAAAGTGTTGTCGCAATTACTTGAAACAATGCTTGTCTTATGTAGATGCTCCTTTAGCTAGCCATTCAGGAGCATGCCAGACATTGTGCAATGTGTTGTTTAAGGCCTTTGTATTTAATACAAGCGATCGGGAGTGTACACTAGGCTGCTTAAGGCGACAAGAGAAACTTTCTAATGTTTAAGTTAATTATTGTGTTATGTGACTTTTGATATATGTAAAATTATGTGTAAAGTAATATTTTGCAAAGGTTTTACTTTAATTTCTTCTAATATTTAATTAATGTAAGTCATGGTATGATGCTTTGCTTGTATAATACATGTTCTTATAAACTATCTCATTATAACTGTATATTTTCCTATTATGTTCAATCACGAAAGAGACTTATGAGTCAATCAACCAAAAACAAATGTTTTATTTTCCTTTACTTGGTTGCTCTAGTTAATAAGATGTTGTAGAGTAAAAACACAAAGTCCCATATCCAGTAAAACTAAAATAAGACCTCAGTTTGTGGGCCTGACAATGGACCCAAGTTCCGGGACCCGAGTATGGCCGATGCCAGTCCTTATGTAGAGGAGTCTATGCCCCTTTCGAAGACCATAACCTTGCTCTTCCCCGCATTTACCTTCAGATTCCGTTTCTAGCACACTGTTCCAAACATATTTACCAGACCCTGCAACTCCCATTCACTATTGCTCATCAGAATTGTATCATCAGCAAACAGCAGTACAGGTAGCTTCCACTCATTTCCCTCCCTTATCAGCGATACACCAACATCCACTGCTCTTCCTTATATTTCTTTCATGACACCATCCATATATACATTAAACAACCACGGGGACATCACACACCCCTGTTTCAACCCAACATTCAGATTAAAGAACCCGCTCTGCTCATTCTCCACACATACTGCCGCCTTTGCACCCTCTTACATGTTCTTCACTGCTTTCAGCAACTTGCCATCTACTGTACTCTGTATATTCTAAGTACTTTCCACATACCTTCTCTATCCACTCTGCCATAGGCTTTTTTTAAGTCCATAAAGGCAACATACAGCTTTAGTTGCTTCTCCAAATATTTTTCCACAACACATTTCAGGGTAAAAATCTTATCTAAACATCCTTTTCCCTTCCTAAACCCGCCCTGCTCGTCTCCTATCCATTTCTCCGTTCTCTCTCTCACTCTCTCAATCATTACCCTACTGTACACCTTCCCTACTACGCTTAGAAGACATATTTCTCGGTGGTTACCACACACTCCTCTTTCTCCTTTACCCTTATATAGAGGGACTATTATGTCTGTCTTCCAGTCATCAAGTGCATAATAAACAAATAAATTGAGGATTTTGAATATATACCTTGTTGTCCCCATATACACGTCCTCTTTAGAAAAAATAAATAAAACACATAGATAAATTAATAAATATATATATTGAGGGTTGTGAATATATGCCTCGTCGTCGCCATTCACACATACTTTTTATAAACAAATAATATATATATATATATTATATATATATATATATATATATATATATATATATATATATATTATATATATTCTGTTTTTGCTCTGTCTTGAGTCGGCCACCCCCAAGAAAAAAAGAAAAAAAGATAAGAATAAAATAAAATAAAATGGAAAATAGAAATAAAAAAATATGAAAAGTGGGGATTGGGCCTGAGCATATATATATATATATATATATAAATATATATATATATATATATATATGTATATATATATATACATATATATATATATATATATATAATATTATATATATATATATATATGGATTTCAAACGTGGGAATTCACAATGTCAGAATAGGAATTATAACTCTCATAGATATTACCATACTGCTGACTTTATTTATTTTGATTTGTTATGTATTTATGTTTTTTTTAAGAATTCCCTTATTGGGTTGTCTCGTTGGCCAAGTCAATAGTATTTCCCCGACGTTTCAACAAGCCAATATCCGATACCTGGCTTGTAAATCTTTGATGAAAGCACTCACGCCATTTAAACAGATCGATAGTTCACTCTATATATTAAGGGAGTAGGGTTTATTTATTAGTATATTTATTTATGTATTAGTGTTATATTTTCCTACATAGACCTCCATCAAGTTTAACAGGTTATCCTCAAGATCCCCTTTCGAGATATATTTGTACATTTTTCGGTAGAAAAACGTCTTAAATCTTGTAACTAATGGGGCTAAAAAGTAGGTAGAAGGGAGTCTAGAAAAAGCAACTACCTCCCCCTTAGCTTAATGACTGGTAAGGAATGTTTGACCACCTCTCTATGACAGCTATGAGACAGTAAACGCTAACCCCTTCTGTACCGGCGACGTCTAAGGGGAGGCTGAACCTTACACCCCCAATTCACCCTGTATAAGAGATTTTGTTTCTGGCATTATACCATCTTAATACCAATCGAAATACTAAGACTCGCTGAAAAAATCAGCTCTCTATGTGCGTGCGCGCGCGCGAATTTCATCGCACTATATAAAAAACATTCTAGACATTGACAAAATTTCAAATTTCCCGCAATTTTTTAATGGCGCATCCTACAAGCATCCCCTACAGCGGTGCGTTCTCACTTTCCCATATTGAATAATAGAAGGTGCTGAAAAAAAATGTATAATATATATATTTTTTGGGTAGCGCAAATTTCGACATGAAAAAGGTCGAATCTTGGGAAATATCAGAGGGGCGGCCATTAAGGACACGCTCTACCGTTGCTATATAGTCCTATATATAGTGTGTAGAAGGGGAACGAAGCAGAGCAATATACAAAAATTTAGTTTCACTTGGGAGTTGCCAATATATGATCTCTGGAAATCGCAAAACTTTTAAAAACATACCTTTAGTCCCATAATTTTGGGGAAAATAGCTTAGTTTCTAGTTTTCTATTAGTAAGCTGTTAGAGAGAACTGAGTTGTATGGGATACTAATGTATAAATCTTGTATTCTACCATCACACAGACTAATTCCAAAGATTTTTTATATAAATCCATGATATTGGGGGCCACAGGGGGGAGGAGGGGGGGGGGGGGGCTAGGGATATCATATGGGTGTTTATGCCCTCATATGATAGTCTCTATTGTTTACAAAAGCCTTTTAGACAAATAACACAAACAAAACAAAAATTGGGCTGAGGGGGAAAAATGTTGTTGATTAGGGGTGTGGGTGAACCCCCGTTCAGGGGGGTTATGGATGCGATATGTTTTTTTTGCCCTCCTATGCTATTCTCCTATGTTGAAAGAAGCATTTTAGAAGAAGAAAAACAAAATGAAATTTTGACTGAATTGGGGTGTAAGGTTCAGCCTCCCCTAATATATTCCAGCTATATTAAAATGCTTTTTTGCAGTTGAAGAAGGATCTGTGTTAGTAAAAATGAATAAGTAAGACAGTTTGAAGCCTGTTCTTTGCAGGAGATCCTTTTTAAACTGAATACAATCGTTTAATAGTACCCAGAATAAAATAAAAGGACGACAACGGTACTAAAAGGGTTAACTAAGGATATTCAGCTATTCGATAATATGTGTGCTTCAGTCCATTTTTCAAAGTACTACGTCTGTGTATCATGATTCTTCTTCCAAATAATGTTCAATATTCCTGTCCACCACTGTACCTTAAGTTGTTTGTGATATCACGTAAATTAAAACCGTCATAACATTTCAAGGACTTCTTTTATTCTTCATTGTGTAATTCAATATAAAATGGCAGGTCAGGCAGAGGGGAGGTATATTGGGAAGCAGAGATTTGAATACTGAAGCACAGGGCAAGAATATTGAGTGTAACGCGAAGTATTATGGCCTTTTTTTCAAGCATATTTTCGTATTTTTAGCTACACAACGTAATTCAAACTAAGAAAGTTTGTAGATAATCATAATTCTGTTGATTATTATAAAATAGATCGAGTAGAAGTATTTGTTACTGAATATTGGAATACGACTGAGAAGTATTGGAGAGACAGAAGGTATCCTAAATCGTAGAGCAATACAGCGACCAATAAATCAACAGTGATAACTAGTCTTGCCGTGTCAATAGTTTCTCTGGCTGATCAATTTTAGATAGTCATGCATTCCAATATTGATTTTGAGTAGCAAAAAATTAGGTCTACTAAACTGTGCAGTTGTGGTAACAATGATAAATAAAGCTTGAAACGTGATGAAAATTCACAAAAATATATTTAGTTAAATGGCTAAGTTAAACTACATGGTGGAAGCAAAAATAAATAAAGATATAAAAACGATATATGGACATGGCAGTTTTGATTCCCGCTAACGTCCTTTTGGGGAACTCTAAAAGAGTCGAGACGTTCGTGCCTTTGCCATTTCTATCTATCTATCTATATGCTCAGGCCCAATCCCCATTTTGGGGGTAGCCGACTCAAGACAGAGCAAGAACAGGAAAAACAACATAAAACAAAAAATAAACACAGATAAAAAACACAAACTCTCACACATCCAGGTCACCCAGGAGAAGACCCAGAGACCAGGGTTACCAAGCTCGCTCCAGCACTCCCCCGGCCCCTGACCACCCGGAGAGGTTCCGATCTCGGCAGGCAGACATGCAGCGGAGCCAAAGCCACAAGCCCTCCCACCACACTTCCAGGCACACCCTTCATATTAATCGTCTCCCCGGGCCAGGCGCCTGATGGACTATTATCTAGTCCAACTTGCGCCCGACCCCTTACTCCAAATGACCACGTGTTCACTCAACTATTCACAAGCATTCTCCATTCACTCCTGTCCACCACCACTTCCCCTGCCTGATCTATAGTCATTCCTCTATCATCCAAAGCCTTTCTTACACAGTCTCTCCATCTCAATGGGGGTCTTCCTGCCCTTCTATCTCCCCTTGTACCTGACTCACATATTCTCTTTGTAAGCCTTTCATCTCCCATTCGTTCAACATGACCATACCAGCTCAGCACCCTTCTGTCCACTCTGGCTGACAAATGTTCTTGCTGCCCCACTCTCCTACGTATCTCTTCATTCCTCAATCTGTCTCTACGAGTAACTCCACACATACTCCTCAAGCAGCTCATCTCCATCACATCCAGCCCTCTTTTCTCCTTTTTCTTCAGAGCCCATGTCTCAGCCCCATACATCACTGTTGGCACAACAATTATTTGCCATTTAAAAAGGGTTATCTCATATTAGAAATAATTCTCCTCTGCAAATAGTAAATATGTCAGATTTTTTAAATATCTCTGACCATTAATTTTAACCTAGATAAATGTTGGCTTGGACTAACTCTGAAACCTTTAGCCAGACTAATTCCTAGATCCTGTATAAGAGCATCTGGGCAGAAGGGATGCATACTGGGAATTGAGACAAGGATTAAAGTGACGAGAGACAAAACATATCAATATGCAAGAGAGAGAGAGAGATAGAATGCTAGAAAGAGTGAAAGAGGTTGTTTGTGAGAGATAAGAGAGAGAGAGAGTTCCAAATTTCAATCGTTGCATTTTCAGAATATCTTAGGCATAGAAAGGAAAACAAATTCGTAGTTTGTATACAGTATAGTCGTATTAGGGCAGGAGGGAGAAATGCTGGGAATTAAGACAGGTATTAAACTGCCAAGAGAGATAAAGCACATCAATATGCAAGAGGGGCACGGGGCCGGGCAGGATAACACAACGAGAGAGAGAGAGAGAGAGGGTGAGAGTGAGAATTAGTGAGTGTGTGTGTTACATCAGTTACATATATACATAGACCGCACACACTTTCCACCCCTTAATTGACAGTCAGGCTCTAAATAAAATCATTGTAGTTGCTACCTAGTTAAAGATATGGACAAAATAATGCAAAAGGCGCTCTCCAGAGAGTATAAAGGAGTACAAAGTAAATCAAGCAACAACAGGTCTAGTGACCCCTCTAGGCTGCTTGCCCTCCAAAACACTGTGGATCAAGTGTCCAAACAGTGGTTTAGAGTGGGTAAGGGAAAATTGGAAAGGGAACTACTGCCCTGGAACTAATGTCCGTGGCAGGATTAGGAAGTTAGTAGGGGACAGAGGGGTTAGTAACATAACACAGTTATAAGAATCTTTTGTATATCCACGAAAAAGAGAGTAACGGCTTAGTAATATTTATACGCAATAATCCTTGATGAAACTGAGGGGGGAATAAAATAAAGTTTCTGCGGGTTTGAGGCAGGATATTTATCTATGCGAAGTTTAAAATAATCAACGGTGCTGCAGTCAATAACGTCTAGGGGTAGCCCATTCCACAAGTTGACAAATCGATTGAAGAAGAATTCTTAGATTCGTGTGAGTTAAAAGATTTACCAATAATGTTGCAACCGTTTTTCCGCGTGTAATTACAGTAGATTGGTCGATAGTGAAGTACTTGCTATAGTTCATATTGTCGATGCCTTTGATAATTTTGAACACTTGAATTAAGTCGCCTCCTAATCTGCACTGGGTTAAAGTAAATAAATGTAATTCTCTAAGACGCTCCTCGTATGGTTTGTTCTTTAGGCTAGGTATCATTTTGGTAACTCTATGTTGAACTCGTTCTAGCTTGTCTATATTTTTTTGGTAATAAGGGCACCAGGATTGAACGCAGTATTTCAGAAGAGGGCGGACTAACGAATTGTAAAGAGTTAGGATAACTTCTTTGGATTTATGCTCTAATGACTTGCCTATAAAGCCAATTATTTTGCTTGCCTTCTTAACAATTTCTGAACATTGTTGACTCGGCTTTAGGTTACTCAATATTGTTACTCCCAGATCGGTTTCTCTGTCTACACTCTCAAGCTGAGTGCCATTCATCGAATAGTTTGCTTTCTCATTTCGGTATCCGATTTATAGTACTTTACATTTATCTGCATTGAAACTCATTTGTCAAATTTGGGCCCAACATGACAACTTATCTAGATTGTATTGCATATAATTAACTTTTTCTTTTGAGAGTACGCTATTTGCAATTTTTGAATCATCAGCATACATTGAGATTGTACATGTGAGACCCTCATCTATGTCGTTGTTGTAAATTAGAAAGATAATTGGTCCTAGTACCGATCCCTGGGATATCCCGCTACTTACATTGGTCCATTTAGATGCCTATATTACCGTTTATGACTACTCTTTGCTTTCTGTCGCTGAGCTAATTTTCTATCCATTTCAACACACCGTCTTGTATTCCATGCGCTATTAATTTTAGCAGTAAACGTTTGTGGGGAACTTTGTCAAAAGCCTTTTGAAATTCAAGGTATATAATATCTACAACTTTACTCTCATCATAGAGGTTGAAGATATCGTGGAAGAAGTCTAAAGCACCCGTCACACCTAGCCGATTTTAGGCCAAGACTGTCCGCGACCTAAGGGTCGTGGACAGTCTTTGTCTACGTCGCCGCGCATCATGGGCCGTCGCCAACCTAACAAACAGGTCAGGATTGGTCTTCACATACCCCCTCAAAAGTTCTACAAGCGAAAAATTTGAAATCAAGTCGGCGTGGAGTGAGGTCATAAAAATGGGACGGGAAGGGGACTGGAGGCTGATGGCGTGTGACGGCGCTTGGCGGCGCTTGACGGCGATTGACGACGCTTGACGGGAAACGGTAGGCGTCAGTGCGGCGGCACACGGCACCATAAATGATAAGTGGATAAGTGGATAAGTGGATTATCGCCACGTTTGGCTTTCTCAAGGACCACATCGTGCGGCAGAGTGGTCGTCAGAATAGCCAGGTAAATTTTGTTTTAATTAGTTTTGCATGTCTCGATTATTTAAAAGTGTTTGACACTGACCAGCCACGTGTGGACAAATTAATTATGTTTGTGGAGACTCGTTGTGCATACCACAGGTTTCTGACCTGACCTGGTTGTGGTATCTGCCGTTTGTTATTCCTTTCGTGATTTCATTATTGTATTGATTTACTTATTAATTTAATATCTTTATATATATATTTTGTAATTAATTTATTCATGTACTTAGATTAATATTGCTATATTGATTTATATAAGGTATTTAGTCATTATTTATACTTTATTTATTATATATGTATGTATTTTTTGATTGATGACTTTATTTCATTATTGTATTACTTTATGTAGTTATTGAATATGTTATATATATATGTATATATAACGTAAATCATTTGTTTATGCATACATTATTCATGCAGTGGATGAATGAAACAAGCCATATAATATATATATATATATATATATATATATATATATATATATATATATATATATAGTTATGAGAACCTCAGCAGGTGATATTGGACACCGCAACTTCCAAATTAGTAGGGCAATGAGAAGAAATACGTTGTGGAACATCATGATTTATTCTAATTTTCGGCGACGTCACGCAGCCATCCTCAGGAAAGGGACCTTGCCTACCTTGGCCAAAATTATGTTGTTTAATTGTTTTTTAGATAGGCAAATTGCCACGTGTTCAACAATGCATTACATTTTAGTGATCCTGTTTTAGCAATATATACAGAGTTATACTCAATTTTTAGGATCTGTTGGTAACCCTTTCCTGAGGATGGCTGCGTGACGTCGCCGAAAATTAGAATAAATCATGATGTTCCACAACGTATTTCTTCTCATTGCCCTACTAATATATATATATATATATATGTTTATAATAGTACATATCAATACTAATAATTGACAATTTCAGGCTCATATAGCTGTCACCGGTTGCCAGGAACCGCAGTGTTATGGCTAGTCGTAGGCCAGGGTCGAGTGCCTTCCGGTAAAAAGTATCGTTCTTTTCAATGCGGTGCGCCACACGTCCTAGTACCTCCCGGAAGACTGCAACATCCATCCGCAGGTAGTTTCTGTAGGCTGGCCCATCCTCCTGGGTGAGTTCCTTCAGTAGCTGCTCATAAATACCAAAGGTTTTCCTACGGAGACGCCAGTTCCGGACCCACATGCGAGGGGTTCTATTCTCCCTCCTTCTTTTCCTCAACAGCAGCTTGCAGATGGCTATATTTGTCAGTAGGTAGTCATTTTCCAGATTTAACTGAACCTGGAGTAAGCGTAGATGTCGTATCGGGTTCCTGGGGACTGTGGTGAACATGGCTGCGTGCAACCGTTACGGTGGCTGAAGGTATACTGATGAGGCCCACCCTTTGGTGTACCTTTTATATACCACACCTTGCGTTCGGTCGCCGTCGTTCGGGGTCATGCGGGCCGGGGTCACCGTCCATACTGAAGGGGTCGCCGCTCATCGGCACAGTAATGAATATTGACGCCGCCCTAACTCCTGTCGACGCCGTTCGTCGGGTCGTTGTCGACGCACTACGCCGCAGATCGGCACTCCAGCGGCGACCTAAAACTCACATTCAGTCCGGCATGGGCGCCGGTCTACCCCGTCAGGTCGCCGTCAGGTGGCGTGGCCATCCATACTGCGTCCCGTCCAAAACTCACCCCCCCATATCCTTAAGCTCTCCGCCGAAGGTCGGCACTCCTGACCACGACTCAAGATCGTGGTCAGTCGTGGCTCAAATCGGCATGGTGTGACGCCTGCTTAAGAGGTTTGTTAAGCAGGAAAGTTTGTTACGAAAGCCATGTTGAGTATCTTTGAGTATGTTATTTTTCTCTAAATGATTTACGAGTCTGTCTCTTATGATTGTTTCTAGCATTTTACATACAACTGAGGTTAAGCTAATTGGACGATAGTTACTGGGTAGGGATTTGCTGCCTTTTTTTAATATCGGTGTTACGTTGGCTAGCTTCCACTGATCAGGCATAGTTCCAGACTGCAAGGTTTTATTGAATAGCAGTGTAAGTGGTTTGAAGAGCTCATCCTTAGCTTCCTTTAGAACTCTAGGTTAGATTATATCAGGTCCGGGCGATTTATTTACCTTGAGTTTATTTAAACATTCAATACTTCTCTCTCTGTAATGGTGATATTGCTTAGAACATCAAAACTGGCGATGCGGTAGGGATATCACTGAGGTCTTCTGTTGTAAAAACTGATGCAAAGAAGGTATTGAGGGCATTACTCATTTGTAATTTGTCTTTGGTGTATTCTCCATTGTCATCGACTAACGGTCCAACAGTTGAAGTAACTACTTTTTTCTTTCTGATATTACTATAGAATTCTTTCGGGTTTGTTTTACTTTAATTCACAACATGTAACTCCATGGTCTTTTTACTTTGCTCAATTAACTTTTTGGCTTTGTGTCGTAGTTCTACAAATTTCACCCGTTCTTCGTCATTTTGTGAGGATTTTAATATATCATTAGCAAACTTTTTAGCAAGCAAACAGTCTAAAATATATTTATTCCACCATTTGGGCTTATCATTATGGCCTGTACGCTGTATTTTCGATGGTATACAGTCTTGCACTGCTTTTAGGTAAGTGTTTGCGAATAATTCCCAAGATATATTTATGTCGTTATTGTTAATTAAAAAGCTCCAATCAGTTTCTTTAAACATTGCTCTAAGTTTACGAAAGTTTTCTTTCTTGAAATTAGGGACTTTCTCGATGTTGCTATTTGGTTCGTTACTAGAAAACTTTAAACTTCGATGGTCGCTGTTACTGAATTCATCCCCGACATTCAAATTCTCTATCAATTCTTCTTTTGTTGAAAGTACAAGGTCAAGGACGTTATTTCCACGAGTTGGAGATCTAATAAATTGATATAGCGAACTCTCTTGCAAGTTTGCATACAGGTCTTGTCCAGAGTGTGAAGTAATAGTATCTCCCCACTTGGTCACAGGTAAATTGAAGTCGCCATAAATTACGGTATCTTGAGAGTTACTTATGTCAGCAATTTGCTCATAAATTTCTCGGTCAGTTTGCACTGATTGAGCTGGAGCTCTGTATATTAATGCAAGTATTATTTTTGTACCTTTATTATTCTCTATTAGCACAAAGGTTGTGTCGACGTTCACAATTTGAGGTTTTGAGAAGAGGGCCGGGTTAAAACTTTCTTTGATAAGAAGTAAAACGCCACCTCCATTATTATTTATTCGCCTTTTCTCAAACATTACATAACCGGGAAGTGAATACTCTGCTAAAAAGTCTCTGTCTTCTGTATTGAGCCAATATTCTGTTATGCCAATAACATCGTAATTTTCTGTAAACGCTAGTTCCTCTAAATCTGAAAATTTATTGCGTATGCTACGAGCGTTTGCATAGAAAACCTTTAAAGTTTTGGATTTAGAATTCACGGAACACTCTTTAATCAAATTCTTGGTTCTGGTCGAATCTACATATATGTACCTGTCTGAGAGAGAGAGAGAGAGAGAGAGAGAGAGAGAGAGAGAGAGAGAGAGAGAGACAGAGATAGAGAGAGAGAAACCATTAATATAGAATATCCCTACACTCTGTTCTTGTATCTTCATGAGAAAAGTGATTGCATAGGGAAAATATTCGCTGGAAAGTGTAATGGGCATAACTCGCCATGTCAGCTATCCTCATTATCATAACTCGTAATGTGCAGTATACGTCCCATGTGCAGTATTAAGAGGATGCATCCTTATGAAATGTATAATATTTTGATAGTGGTTTTAGGTAGGTGGTGGTGGTATGTGGTGAGTGGTGTGAGGTATATACGAACAGTATACTGTAATATATAGAATGTGCAAAAGCTGATAGTTATGTCATCTTACTTCTTATTATAATAAAGGCTCACTGACTTTGTGAATTAAACACTATTCTCATATGTAAACATAAGATTCATCACATTTACAGCCAGCAATTTGCTATATTGGATAATAAAATAAAAAAATATGCATATAAAGTTGTTATAGCAAACTATTATAATATCAATGTATCTACAATTCTTATTGTTAGTCCCAGCATAAAAATATAGATATAAATACATAAATATTAATAATAATAAGCATAATATTGACAATAATAATAATGAAAATAACAAAAATAATAATAACAATGTTAATAATAATTGTTATACCAAAACCCGAAACGCTACGCGGCCCAAACAGACTAGTCTACGTTTGCTGCGGCCCAAATACCTGAGTTTTCCCCCTCCAACACCAGGTGGGAAACCGTGATAGAAAATGCAGATACAATATACCTGCCCCCCCCCCCCCACTCAACAAACCAAAACAAATCCCCACAAACCCCCCACCCCCACCCCAAAGAAGACCCCAGCGTGACGTCACGCACCCAGGCAGGCCGCGGATTGGACGACTGGAACCTCACCTCCACCAACCCCAGCGAGCTGACGTCATCGCTCAAGCAGCCGTCCGTTTGGTCCCTAGAGATATCCTGCGACGTATCCAGAGGGCTCTCCCATAAATAAAATGTGTACACCTGGAATAAACCATCACATTGTAAAGCACCTCCCAAACACATTTATTAATGCACTCAATTGCTTATACAACGCCATCCTGGCATCAGGCTACTTCCCCGTCTGCTTTAAGACCGCAACAATCATCCTTATTCCCAAGAAAAATCAAAATAGCAAAGACCCACTGAACTACAGACCCATTAGTCTACTTGAGACTCTTGGGAAGACTTTTGAAACAATCATAAATCGCCGACTCAGACTGTACCTCGAAGACGAAGGACTTCTCACTGACAAACAGTTTGGTTTTAGACCCCGCAGATCCTCTCAGGAAGCACTTAACATAATCACCAACTACATTCACATTAACAAACACTCCAGACGAGGACACAAAACAGCACTCATCACAAAAGACATCAAAAAAGCATTTGACACTGTATGGCACGTAGGCCTGAAGTACAAAATCTGCGAAAACTTCAATTTCCCCTTACCAATTAAAAAACTTCTCTGCAACTTCTTAGATAACAGATCAGCCAAAATTAAATTTTCAAATTTCTATTCAGACTCATTTCCACTCCATGCAGGCGTACCTCAGGGCTCCGTGCTCGCACCTACACTGTACATTCTCTACACTAATGACATGCCAGATCCAATCAATAATGACTCTCTCACAGTTTCCTACACTGACGACGTGATGCAACTTGTTAGGGCAACTACCATAGACGGTTTGACGAACAAAGCCAAGAGAGAGCTTGACCGAATAGCACAATGGGAACAGAAATGGCGGATTCAGGCTCATCCTCGAAAATCCTTTATCACCTACATATCCACTGGTTACCTACGTCCTAGACCACTATTCCTCAACTCCCGCGCACCTCCTCCCGATCGCATCCCAGTAACTGTCTCACCCACTAACAAAGTACTCGGCCTAACCTTTGACAAAAAACTTCTCTTTCATCGTCATGCAAATCAGATTATCCCCATTGCTTCAAAATCACTTCAATCACTTTTCCGTTTTCGAAATGCCTCCATCAAAACTAAAACCCATTTGTGCAAAGCCCTAATTAGACCGCTACTTTCATATGCCCCACTGACCAGCACTCTTTTGGCAAACTCCCACAAAATTAAACTCCAAAGAATTCAGAACAGAGCACTGAGGTGGATCCATGGAACTCGGTGGTATGAGTTCCAAACATCGGAACACTTGCATGAACTCTCCCGCATCCCTCCACTTAATGTCTACAACAACTTTCTGGCTAATAAACAACTTGAAAAACTTGAGACCTTTAATAACTTTGTCCAAATTTTTAATAATATCACTCAACCCATCCGTCCCTGGTCGAACCTCTTGCATCCAATCAACAGAGAGGCTCCCAACCCCCTATTCACATAATAACTTTGTTACACCACAAACTCACACTCAATTTTCACCATTCCTTTTACTCACCTACCAGCCAAAATTTCGAATTCTTTCACAAATACACAATAAAAACTAAAGTAAATTAAGCTCTTCATAAGACAGTGCAATCTTCTCTAGACTCGGCAGTTGACAACCATGCCTTGCTGCCCCACTTTAGACCCTTACCATCCAAAATTGCCAGACCATCATTAAAACATTCTCCATTACCAAATTTTATATTCAAATTCACCCAGACTCATCTGATTCGTCCAGACTGGTAGAGGCGGTGGGGCGATAAAATAAGATAATTATCGCGAATAGACTCGCAGCGTTATTATACATAATTTATTAGGGAAAGTGAAGCTCTATGGAATCCTTATAATATACTCACATAGATTCCGTTGTGGGAGAATAGTTTTGATAAGTTTTGTAACTCGATTTTGTCGATATAAATAGTCCCGCGCGTAAACAAACTCAGTCCCGAAATCTTGAGAGCTCTGCTACGGACGTGTTCATGTTTACAAAAAGTGTTCGGAATGGAGTACACTCGCTACGGTAAAGTGTTATGTTCTACAAAGATGTTACTGTATGTCTAATATATGAACCCACAGTAGCTGGCATGCAAGGGCTAGTGTTGTATCCCACGTACTGGGTCTAGGTTAGGTTAGGTTAGGTTGTTTGGTTAGGTTAATATACTAGGTCTCGGAAACACGATTCGTAGTTGCGGTAGTATTTACATCAAAACTATAGTTAACTATCAAAAATATTCTCCCACAGTGGAATCTATGTGAGTATATTATAAGAATTCCATAGAGCTTCACTTTCCCTAATAAATTATGTATAATAACGCTGCGAGTCTTTTCAAAAAAATTACCAAAAATAAAAACATATACTGTATACTGTACATATACACATATTAAACACAGATAACATATTATGCAGTGGAGGATATCAAGTATAAATATAATACAATAAAATAGAATAAAATAAGTTTAAAATTTAGAATTAATGCTGCAAAAAAGCATTAACTCTAGACTTAAAAATGGAGATATGAGCCGAATTGACTAGCTCATTTGGCAAATTATTCCACAAGTCAACCATGGCCGGCACAAAACACCGTGAAAACTGTGTAGTAGAAAAATTAACACGGCTCATGGCAAGATCATTAAGATTGCTTGTGAATCTAGTTGCACGAGCCCGGACATAGGGCCCAGGCAGAACCCCATGTAAGGGATGCTGAGGGTTGTTAATAACTTTAAATAAAAGACTAAGGGCACCAACTTTACGTCGATGACACAAATCAAGAGACAAATGAGGTAGAATAAAACTGATGGAATTTAGCGACCTGTCAAGCAACTTGAGATGGCAGTCAGCTGCTGACAACCAGACAGGTGAGCAGTACTCAAAATGTGGCAAAATAAAAGCATAAAAAGACTTGATAACTGTGGCGTCACAAGCAAATGTTTTATAAACCTTGCGAAGCAGACCAATTTTTTGGGAAATGGAAGAGGAGAAAGAACAAATATGCTTTTCAAAAGTAAGTTTGGGATCAAGAGTAACTCCTAACAAACGCAGAGTATCCACATTCTCAATTTGCTCGCCAGAAACTTGTAGATAAGGATTGGGAGGATCCAAAGTACGAGATCTGCTGATGATAATGGAGTGTGTTTTACTAGCATTAAGTTTCATGCCCCAAAGTTCACACCATGATGTAATGTTGGTTAAATCCCTATTCAGAGCAGTAGCAATTACATGTCGATCTATTGGTGATGGAATTGACGCATATAAAGTTGTATCATCAGCATAGGAGATTAGTTTATTTTCAAGCTCGAAACATAGGTCAGCAGTAAAAATAATAAAAAGCAAAGGCCCAAGGACACTGCCTTGTGGAACACCAGAAACAACAGTAACAGAAGGGGAATGACACCCATCAATGACCACAGACTGAGATCTTTTCGTCAAAATATCTTCAAAGATCCTTACAAAATTACCACCAATACCGATGAGCTGTAACTTATACAGAAGTGCTTTATGGTTGACTAAATCAAAAGCAGAACTAAAGTCAATAGCCACGACACGAGACTCATGTCCCTGGTCCAATGAAGATTGCAAGTCATGGGTGAGTGTCAGAAGCGCATCACATGTACCCAGTCCCTTACGAAAACCAAACTGTGAGTTTGGTATCAAATTATGACTATTACAATAAGAGGAAAGGCGTCTGGACGAAAGCCTCTCATAGAGCTTGGATAGGATAGGTGTAATGGAGATAGGGCGATAGTCATTAGTAGATGATGAGGCAGTATTTCCCTTTGGAATAGGAGTGATAATAGCCTTAGGCCAGCAAAGAGGAAAATTACCTGATTTCAAAAGCAACCTAAACACCACGGCCAATTTAGGTGCCACGACCACTGCAACCATTTTAAAAAAGTGAGGGAAAAATCCATCCGGGTCTGTGCCACCATAGGTATCAAGATCCAGCAAGTACCTTTTCAGTTCAGCTGATTTGAATGCCATTGAATTGAGGTTGGGTCTAGGGAACCATGTCAATGGCAAAGACAATTCCTGATTACTCTGCTTATTAATTAAAATATTAGATAGAATATTGGCCTTCGATAATGGATCAAAAGAGATGGAGCCATCAGAATCACAAAGAGGAGGCATGGAGGAATCTATTCCAAATGAAGAGGATTTCAAAGCGGACCACCATTTATGAGGCCAGAACATCCTGAAGATGGGAGTTATAATCCCTCTCAGCACCATCATAAACTCTCTGCGCAGCTCCCCTTTAAAAACATCCATTTCAACAAAATCTCCATCGCACCACAATCTTGAATTTTTGTTTTCAATTTCTGACAAATATTTATATCTGCTGCTTCCTCACAGTTTATAGGACGAATTTCACAAGTGGCCAATTACTGCAAACAAATGAATGCAGTACGATACACTTTTCTGTAAACGTGTGTCAGTGAGTAATGAGTTAGTTCAGGAGTTTGGGTTGTGTGCCTGTCTGACCTTCCTTTTTTTTTTTTTTTTCTATGTGATTGAGAGAGGCAAAAGGCAGTATTGCCTATAGCGAGTGCCTCCCCCATAGTTGAAAGAGTGACAGGGCCAAAATCAAGGGACGTTCGAGCCAAAATGCCTGGACACACGGAGTTTGAAGCAATTTAAGTCATAGGAAGAGGGAAAGACTGATTCTGGGAGAGAATTCCAGAGCTCAGCTGTTGAGTAGAAGAAAGTTTGAGAGTAACGTTTCACTCTTGGGTTGGAGAGTTGCACAGAGTAGGGGTGGGATTGAGTTGCAAGATGGGTACCACGTGCCCTACGTAAAGGAGGTGGTATACACTGGGAAAGCTCTGAGGAACACTGATTATTATTGTAGCGATAGAATAGCGGAGGAACGATAAGCAGGAGTGGAGGTATGGAAGTGGAGGTAAAACAGAGAGTGTGTGAAGGAAGGAAGGTTTTCGGAGCAATGGGAAGTATGTGGAAGACGAGAAATCTCGGAGTGAAAGTAAAAAGTGCACTGTATCAAGGAATTGTTGTGCCAACAGTGATGTATGGGGCTGAGACATGGGCTCTGAAGAAAAAGGAGAAAAGAGGGCTGGATGTGATGGAGATGAGCTGCTTGAGGAGTAAGCCTATGTGTGGAGTTACTCGTAGAGACAGATTAAGGAATGAAGAGATACGTAGGAGAGTGGGGCAGCAGGAACATTTGTCAGCCAGAGTGGACAGAAGGGTGCTGAGCTGGTATGGTCATGTTGAGCGAATGGGAGATGAAAGGCTTACAAAGAGAATATGTGAGTCAGGTACAAGGGGAGATAGAAGGGCAGGAAGACCCCCATTGAGATGGAGAGACTGTGTAAGAAAGGCTTTGGATGATAGAGGAATGACTATAGATCAGGCAGGGGAAGTGGTGGTGGACAGGAGTGAATGGAGAATGCTTGTGAATAGTTGAGTGAACACGTGGTCATTTGGAGTAAGGGGTCGGGCGCAAGTTGGACTAGATAATAGTCCATCAGGCGCCTGGCCCGGGGAGCCGATTAATATGAAGGGTGCGCCTGGAAGTGTGGTGGGAGGGCTTGTGGCTTTGGCTCCGCTGCATGTCTGCCTGCCGAGATCGGAACCTCTCCGGGTGGTCGGGGGCTGGGGGAGTGCTGGAGCGACCTTGGTGACCCTGGTTTATGAATCTTCTCCTGGGTGACCTGGATGTGTGTGAGTTTGTGCTTTTTATCTGTGTTTATTTGTTGTTTTATGTTGTTTTTGTGTTTTCCCTGTTCTTGCTCTGTCTTGAGTCGGCTACCCCCAAAATGGGGATTGGGCCGGAGCATATAGATAGATAGATATGACTAAAATACAATATACAAATATCAGACTTTAGAACTGGTAACCCACTTAAGTAGAAACAAATAAATGATTTGCTCGGAAATAAGTGCTACAAACCTCAAAGGTGTTTTAACTTATAAGAAAAATAGGTCCTACTAAAATGTCATTGGAAAACGCTATATACTTTCAAAGTAGCCCCAGAGAAGTATTAGTGGTTTGCATTTCCCAATGTTGATATGTATGATAAAGGTGTTTGTTATTAGCATATACATTTGGATATCAATGCAAATATAATTAAACCGTTCAGAGAGAGAGAGCGAGAAGGAAAGGGAGAGACGAACTAAATGGACGAATACATCGAAGAGACTTATAAACGAAAGCTTTACTCTAATATCTGTGGATAGAGTATTTATTAATCAAAAGAATAAGTACTCGACAATGTTTACTCTATATATTCATCTAAACATATGAAAAAATTGGCAATGTTTACTCTATATATTCATCTAAACATATGAAAAAAATTACCCGCAGAGCCACTTCACCTATGTAATGCAAATTCCCATTACAAGCAACCCAATTCCTCGATATGACAATCAAAGGTTTGATGTTCTACTTCCCTTTACCTAATACATTGTTTCTCTGTGTATGAAAGAGACAAGAGGCAAAACTACTTATAAACATTTTGACCTCCTATTGGCCCCCTTCCCCAGGTCAGAGCAGAATGATTAGTACAGAACCATATTCAAGGTGCACTGGAATGTAACTGCGGGACACACAAAGCTTGAAACAAAGTCATAGGGTGAGGGATAGACATATTTACGGAGTGAATTCCATACTTTACTTGTTGAGCTGAAAAATTACGGGGAAATTTAAGTTAACTGTTGGCTTTGAATGGTGGGCAGAAAAGTGGTGGGAATGAGTTACAAAGTGGTTGGCCCTCTGTCTCTGCAGAGTGAGAGGTATACGCTGGGACAGCTGTGAAGAACACTGATTATAATAATGGCATAACAGTAACATACATGCAATTTTCACAATGTGGAGAGATTGTAGACAATATGGTGGAGAAGAGTAGAGATTACATGCCTTTGACTGCACCCTTTCAGAGGCAATTTTCATATGCGAACAATACCTGATACGCTTACAACAGTGTCCCTGTACGGAGAAAGAGGCTGTACGGGGATAAGGGGGTAACAGACGATTGAGAAAACCTAACCTCTGGGAAACTTTTTAATCAACTATGTTAATATGATGTTTCAAAGACACACACATACACACTTGTGTTTCGATAAACACTAATGATTAACTGCATGCACGCGCATATCAGTATATATTAGCCATATTATTATATCTAGCCATCTCTCTCTCTCTCTCTCTCTCTCTCTCTCTCTGTAGGAATAGTGGTTTGGCAGGAGAGTCACAGGGACCGCACTTTCTACCAAGTATTATCTTTCGCAACTAACTCAGTGCGTTAGAGGTTGCCAGGGTAGCTCATGAAAAAGATATATCCACTGATATTTTAACAACCAATCATGTTATGACTTATACCTATTGGCTTCTGGAAGAGAAAAACATGCGTAGGAACTATTTAAGATATACTGAAATTTAGCAACCACGCTAGGCCTGAAGAGACCATAATTATATCACAACTGGTATAAAGAGGATGGCCCCAACCTCATCCACGTGGCAGGTGTATGTGTGTGTGTGTGTGTGTGTGTGTGTGTTGGGTTTAAATACCGATATAACTATGTTAACGTTAAATATTACATGATTACGTCTATGCAAGGGTAATTATATAGTATGTGCAGTAAAATGTATAAGTTAGATAAGAGACTGTCACCCTATATACAGTAATTATTAATAACTATATGCGTAATCATAAACCGAGTGCACTGTAAATGATGGCAGATAATATCTGGAGGACCATTAGTTTGAAATACCCTGATGGGTATTGTTAAGGTGTCCATTATGTGGGCTGCTGGATCACTATACTCTGTTTCAGCGACGCTGAGGTGAGAACGGCTCACCTAGATGTCAATAAGTCTAGCTGATTGGCTAATGCGACTTTTTTCAATGTCTCGTCTTTTAGTAATTATTAATTCTCAAAGGTTTAAATAATCACGGTCGCACAAGTCAATCAGCTGGAACTATTGACATCTACCTGGTCGCTGAAACAGTATAGTCATTAGTATATAACAGACAGCACCTGGTCATGCTAATGCTGCTACAGAAAGTGTAACAGGCAGTCAGACAGTCAGTAGCCAACCCTTCATTCCCGTTAAATAGATGGGGAGGATTAGCAAGGGACATTAGAAAGGGAACAATGATGACCGGGAGAAAATGAATACAATAAATACCTGCCAAAGCAAGTATTCTAACATTCAGAACAACATTCACCAGGCCTCAATATCATTGACTTCACCTCAGATGATATACACTTCCACAACAAAGTCTACACAACATCGAGGATGATGACCTTCCAGGTTTGTCAATTAAAAGGTTACAAATGCCTTCATATGTTCTTCCTAACAAACTTCCTCCATTCATTCCTGTAACAACAATCGCATATAATATCCGTGTTAATAGTTCATGCATCGACCATGAACCTCCCGACCGTGGTTCCCCTTTACTGTTTTGGCTACAATCATACATTTTATTGAAGCGAGTGCTTGATAATTTCATTCAGCACTGGAGCCACAGCGGTCAAGTTGCAAGCACGCTCACGTGTGAATCTGCTTGACCTGGGTTCAATCCCAGCCAAGGCGGACATATTTAGTGGGTGTGAAACTCAGGTGTCTGAAGCAACTGCCAGCAGCCCCTTCTCTGTATCCTCCTACTTTCTCTATCTTAGTTTGAAAGCCAAAGGCTTTCGTATTTCCGATTTTGGCTCCTTTGAATTCTCAACTTTATGGCTTAAACTTTCCTGTCATTCTCATATTAAATAATTATGTGATAACTGTCTTTCCCCTAACTCTACCGACTTTCCCAAAGTGTTTGATTATCTAAACTCTAAAGTGGAACACATTCTAGCCATTTTTCCTTTCTCTGAATCTCCATTTTAGGAGATTTCAACGTTCATCACCACCAATGGCTCTCCTCTAATTCTACTGACCAACTTGGTGAACAAGCTTACGTCTTTTCTATCCTAAATGACCTAGAGCAGTTGGTTCAGCAAGCCTCGGAGTTCGGCTCAACATTCTTGACTTGTTTCTAACTTCTAACCCTTCTTCTTATACTGTCGATCTTTTCTCTCCTTTGGGCTCCTCCGACCACAAACTTATCTCTGTCATCTGTCCTATCTCTCCAGTACGGCCACCTGATCCTCTTAGCAGGCGGCGCTTGTGGCACTTTGGTGCTGACGACTGGGAGGCTCTCCGGCAGTACTTCTTTGATTTCCCATGGAATGAATTTTGCTTCTGTGGCCGAGGACCCGAGGAGAGTGCTGAACGCTTTACCGAGGCAATCCTATCGGGCATGGAGGCATACATTCCATTTTCTTTTTCTCTACTGCTGTCAGCAATAAGGAGGAAGCATTTAAACGGTACCGACGCCATAAAACTCAAGAATCTCATTCTTCCTATGTTTATATAAGTCTACCCAACATGTCACGTTTAACAAATAAGTAAAAAGGAACACAAGCAACAACAGATCTACTGATCCTTACGAGGCTGCTTGTAAATATGATTGCAAAAGGGCAGATACATATATAATGATATGGAGTAAAATAAGTCCACATATAACGTCATTATCACCATATAAGGCATTGTTTTTTTCTGTGTTAGACACATTATACTTGCGTGACCCGCCATCGAATGTTGTCATATTTGATAACTTGCATCTACTATTGGCCTATATATAACCTGTTTAAAATCCATATTATCATTTGGTGTCACATAAGTCGTGGGGATAAATATGCTATAATTAATGATATAGTATAGATTTTCGCCTACTCTTATGACTTCAGAAAGTTACCTTACATTTGTTATTTTTTTAAATGTACTATTTCTTTAAACTAATACAGTATTGTCTGTTGTTTTATATGCAGTGCAATCTCAAGCAACTAATAACATATTCTTACGCAATTGACAACAGTGATTGTCATTGGTCGACCATCACTCTCTAACCTCGGAAACGCAAACTACGTCAACTAAGCATTACTCTTGGCATAATCGGTAATCACACACACACACACACACACACACACACACACACACACACACACAGACACACACACACACACACACACACAGACACACACACACACACTCTCATAATACTGTGTGCCTCAATAAGCATTATCGGAGTGAATATGTTTTTATAGATAATTATTTTCGGGTGCAACATTGAACACTTAGCAAAGTCATTATTTAGAAACAGGACTAAATGTATGCTACCAATTGATATATATATCATAATCATATATTTCGTGACACCTCATGTAATAGTGGGTGGTAATAATAATAGCCATTATGTGCGTTTGCGTATGCGTGTGTGTGTGCATGCCTGTTTGTTTGCATATGCTTGTGGCGTGTTATAGTGTAGTAATTATAGTTCAGAAATATATACATATGATATACAGTAAGTATATATTGTACGAACATAAATATAAAGTCTTTAAGGTATATTTCTTTGAATATAGCATTAATTCAAGTTCTATATTTAACAATTATACATTACATTAGCAACATGGCATTTAACAAATGCCGTACGCGTTACATTGTTTGTCTATGTGTATGAGGGAGACAAAAGGCAGGTTGCCTGTAACGAGTGTCTCCCCAAAAGCCAAAAGAGTGACAGAGCCAAATTCAAGGGACGTTGTGGTAAAAGAAATGCCAGGACACACAAAGTTTAAAATAGCTTAAGTCATAGGATGAAATTAATGAAAAATTGATTAAGGGAGAAGTTCCAGAGTTCACCTGTTGAGTAGAAGAAAGACTGAGAATGCCAATTATTGGCTTTGAGAGCTGGACAGAATAGGAGTAGGACTATGTTGCAAGGCGGGTGCCTGGCACTCACTGGAAGGGACTGATATGATCCAAATGATTTATAATGTATTCACCCATGCATTGGACAAGTCTAAATAACAATATATTCATTGTAATGAATTATAGACATTACTAATGCAAACCAAAACTCCTATATTATCATTGCTGCTGTTCCGTTCTCCGCTTAAACTGTTTCTTAACCCACCGTTCTAAACACGTGTAAGATAATATATATGGAGAGCTTAAGTCTAATGTTAATAACGTAAATATTAGCACACCCATATGTATAATTTATCTTTATATATCAATATTATGTTTCATGTATAGATGACTGTCAACATGGTTTCCATGGAAACGAGAGCTTGTTGTTAATTTGGTAATATAATCACAGTAAAGGTCAAACTACCATTACACCAAAAGTAAACGTCTACAAACACATTGTTCTCTACAGTGATATTTTTCGTATATTAATTGTCAAATCAAATTACCACAGTAATCCTTTGTATTTTAATTAGTATAACTATAATAATGGTTTCCAATGCAAGTCACGAGTATATATTGTCTCCAGGCATACCAACAGTTATATTCTGCAAATTTGTCTAATCAAAACAACTTCACAGGAAGCAGATCAAGCACCTGTTATTTTTTAGCATTGCAAGATAACGCAAGTGGGTCAAAACGATTATATTGTTAAGGACAGTAAAGATAGAGGGTATATATTGATATCGTGACACTTGTTGGCATGCCTGAACAGCTGTAATTGTGGCATTTTCAGAGGTGTTAGGGTGGCGAGGAATTGAAGCAAACCATTTTCAACTTTCTGTCATGAGACAATAGAGGTCAAAATAGCATAAACGTCTAAAGTGAGGTAATGGAAGTTTGATGATGCAGAGTATTTCAGTCCTTATCTAGCTGTGCAATAGATCGTTAATACAATCAATCATAAAATACGGTTGCCAGCTTCACTTTAATTTTTGACATACCAATTTTCTTGGATGGCATAGAATACATAGACATTTGCTTTATTATATATACCTACGGTAGTTCATTAACTAATTTACTTTCGGAATACGATTACCTTGAGTTAATAGGCATAGGCCAAATTAAAAAAAGTTCATGGCCAGTAAATGTTTGTAAACTGCTTTGTAAAAAGTTAAATGATAGTAAAATACTGTATATCAAATAAGATTAATATGTAAATCGCCCATGATCAAATTTTACAAAAGGATAATAAACTATTTGTGTTTGTTTGTTTGTTTGTTTTGTATAACATTGTTGAGCACATTGTGTTCGACTTTTGGTGTAATGGTAGTGTGAACTTTACTGTGATTATATTCCCGAACTACCAACAAGCTCTCGTTTCCATGGACACCATGTTGACAGTCATGAAACATAATATTGATATATAAAGATAAATTATGCATATGGGTGTGCTAATATTAACGTTATTAACATTAGACTTAAGCTCTCCATATATATTATCTAACACGTGTTTAGAGCAGTGCGTTAAGCAACAGCTTTAGCGGAGGGAGAACGGAACTGTAACAATGATTGCAAAAATTAATAATACATATTCTAATATTTCTTAAAGATAGATTTCACTAAAAATAGATGTTCAATAATTGCAATTAATATCATGAGACAAAACGGTAACCATCAGCCTGGTGAAATAATTCACTTATGCTGGGGTCACACATTCACGTATATTGCTCCCGTCCGGCGTATCGCCAATTTATGTAAAGACGCGAGTAGTTCCTGCCGTTGAACGCCCGTTCTTCCACGTCTATTGCACTTCCCGACAGACGTAGCGTAACGTGGCCAGTGTTACGTCAGACGTAATGGAGTCGTATTGAACTACGTACGTGTTTGCGACGTGCGTAAGCATAGCCCCGTTCGACCTCATGGGCTGCCCGATTTGCGGGAACACAGGCCACGCTCATGCCACGCCCCCACAAGACCGGCGTAGCTGAGGCCGCACGTCTTGGGATTTGTTAGGTCGTACCTGGACCGGTTCCGGCCAATCGTAGGCACACACCGTCTGACCAAACACAGACAAAGACAGTCTTTGTCTACCACGTAGGTCTGGGTTGGAATCTGGGAACTACAAAAGGGCAGGAATGGTCACACCATTCCCATTCCCAGCCCTTCATCGGCACCATGAACAACATCGCGGAATTCATCCTGGAGGAGTTCAATTTTGTGAACTCCCTAAGAGGAGAGACCATTCATCCTTGTAACCTTTAACCTGCTGAGTGCCAGCCAATTTTGATGGTGTGCTTCTGCCAGTGCCAGAGTTTTTTTTTTTTTTTTTTTTGGGGGGCTAAATCTATTAAGTTGGGAGAGAAAGGAAGGATAATGGTAAAAAAAACACTCCCCTCGCCAGAAATCAGGTCCCCGATGGTCCCGAAAGTAGCTGAAAAGACACTATAGACTACAGAGACTTTTATGGTATCGGAATGTATGGGTGGGAGGGTGGTGGGAGGGTGGTTTTGGGGTTGGTTGGGGGAAGGTAGAAGGGTAATTGACTTGTGTTACACATATGAAGCCGATTGGTGAGGTAGTTTCGCCACCACGGATTTTCCTTTTTTTCCTTTTCTTCGTACGGATACGCTAGAAGTGGATGGTGGGAGGCGGTTGGGGGTGTGGTGGGGGGAAGGCAGAAGGGTAAGAGGCTTGTCACACAAATATGGAACCGATTGGTGCAGTCGTTTCGCCGCCACAGATTATCCTTTTTTTGTCCTTCTGACGGGACCAACAGTCAGCGAGTGGGTGGGAGGAGGCATTTGGGATTTTTGTGGTGGGTAGCCTAAAGGGTAAGGTACATGTGGTAAAAATATGAAAGCCATAGGTGCAGTCGTTTCGCTGCTACGATTTGTTTTCGGCAGGGTGCAGAGGGTGGCAGGGTTGGCTTGTTGGTTGCTGCTCAGGTGTGGTGAGAGGTGTGACTGGAGTGTCCCCCGCTGGTCCCCCACTGGTCCCGTTGTCCCCCGTACAACGGTGCCGCGTCTTCCCGCCAACCCGCAGTGCGGCGGTTCTGCCAGATGCGGCCTGACTAACGTAAACTTTCCCGTTTGATGGGAATATTTTACGATTGATGGGAGCAGCTTACGTTTGACCGGGCGAGCTGCTACGTCTTACGGGGCTGCTCCGTCAGACGGCCGTGGTGGCCTGGTCGGTCGTAAGCTTTCCCGTCTTTTGACATACGTGAGGGCGAGCCACGTATTTGATTCCACTCGAATCAACAACCGCGCGGCCTCGGCCGCACCCACAACATTCCCGACCAACGTGGGCTACTCGTTTCTACTCGCGCCATGCGTGAGTACCCCCCCGACTGGCCGCAATTTCATTTACGTTTTGCGTATTATGCCCATACGTTTTACGTAATCGGTTGCCAACTACCAATATACCTTCGTTTACAAAAGACGGGAGCTGACGGGAGCAATATACGTGAATGTGTGACCCCAGCATTAACATCCCCACCCTACACACTTCCAACCTTTCCTACATGATAATATCTACCTCCCCCCCCCCCCCTCCCACCGTACTCCCTATAGCCCCTCCCTCTCCTTCCCAGCAGATCTAACTAGCCATCTATGGGACCTAATATGCAACAGATTCAGGGTGGGGGGGAGTGAGCGATCTTACTAGTTTCAGAGCGAAAGACTCCCAGCGAAATTACCATTAGGTGGCCCAGTCGGAAAGGTGACCGACAGTACGTCTTCAGTTCTCAATCTCTCAAACCCTCAATAATAATAATACAAAATATAAAAACCCAAGATGTCGATTTGAGGTGCATTGTACACATCGTTTCATTATACCACAAAACCCATCGACACACAATAAATTATGCTCGTTGTTTCATATATATTAGTAGTTTATGAATCTTCCTACAGTCAAATATATTAGTATTTTATGAATCTTCCTACAGTCAAATTGCGCATCAGTAAATCAGTGTGAGATGATGAGACAGTAGCTAGCGCTGCTGGTTTGGAGGCCAAACGAAACCCTAAGCTATTTGATGTCAGACAGTGGGACACCATTATACTCGTTTGTTGCTTTAATTTGGCGGATAATTCCTCCCTAAGCAGCTCATTTTTCGATAACTAATAATAAAATATGAAAATAATATATATTGACATTATTGATTGGCAAGTGTTTCTGTAATTAACACCATTTAGGCTATAACAATGTTGTAATAGCTAAGTAATTGTGATGGGAACAAACAATTATATCGACAGCGACCGTAGTTTGGGAGGAAAAGCGAGCCGGCTGCAAAATCCTCTACAATAAGACCTCCTGATGTGTCCAATGATCAAATATACAGGCAATAGAGAATCAGTGCCGGATGGAGCGTTACATAATGAACCAGTTATAAGTATGAAGAGCAAATTATGTCATCTGTAACTTGCTTGGCTCGATATAGAGTTGCTTAATTATTTCCAATAGTATTAGTATGTGTTCAATTTGTTTCCAGCCAAATAATGATGTTATATTTAAATACAAATATATTACAAATGGCATAATAACTGCTTAAAAATACATGTTTATAACATTTTATCTGAAATCAACGTTTAGCCAAAGAGCATAACGTTGGCTATTTATTGTCTAGAATATGGGCAAGGATTAATTTTCCCTTAATGCATTAAGGTAATGTACGGAAGAAGGAGAGCAATCCAGTGTTCAATATTAAGGCTGTGGATTGAAGAAGCTTCACCTAAGGTATTACATATAAACGCATCCAACTTGTTTGGTGGAAGGCCTATTTATAAGTAAAGGTAAAATCAGGGGTAATATACAAGAAAAGAGAGTGAGAGAGAGAGAGACAGACAAACAGAAAGGCAGTAGTCAGGCACATTTTCACGAATAAAATTGCAGCCGAAAACGGAGAGCAAAGATAAAGGATATCAGTATTCTGGTCAAGAGGCTGAGTATAAGAGGAGAGCCAGGGAGCTATAGAAGTCAGGGAAGCAGGGAAGATAGACTCTATTTTAATTCAAGAGATAAAAATCGAAAACTAAGAGTGGTAGCAGGAAAGGAGCGTATGTACAGTATATATATATATGTTAGTATAGCCAGGTAATAGATTCTCTTTTAAACAGACGAGGTTAAAGGCAATAGCAGTTTCAGCATTCAGGATTTTATTGTTATAGCTTTCAATAGTTCTAACAATTTTCCTCTGGGGTTCAGAGATGAGGTACAATAGGTTAGCAAAATTCATGGTGGATCCAACGTTTCACAAGTAAACATCTTGCATCTTCAGGGAATGGAGAGGTAATGATTAGAATAGGGACAAAGCATCATATTTATACAAAATTCGAGGATCAAGAATAGGGAGGTGGGCGGAGCTACTGGGTGTGTGGTGGCTGTTCATTGGTGGAAGGCAGTCTATTCGCGAGACGGGCACTAAATCTTATCGGTGGTTGGTTGTTGGCTGTGGGTGGCTGTGATTGGTTGGTGTTGTCAGTTGTGTGCTGAGCGCGGAAGCGTATGGGAGGGGGGCACAGGGCGAGAGGAAGGGGGCAGTATGCCTGTAGCGCTTGCCTGAAGGAAGAATTTGAAGGTCTTGTGTTTGGTTGTTGATGCTGGGGTTGAGTGTTTGGATGTATAGAGCTTCTAAAATAGCTAGTCTTCTGGGGTCTGATTCTTTGTCGAGTATGGTGGTTTGTTTGTCTAGGTCGGCGCGAGTTAGGGCAAGATGGTGGGGGGCTTGATAGTGATCTTTTATAGCGCCAGATTGAAGGTGGAGGGTTAGTCGACGGGAAAGGCGAGTCTGTGTCATTCCAACATAGGATAGGGGTCCACAGTCCCCAGAGGTGCAAATATGCTGGTATATCACATGATCGTCTTTCGGTTGGTTGGTGGAAATGGGGCGGTTACGGAGGACAAGGTTGGAGGTCTTAGGAGATTTGTAGTAATAATTAGTTTTATTTTATTGTCAGGGTTGGTGGGGAGGACGTTTTTGTGAATTATTTCTTTCATAATGGATTCGTCTGTTGTGTGGTCGGAAGACATGTAGTTTCTGTAGAAAAATGTAATGTTATTGGCTGGGTAGGTGCTAGGGGGGTCTTGTTTGTACCATTTTTCTAGGTGGTGGTTGATGGCATTGGTGACGTCAGTGTTGGAATACCCATTGTTGACTAGGACCTGGGTGAGCCTTTCCAGTTCATTGTGTGTGTCATTCCAGGTGGTGCAATTGGTGAGGGCTCTCCTGACATAGGCGGCGATGGTGGACTGATGGTATCGTTTAGGGCATTCACTTTCCCCATTAAGACATTGGCCATTGTTAGTAGGTTTGGTGTACACTGTAGTTTTGAAGCCGTGGTCGTGGAGGGAGACAAGGAGGTCGAGGAAGGGTAGATGTCCATCGGTGGTTTCTTCGTATGTGAAGTTGAGTCCGGAGGCGGCCATTAAGCGCTGCTGGAGGTCCCTGAGTTCGCCCAGGTCCTTCACCCGCACGAAGATATCATCGATGTACCTGCAGTAGACAGTGGGCCGGTGGGCAGCCAGGAGTTCCTCTTCGATAGTTCCCATGAAGAAATTGGCGAACAGGACCCCCAGGGGCTTCCCATCGCTACACTGTCGATTTGCTGGTACATATTCCCGCGGGGGCAGAGGAAAGGGGACTCCTTGGTACATAGTTCCAAGAGCGTCTTCAGGGCCTTCTCCGGGATGTCCAGGGGGGGGCGTATTAGGGCAGTGGTAAACTCGACGTAGGATAAAATCTATGGTCTTGTCAACGGGCACGTTGGTAAACAAACTCTCTACGTCGAGGGAGGCGATGATGTGGCCGTTAGCTGGGGGGGCAAAAACCCACAAACCCGGGAACCCCCTCCACCCCATCATATCACAGATCCCTACTGCTACCTACCAGACCGCCAAGGCCCTGAACAAACTCCTCACCCCTTTTGTTCCTCGGCAATACAACCTCAACTCTGCTTATGACTTCCTAGAAATTCTACGAGATGCCCCCCCCCTCCCCCCCCCCGCTAACGATCACATCATCGCCTCCCTCGACGTAGAGAGTTTGTTTACCAACGTGCCCGTTGACAAGACCATAGATTTTATCCTACGTCGAGTTTACCACTGCCCTAATACGCCCCCCCTGGACATCCCGGAGAAGGCCCTGAAGACGCTCTTGGAACTATGTACCAAGGAGTCCCCTTTCCTCTGCCCCCGCGGAATATGTACCAGCAAATCGACGGTGTAGCGATGGGAAGCCCCCTGGGGGTCCTGTTCGCCAATTTCTTCATGGGAACTATCGAAGAGGAACTCCTGGCTGCCCACCGGCCCACTGTCTACTGCAGGTACATCGATGATATCTTCGTGCCGGTGAAGGACCTGGGCGAACTCAGGGACCTCCAGCAGCACTTCATGGCCGCCTCCGGACTCAACTTCACATACGAAGAAACCACCGATGGACATCTACCCTTCCTCGACCTCCTTGTCTCCCTCCACGACCACGGCTTCAAAACTACAGTGTACACCAAACCTACTAACAATGGCCAATGTCTTAATGGGGAAAGTGAATGCCCTAAACGATACCATCAGTCCACCATCGCCGCCTATGTCAGGAGAGCCCTCACCCATTGCACCACCTGGAAAGACACACACAATGAACTGGAAAGGCTCACCCAGGTCCTAGTCAACAATGGGTATTCCAACACTGACGTCACCAATGCCATCAACCACCACCTAGAAAAATGGTACAAACAAGACCCCCCTAGCACCTACCCGGCCAATAACATTACATTTTTCTACAGAAACTACATGTCTTCCGACCACACAACAGACGAATCCATTATGAAAGAAATAATTCACAAAAACGTCCTCCCCACCAACCCTGACAATAAAATATAACTCATTATTTACTACAAATCTCCTAAGACCTCCAACCTTGTCCTCCGTAACCGCCCCATTTCCACCAACCAACCGAAAGACGATCATGTGATATACCAGCATATTTGCACCTCTGGGGACTGTGGACCCCTATCCTATGTTGGAATGACACAGACTCGCCTTTCCCGTCGACTAACCCTCCACCTTCAATCTGGCGCTATAAAAGATCACTATCAAGCCCCCCACCATCTTGCCCTAACTCGCGCCGACCTAGACAAACAAACCACCATACTCGACAAAGAATCAGACCCCAGAAGACTAGCTATTTTAGAAGCTCTATACATCCAAACACTCAACCCCAGCATCAACAACCAAACACAAGACCTTCAAATTCTTCCTTCAGGCAAGCACTACAGGCATACTGCCCCCCTTCCTCTCGCCCTGTGCCCCCCTCCCGTACACTTCCGCGCTCAGCACACAACTGACAACACCAACCAATCACAGCCACCCACAGCCAACAACCAACCACCGATAAGATTTAGTGCCCATCTCGCGAATAGACTGCCTTCCACCAATGAACAGCCACCACACACCCAGTAGCTCCGCCCACCTCCCTATTCTTGATCCTCGAATTTTGTATAAATATGATGCTTTGTCCCTATTCTAATCATTACCTCTCCATTCCCTGAAGATGCAAGATGTTTACTTGTGAAACGTTGGATCCACCATGAATTTTGCTAACCTGTTGTACCTCATCTCTGAACCCCAGAGGAAAATTGTTAGAACTATTGAAAGCTATAACAATAAAATCCTGAATGCTGAAACTGCTATTGCCTTTAACCTCGTCTGTTTAAAAGAGAATATATATATATATATATATAATTATATATACAGGCTTGTTAACTATTTATCATTGAATAAAATTATTATTCAATATTGTAACTCTGTGAGTTTATTAAGATATATATCTTTTATTTTATGAATTAACGTAAAAGTTATTCAGATCTCAGTTGATATCCTAAATTCCATAGCAAATATTTATTGCGAGTACGCGCGCCGCGACGCAGTAATCTTGACCTACCTTGTCGGCTAATCCTTTAGTCACTTTAGTGGTTGCCAGTTACCTTCAGGATATTTAATTATTTGTTGTTGAGACCAAAACTCTCCGTGTTATTTATTTTGTGATTCTATATTGACTCACTACGTTATTGTGTATACATAATTGATCATAGTGTTCAGCTTTATTCTAATTATTACATAAAATGAATTTAAAGTGTTTTATACCAATTGTTATGATCCATGTTCCTTCAAGCTCATTTCTATATACAGTAGATGAGACTTGATTCATGTCATATTTGTACCCTAGCTACATAAGAAATAAAACGCGTGTGAACCACAATTGTGTATTCTGTGACTTTGGGAGAGATTGACCTCCCTTAGGGGAGGTGTGGCGGAGTGGTCTTGCCACTGGACTGGAAATCCAATGGACCCGGGTTCGAATCCCAATATGTCAATGGGAAGATATTATTGGGATAGAATTTGTGCTGTACCTATTAGTATCAGTGCATTACCACAGCACACCGAAATGCCAAATAAATACCCTCATTGTTCCCTGATTAAATAGCATTGTATGAATATTCCCATATTCAAAAATATGCTACAGGTGGGCAATGCCTAGTGAGTTAATTGCTCAATAGGTGGCGTTCTGAGAGTGAGGGTCCGAGCCTGGGGGATGAGACTGTGAAGCACAGAGGCGGAGCAGCTTCAGAGATGGAGTTGCTTCGAGCCGTGAAGCTTCGCATATCTCACTCCCTAGACTGGAGCAAGACCTCATTGTGTTCAGTGGTAGATTGTAAAGGCTATCAGCCTATGCCCGAGAGGGAGTAATTGAAAAAAACAAAAAAAATATTATCCAAGCCAGTTCTGACCCCGTTTGTTAATTTAGGTTCTCAGTTTCACGATAGTAAAAATAACGAACCATTCTAAATGCAGTAAAAATAATCTACTCACATAACAATATATATATATATATATATATATATATATATATATATATATATACTGTATAGTATATTCAGTATATATCTATTTATGGTTGTATTGAGAGTCGGTAAAATGCTGCATGTTGCAACCTAATATTGCAGACTCTACAATAGAATATTTCATGTTTGTTATGCATTACCTCTATGATACGTATTAAGTCAAGGTTATCTTTAATTACATTTCAGCTATTTCTATAAGGTGTTAGTGCATTTGTGTGAGACTGATATATTTCTTAATGCACGTCTTGCCTGGTTGTCCTAACTAAGTCCCTTATACTTCAACAATACAAAAATCAACCCTTCATCCTCTCTCAGTTTTCTCGGTGTCTCTTTTTCTTCTGTTCTCTCTTGGAAGGACTATATTACCCGTCTTGCTAAGTCAGCCTCCCAGAAGCTGGGTGTCCTCAACCGCCTCAAGGGGTTCTTTACCCCTGCACAGCTTCTTGCTCTGTACAGGGGCACAGTGTGTCCATGTATTGAGTATTGTTCACACATGTGGGGAGGATCATCTCACACAGCACTTCTAGATAAAGTAGAAAAGAAAGCCTTCCGTCTCATTAACTCACGTCCACTCACCAATTATCTGCAGTTTCTCTCTCTTCGTCGCAATGTTGCATCTCTCTCACTATTCTACCGCTATTACAATAATCAGTGATCCTCAGAGCTCTCTCAGTGTATACCAACCCCTCTTCGTAGAGTACGTAGCACCCGTCTTGCAACACAATCCCACCCCTACTCTGTGCAACTCTCCAACCCAAGAGTGAAATTTTATTCTCAGTCTTTCTTCTATTCAACAGCTGAACTCTGGAACTCTCTCCCAGAATCAGTCTTTCCTTCTTCCTATGACTTAAATTGCTTCAAACTCCGTGTGTCAAGGCATTTTGGCTCGAACGTCCCTTGATTTTGGCCCTGTCACTCTTTCAACTCTGGGGGAGGCACTCGCTACAGGCATTTCTGCCTTTTGTCTCCCTCACGCACATTTAGATGCAACATTGCAGCTAAGAGAGAGAGATTGCAGAGAGTCGGTGAGTGGACGGGAGTTAATGATACGAAAGGCGTTCCTTTATATATATATATATACACTTTATGGGTGTGTTTAATAAACTTGTGGCTTGAGGATTGGAGGGAAGGTGAAAGACAAAATGTATTATTACTGTCAACAGTTCACCTGATTCTTTACCATTCACTTATCTATATATTTGCATGTTTATGTCTGTATAGGTTTTTATGATTTGTATAGCAATATATTTAGTTCAGTCTACCATATACTATAGTTTCTCATTAATTAAGGTTAAACATTGTATTGTTTACAGCAGTTGCAACCAGTGAAACAATAATTGGCCTCGCTTTGCCCGAAATACATGATGTCTATTTTTTCGTAGCTATGTATTTCTATATATGTTCATGGACAAAACGGGATTATTATTGTTCTCCAATTCATTCATCGACAAAAAATAAAAAGATATAAAGTGTCCCACCTTCCCTCAACCTCCTCCCACCTTCCCTCAACCTCCTCCCGCCTGCCAACAATTGTCCGACCTTCTCTCAACCTCATCCAACCCCCTTCCAATTTCCTTCTACTACCTCTCAATCTCATATGAAGAGACTTCAATAAGGAAAAATATACCATTTTATAAATTTGTGTCGTTGTTTCAGACTCATTCGAGTGTGGTGAATCCTGGATACCAATTATTCGTAAAATGTTTAGAATGTTGTGACTGCTTTACTTGGTCAAATTTATAACCAGATTCAGTTATTCAGTTATATGACGAACATCTTGAGAAATTCTGTAAAAGCAAAAGAAAAGGCGTTCTTTGTTATTTTACAGTGTGAATGTAATAGGGCTCTACATGGGAAAATGAGAAGGTGTGCTAGCATCACACAGTTTCTCATTAAAGCAACTGGTAAGCTATTGAGTCAAGCATTACATACTGTTTGTATGAAAACACTCCTAATATCCGACAAAAAGCGTGTAAATGACAATTCTGAATTCAATTAAAATGTAATACTTGACAACGGGAACCGCACAATCTAAAGACATAAGAACTTATCAATATAACTATGTGGAAATAACGCATTGAAGATTTAGCAATGCAATATTAACAAATAAAAACACAAAACCACCACATAGAATGTTCATCAGTATAAGAGGAAATCGATTTGTATTGCCTAAACAGGTGGTCACATTATCAAAAAGCTTCGTTCGCTCTACACTTTAAGAATATTTACCAGCTTATGCATAATCTAATAGAAAGCTAAAGCAATATTGGAAACCCCCCCTTACACAAACTACATAAGACCGGTTACTGGATATCATTTTCCGATATTCTAATAAAATATGTAGCCAATTATATTCACGCTTCAGAACCTGTGCCATACCTTCATAGCGTCCACTTTAACCCCTTCAGCACCATGACGCCTTTGTACCTTTGAGTCTGGCTAAAAATAAGCGATTGTATACAGTTTAGGAAGGACGTATGTTATTAAGAGGGTTTATTGAAGTTGTATTATGCCCATTTGAGTCGTAGAGGTAGGTTATAATCTAAAGAAAATCGTCTAATGATACCCAGAATATGCTGTAAATTACGTAATGGTGGTGAAGGAGTTAACCTGCTTATCATGGTTGGCATTATTTCTTATTTTATACTGGTTTCCATTAGACAACAAATATTTTGAACATCCCTCTGAATTCTAAAGGTTTTTCGTAAGGTGAAAAAAGTCGGCTAACGTTATCCGCAATACAATATAGAAAAGGCGCTTTCATACTGGACGAGTAACTTGTAAAAATACGGCACAATTGTTTAGGACGGCTGTACACCTGTGATATATATATTATATATTGATCGTGGCGGGTTATATTATAGGTTTGTGACGTCTCGTTCATCATCATTCTTTGACCCCGCTCACCGTCATAATCTTGCTCGCACATACACACACACACACACACACACACACACATATATATATTCAGTATGTCTGTATGTATAATGTGCGTGTGTTCGGTTTTTAAAAACACTATCCGCGTGACTGCTTACAAAAATTATTTCTAGCATCGAAATACTCCCAGGGGTTGGCTAACTTGATGAATTGTTCAGTCACTCGTCAAAATTCGCGGACCCCCTATAGTTTGCTTTGTGCATTTATAACTGACTGGATTGACTTTTGGATGCAATTTGTATTTCAGTAAATAGTAAATGTTATTTTGCAATTGAGGCATGTAAAATCATCTTCATCAATGTGTTTCCAGAGATATACTTCCATAGCTGGAAAGAGGTGAGGTCGACGAATTTGTATGAGTGACTGTTCATGCTGCATTTGATTTTCGTGGTAGGATCTGGATACTAGTGAGGACGGCCCTCTGTCGGAACTACGTCCCAACAACAACCCGGCGCATGGGTATCAATTGTGGGTGCATCGGTGGGGTCGATGGACGAACTCACATGTGTCGGTGGTGAATCCATGTTCCGACGTGGCAGGGCCAGGTATAGCTCCCTTTTATACACTTCTGAGAGCGTCGTGTATTGCACTAACGACAGACGAACAAACTGTCGATATTCCGTCGGCAATGTCCTCGGCCCCCTCGACGTTTTATCTGCATCCGTCGTTTGCGTTGTTTGTATAATCGACTCAGACAGTTCGTGATGCTCGTACATCTGTCGGATATATTCCATATTTGTTGTTACTTCGTCTTGTCTCCGTTGTTCTTACGTCCTTCCGCCATCCTACATCAGTAATAATCCTGGCAAATCATTCCGGACACGATTTGTGTGGGACCCAGCTTAACAGTGGTGGGTCGGCCCACAATGTAAATCGTCGCCTCGGCCTACTATCAGTCACACAGGTCGATTAATTAAGTCGATAAATATATTAGTACATAGAATTACTCAAGACCGTAAATAAATCAGGTACTCGAGAAAAATCAGCGGAAATCAGGGAGAACCAGAATATGTAACGGGCTATGAAAAATCGTCGAAAAGCTGGTTTAGTAGATAGACAGACTTTGTGAAAGAACCTGAGACCGTATAGTCAAATGTATCCTCGTGTCGAATATATGCATGATCTATTTGAGCAAGAGAACTTTACTTTGGGCTGATTGGCTGATGGTAATTAGTCCGATTATCCTCTTCTACTTTCTAAAACATAAAATATTGAACAGTATAAATCGCCAAGCAGCTCGAAGTGTAAAGTTCTTTCTCAAAGAAACCAAGTGCAAATTCGCCATGCTTTATATATATATATATATATATATATATATATATATATATATATAGAGAGAGAGAGAGAGAGAGAGAGAGAGAGAGAGAGAGATAAGCATATTGAAAATCAATGTTGATTAAGTGGAATAATGAAGAAAGTTAATATACTACCAAGGTACCCATTCCACTGCTGCATATTTTCTGGATACTTAGTATATGTACTGATGACACGAATTTAACTAAATGCAACATTATAAAACTTTTGTGAATGAAAGTGAGTTTTGCTATATAAAATCGTGAGTTAAATAATAATGTGTGTGCTATTATAGCTATGACTTATGACGGTGCAGGATTCTAAAATGTCCTGTAAATATTTGTATAGTAGTAGTAATCACTAATCAGCATTCTTTGAAAGTACTAGGTCAGTTAAAGTACAATATATGTTTACATCATTTATGTTCAGTCTACAAGTAGACACACTCTTCATGCCAATAACAGATGTGCAATAGTTGTGTACACTCAGAAACACTAATATCTAGATCACGTTGATTAACAATGGATTCACGGAGCTCTAATTCAGGCATTTTCCTTGGCAACCCTGGCGTGGCAGCTGCTGAATTAAGCGTAAAAAATGTGTCACCTAATACATTATATGTACTGCATATGTCAATAGTAATTTTAAATAGGTAACGACATCCGTCTGCGCCATCATCAATACAACGCTCACAAAGGTCCTCCACAACCCATTATATTATTTGGAAGTTTGCAATAACGATAGTGGTGCCCACATGAGCTGTGAAATGTCTTGGGTTTGTCAGGTTCTGCATTATAATAAATGTTGTCTTATGTAGCCTGACTTTTGACTCACCCTGTACAGGTAGTTCCCAACACCAGTGTAAACTAGACCCGAAAATTTGCCAGGGTAAAGTTACTAATCAACCTTTGCCTGATGAACGGGAAGTGAGACGAGGGATTCTATCTGGACCGCGGAGGGTCATATAGTTGGAGTTAATCAGGTTATTATTAACCTGACAAGCGCGATATAGACCTAGGTGCTAGGGTAGTTATTTGTGCATTTCTAGCCCTGGATTCTGACAGAATTCGTTATATTTACAATATAAAGCATTATTTGTTTTCGGTATGCTTTTATTTTACATATATGATGTATATATGAACCTTCAAGAGTGCTAAAATAAGTGGGAAAAGCATTTGGGTGGTGAAAAACGAAGATATTGGCCACCCGGTCATAATCTCAGGCGAGAGAGAGCCACAGGCAGCCCTCCCCTCTCGCTGTCTGGGAGTCAACTGAGACGAGCGGGGCGGTGTGTGCCGGTGTCTGGGTGTTGCATAACAATCTTTTATGCAACCCACTTGTGCTACATTATCGCGGGAGAGAAAAATAACCGATAAATGATGATAATAAGAGGATAAATAGGTGATAATTGAGGAGGGGGGGAGGGGGGAATAAGGTGGGGAAGGAGGGGAGGGGGAGGGGTGAGAAACACATGGATGAGTACTAGAGGGGAATTATCTCACCTAGAGACAAAATCCTTTGTTTTGATAGGCCCTTTTTTTTTTTGGAAGGCTTTTTTTATGGTCTTGCTTCCGTGAGGCCAATCGCGTTCCCTATAGGAAGCCTTCCGTGAGGCCTATCGCGCTTGCCGGGTTAAGGGTCAGGCGTCATATTATGAAAAATTATTTGATACCATGTACATTTGTTTCATACATAAAATGGTGAAGAGTGTCACTATGATAATGTTTAAGAATATGTCCTAAGACGCATCTAATGCGGGTTGCTACCGGTAAATAGCCCTGTGTATCCATTTAAGACACACACACACACACACACAAACACAAAAATAACATCATTCCTAGTTCTTGTTAGTTAGAACTTATGGTGTCTAACAATGCAGTGAGAACTTATCTAAACAAGAAATAATATTGCTGTAATATATCCCAAAGCTGCTCGACGGTGCAGTTTTTCTTTAGCAACATAAGGGGACTTCACTCTAACATCAATTCTGTACACCAATTTCTTCAAGCAGAATCCCCTACTCTCCTTTTTTTGACAGAGACTCAAGTAACATCCACATCTGACACGTCTAGATTTAATTGTCCAGGTTATCAACTGCTCCAAAATTTCAGACCTAAAGGAGGTGTATGTTGCTTCGCAAAATCTGAAATTGCCCTGGAGGAGGTTACTAGTTTCAATTGTCCCTATTTTGATTATTCTATATACAAATTAATTTCTGCTGGTAAATTTAAATACATATGTTGCATCTACCATTCCCCAAATGCTCCTCCAGAGCAAAGTCTTTTTGATTATCTGTCCTCACAACTCAGTGTCCTCAACTTAAATGCTTCTTCTGAAATCACTGTGTTGGGTGATTTTAATGTCCATAATGTTGAATGGCTCACTCATTCAGCCAGGACTGATGATGCTGGTCTTGAATGTGAGCTATTTGCAGACTCATTTAATCTCACTCAACTAGTCAACCAACCCACCCGTGTACCAGATAATCCTAATCATAATTCCCACCTACTGGACTTATTTTTAACAACCAATTCAGAAAATTATGATGTTACAGTGAGGTCGCCGCTTGGATCTTCTGATCACTGTCTGATACAGGCCACCTGTCTATCACCTACCACACCTTCCCACTCTGAACCTGTTTTGGTGACTACAGTAAATGATATTACGATAGGGCAGACTGGGAGGGTCTTAAAGGTTTCTTTATTGATATTCCCTGGACCTCTTTCTTCTCTAATGATGCACACTCCACCATGAGCCACATACAAGATTTTGTAAAAATTGGAATGGAAACTTTTATTCCTCATCAAAAGTACAGTGAAAGATCTAATTCACCTAAATGGTTTGACCATAATTGTGCTAGAGTAACTGAACAAAAAGCAATAGCCTACAATGCATACACAAGATAAAAAACATATGAAGCCTTTAATTACTTTAGAAACATCAGAAATCATGCCAAAACTGTATTAAACCTAACTAAATCAAACTTTCTCCACAAGCAGGCAAATAAACTTCTAAATAATCCAAATGATAACAAAATGTTTTGGTCTACTCTTAACTCATCCAAATCCAACTTCACTACTGCTTCATCCATTCCACCATTAAAATCTCTGACTGGCAATCTTGTAAGTGACCCACGAGGTAAAGCTATCCTTCTTGCGGATATTTTCTCCACCAACTCAACCTTAGATGAAATAAATCAAGATGTCCCTGTACTTAATTTTGATTCGCCTGAAATTCCCTCACTTAAGATCCACACCAGACATGTCAAAACTATTTTGCAGAATCTCTCAGTAGATAAGGCTCCTGGTCCAGATGAAATTCCTCCAATAGTACTTAGGAATTGCTCCTTGGTGCTCGCTCCTGTATTGGCAAAAAAATTCCGTCTGTGTACTCATACCTCATGCTTCCCAGTACCCTGGAAAGAAGCAAACATCCATCCAGTTCCTAAAGAAGGTGCCTCTTCAGATCCATCAAACTACAGACCAATAGCTATAACTTCCACTCTTGGTAAAGTATTTGAAATTATATTAAATAATCACATAATTAAGCATCTTGAGAATAATAAATTAATCAGTGATAGGCAATATGGTTTTAGACGATGTCGATCAACTGCAGACATTCTTTGCCTTCTTACGCATCAAATCAACCAAGCTACAGACCAACATGGTGAAACACATACAATAGCACTGGATATATCAAAGGCATTTGATAGTCTGGCATCAATCCTTATTGTCGAAGATGTCACACTACGGCCTTGCATCATTAATTCCACTAATTTCTTCTTATCTTCATAACAGAAAAATATGTGTAATGGTAGATGGCCTTTATTCTCAATTTCACTCAATAAATGCTGGTGTTCCCCAGGGATCAGTTTTGGTCCCAACTCTGTTCCTCATTCATATCAATGATCTCATATCTACCACTCATAATCCAATACATTCCTACGCAGATGACTCAACGCTCCACAGTTCCTTCACATTTACCAATTCTTTCACCCAACCCGATCTTATAAATTAAAAATAAACACTGCAATTTCTATGAACCAGGACCTTCCTAGAATTAATGAATGGGGGCAAAAGAATCTAGTTTCCTTTAATGCACAGAAAACCAAGTACATTCAATTTTCTAACCGACAAAATCTCACTGACTCCCATATATTTTTTAATTATGTAAATATTCCCACTTCCCCTAGTATTGACATTCTCGGTGTAACATTAACTACTAACTTGAGCTGGACACATTATATTAGAAGCATTGCTAAGAATGCCTCTAAAAAACTGGGACTCCTGTACAGAGTTCGAGAATTCTTCACTGACGAGCAGTTGGCCGTAATATATAAAAGTCATGTGCGTTCTCAGATGGATTACTGTTCACCTCTGTGGAGTGGAAGTGGAGTGGTTGCATTGAGGCAGTTGGACAAAATTCAAAATAAAGCTATTAGATTAATCAATAACCCTGCAATCACACAGGACCTTCCTACATTATCCATACGAAGAAACGTTGCATCCCTTGCATTATTCTACAGATATTTTCACAGCAATTGATCCGAGGAACTTGCTTCAATTGTGCCGCCTCTCCACATCTTTCCCCGTAGAACTAGGGCAGCTGAGAGCGCCCATGAATTTACACTTTCTCCTCCACAATGCAGAACTTCTGCTTATCAAAATTCATTTATCCCTAGAACTACTACTCTTTGGAATTCACTTCCCTCGAGTTGCTTTCCACAAACTTACAATCTACAAAAGTTTAAATCCAGTTGTTACAAAAATGTTATGAATGGAGGATGCCTTTAAGCACATGGACCTTTTTGTTTTATCTGTGCTTTTCCTTCCTCCGTTCATTGTCTCTTAAAAAAAAAAATATATATATATATATGATTTATCATATATCATGCCGTAATATTATGAAAGCGGTGTGATATTTACTGCTAGATATCCGCTACTAACTTAGCAGTAGCCGTTAGATTCGTAGGTAAGACGATGACGTCTCGGATTGTGGCGCACCGCGTCAGAGCACTTTTATACATCGTCCTAGCAACAACTCCACTTCTTAGTTCGCCGCGATCCTGGTTCCGGTTTCATCCAGCTCTCATCATTAACTTAAACTCAACTTCATCCTACAGACAGACCGACTGACAGCTAAGCCTTATTATCATGATTTAACTTTCTTCAACCTTACTTATATTATTCTTTATTCAGGTGCACCCTCGTGGTCACCTTGTGGTAAACATCCAATGTTGTTCGAATGGTAGCCATTTGCCTACCAACCATCAGCACCTCCATCAGCATTTCCACCTTGCCTAACTGCAATATTCTATGGTGATTTTAATAGTGAGTTACACTCCCGGTATTATTATTAATTTATATGAGCGGACCTTTTCAGTCTTAGGTAGCCTAGAGTAAACTTATCTTCCTTAAATCCGCCATATTGGTGCCCAGACCCGGGACTTTGACCCACAGTTAGATTTCCTATAGTTAGGTATTATGAACAAGGGCTATATTGATGGAGGTTGTGGATCAAAGGCTCCTAGTAGGGGTAGGTCTCGGCTATCACCATCATACCCTGTATTTGTTTCCCTAATTTCGTTATTATTTACTATTTTTCTTTGACTCATGACTGACCTACCATCTTATATTTCCTTCATTGTTTAATCATCATATCCCAATCTCTCGTAGTACTGTATTGTGTAAGGTAAGCCGTTTATATAGTCATTTCTACCTCTTTACTTTAATTACATTAATCTATGAAGGGTAGGCTAATGTGAAACAATATTGCATATGAGGACTAAAATGTAATTTCATATGACAATTAACAAAAGGGTAGGCCTATATTTCACGATCGAGACTTATTATAGAGGTCTGTGTTGGCCGACGAAGGGTTAGGCTAATTCGTGTGAATCATTTAATGGCTAGTAAACCAGAAGATAAAAAAAAAACATAATTATGTCTATCACAGTCTTGAAAAACCAGAGAGGGGGTTTGAGGGGTCTCATCACTAGGCTAACGTCCGATTTGGAAGACTTTGTAGCTAGTGCAACTCCTGAACAGCTAGAGGCTAGGTTAGAATACCTACAAACTACCTATGATCGTATAGTTACCCTGAATGAAAGTATAGTATCAGGGTTAGAGGAAGAGTCCGATATTCATGCGGAGTACGAGCAGCGCGCTGTCAATGATATCGCCAATCTACAGGCAATCCATTTACTACGAAGGGCGGTGAAGAAGATAGAGATAACCTCGACTAGCAGCGCTGCCAAGCAGACAGATGGTTAGCTTTGGTTAGATTCCTTTTCTGTTCCCTGGCTATTATTAGACTATTTTATTTAGATTAGAAAGGGTATATGGAAGTCACTCTTCTACCCAACTTTCAACACATCCCCACCCTTATTCTGTCCAACTCTCTAACCCAAGAGTGAACCGATTATCCGAGTCTTTATTATACTCAACAAGTAAGCTCTGGAGCTCTCTTCCGTAATTTGTTTTTCCCTCATCCTATGACTTAAACTGGTTCAAGCGCCATGTGTCCAAACATTTTGACGCTAGCGTACCTTGAATTTGGATTTTTGTCATTCTTTCAACTTTGAGAGGAGGGGGGGGGGGGGATTGTTACAGACAGCTTTGCTTTTTGTCTCCTTCCTACACATAGGAACAAAACAGTCTTCACCTTTTTAATTCCCACAGATCCTTCCTAAGCTGTATAATATCGTCTAATGATAGCCAGAATAAACTGTCAAAATGCGTCATGATCTTCAGAGGGTTAACCAAAATCGTGGGACGCCACCTGCAAGCTCACTGAAATCACACGAGTCATTGATGTGGCTTAACACTTTCAGGATAAGATGACACGCTTTTACTTTCGTTTCGGGTTTTTTTTTTTTTTTTTTTTTTTTTTTTTTTTTTCCAACTACTCCCTCGCGGGCATAGGCTGAGAGCCTGTACATTCCACCGCTCAACACGGTGAAGCCCGCGAGGTCTTGTTCCAGTCTGGGGAGTGAGACATGTGAAGCATCCATCATGGCTCGAAGCAGCTCCATCTCTGAAGCGGCTGGTTGCTTCGCTCAAGTGCTTCACCGTCTCACCCTCCAGACTCAGACCCTCACTCTCACAACGCCACCTATTGAGCAGTGAACACACTGATTAGAAGATTAGAAGATTACATTAAGCTTAGACGAGTTTGTAGATTACATTAAGCTTAGACGAGTTTGTAGATTACATTAAGCTCAGACGAGTTTGTAGATTACATTAAGCTTAGACGAGTTTGTAGATTACATTAAGCTTAGACGAGTTTGTAGATTACATTAAGCTTAGACGAGTTTGTGCAGTTTAAGAAGGATCTGCGGTAGTAAAAAGGGTTAAGTGAGATAGTTCGAAGCCTGTTAATTGCTGGAGGCCCTTTTTAAACTGAATAATTACGTCTAACAATAGCCAGAATATAGTTAAAAAGATGTCGCCGGTATGGAAGGGGTAAACAATGGGATTCACATATTGTATAACAGCTAAGCATGTGTGTGTGTGTGCCTCACATTTTGCTTTATCTCTCTCTCTCTCTCTCTCTCTCTCTCTCTCTCTCTCTCTCTCTCTCTCTCGATTTAGTGTGTTTCCTATACCCATCTGACTACACTGCATAAAATGCGTGTTCATATTTGCACACCTAATCGATTGAAAAACATGCATTGCATTTATGTTACATTTGAAAATACAATCTTGTTACATTTGAACATACAATTATGTAACATTTGAAAACACACTTATGTTACATTTGAACATACAATTATGTTACATTTGAACACACCTTTATGTTACATTTGAACATACAATTATATAACATTTGAAAACACAATTAGGTTACATTTGAACATACAATTATGTTACATTTGAACATACAATTATGTTACATTTGAACACACCTTTATTATTTGAACACACAATGATCACAGTGTGGCCCTAAATATAACATATCCTTGCCATGCACTCTACAATATGCGTCTGCGCGTGTTCATTATCCTCCACAATTACTTAACTCCTTCAGGATACGCTGACTCGTTTATTCCTTCTAGTAATTATTCGATGATAGTATGCAGTTTAGGAAGGATCTCTAGGAATCAAAGGGGCAAAAACGATCTCAATTTAGGCTCACACTTTCAAAATTCCTTCCTAAACTGAATAAAATTGTCTAATTGCTATACCAGGGTTTTGCTGGGGTTAATTGGTTTAAATTGGTAGATTCTACTTGAATGGAGGAGCCGAATCCGTTTTAACACATGCACAGAAAGTGAAAGAGGAGAATTATAATAACACGTACATTCATATTTAATTTATTAGCACATGAATATTGCATACGTAATATTAGAATAATGGTAACAAACAAAATATATATAAAACGCACGAGCGAGGCGCCACTAAGTTTTACTCGAAAGACTGTTACTTCTTCAATATAGATTAGTGCTCCCTACAATCAAGGTATTTACACTTGCACTCGATATGATAAGTAATTATAAGGACAGTCTTCTAATTGAAGAATTACACTTGTCCTGTTGTAAAGATCATTAGATAATAATAGCACTCCCTTCAATTGAGGTATTACACTTGTGTTTCTGACTGTTAGATATGAATAACGGTATGCGCAATTGTTGGAGTAAACTGCGTATAGTTATTTTTAGAGATAGTGACTAAATGAGTGTTTCTTTCTAGTTTTCTTGTTTAAGTATTTATGAGTATAATATTTTCTATTTACTTGGTATTATTATAATCAGATTTAATATAAGTACTTCCCTAAATTAACTGGGCATCACTAGTACTTTCTTTATATTTTAATTTGCATAAAAATCGGAGAGCATGATTTCACTGGAGTACTACCTCATATATAGGCTCGTCACTAGTACTCTTCACTGTCAAGGGACTGGGGTTCTCGCAGAGAGGTTTCAGTCCTGACGTTCTTCTTGACTTACAATGTGCTGGCGTAATAATCCGATAGGGTTGATAGCCTCTGAAGTCCTATTTTAACTAAAAAAAATCTTCACTGTTGATAATTTAAATCTTCTCTCTATACAACACTTAGTATAAATCACTTTTCACAGATATTTCTCCTGTGTATTTTCAACAGCATATACAGTAATCTCACTATTATTTGTAGAGTAGTAACTTATCGTCTTTGGCATATAAGTTGGGCCGTGGTGGTGGTCTTGACATGGCTAGTTGACAGCAGTTGTACTCGAACTCTTGATGTTGGACCTTGAATAATACCTACCATATGCCAGTATATAAGTAGAGTACAATCGAGTTAATGCAGGAGAGAGCTCACTGACTACTCTGGTCTTTATAAGAGTTTTGATCCAGAACTTCCAAAGTCTTGGTGTTGAGTCTTAAATATCATGTGTAAATAAGCCAGTGCATCAACAACACGTTATCGAACTAACGTAAGATAGTTGTTTTTAACGCAACATATCTTAACTGTTCTGACTGTTATAAGAGTCTTTCAGAACTGGGAGAGATGGAGAGATTTTGGCCTTTTTTGAGATATTGCTATCTCGAAAGGATTCCCTGATGAGTGCCGTTATCAGTAGACGGTGTCTCACAGATCCCTGGGTTGGTCTATTCCGAATAAAGCGCTTACCATGGCAGCATTCTTTATCCACAATAGCGCCGCGGTTATGGGTTAGAAAGGATATTAGTTACAACCTGTGAAGTGTCTAATAAAGCTTTCTTGTTGATACCCACAACAACAAACATCAATTTGTGGTAGATAATTAAGTACCAGTGCACCTAATCATGTATCCCCAAATAGGAAAATAAAGATAACTATCCAACTGAGTGATGATCTTAAAAATTCCTGCAGTGGTCATACCTATGGCTGAGATGCCTTGGGTGATGTCTTTGAGGTCAATAAGGGCATCGGTATGAGTTGGACTTCCGGTGGGGCTGGTAGTAGCCCCTCTCGGTTTCCTCATCATGGCGGTGGTGTGGTTGAGAGGTAGACGGGCGTTTGGACTTTTGTTGAGTATGATGCCTTTTCCTGTGTCGTCTTTCTTTTCGACCTTTCTTACTCTTTGGCACTTCAGGATTGTCCATGTGATTGAATAAATTCTTCCTTGGTGTTGGAGAAGGTTTATGGTGATGTCAGCGACTCTAGCATATCTTATGGGACTGTGCTTTGTTCCCCTGTGGCTTGGAGGTGTGGTGGGCAGAGGAGAAGAATTGCTTGGTGATGGAGAATGTCGGAGAAGCTGTTTTTTCCATTATTTTACTAATGATAGCCAAAATAAGAAGAGTAAATGCGTCCTAGTCTTCAGAAAGGTTTAAGTTAGCCGGTGTGACGATATTGTTATGCCACGTTTCTGGAGAAACGCGAGATATTCTGATACAACTTTCAACTCTCTAACTTGGTGAGGGCTGGCACTTAATTCCAATACGATACACTAACAACAGGTAATAAATAAAGACATGTGACAAGTCAACACAATATTTTATTCAATAAGTAGCAGAGGTTCATTATATACTGTATGTACGTTTCAATATATTAATTATGATGGATGGTAAACAAACACAATAATGGTTAGTACAAATATCGAGATCAAAGTCTCACAAATGCAGACAATCAATATTAGACAACAGTATAATGAAGTCAATAGAGACAAATAAATTGGTATAACAGATAGAGGGAGTTATCCTCAAAGTACATATAAATTGTTCTAAGGATCTCTTAACCCCTTCTGTACCGCTACATCTTTTTAGCTTTATTCTGGCTACTATTAGACAATTTTATTCAGTTTGACAAGGACCTCCAGCAATTAACAGGCTTCGAACTATTTCACTAACCCTTCTTACTACCTCAGATCCTTCTTAAGCTGCACAAAATCGTCTAAATATAGCTAGAATAATATTAAAAGTACGTGACTGGTAGAGAAGGGGTTAAATCGATCCGCAGAGGGTGCACAAAAGCCAAAAATACCGTCCGGGCCAAAGGGGCTTAAGGGGACTGGCCTCTTTTTAATAGGGGGTGACACTGAACTTCGTCCAATTTCAATGAGATTTCGCACACGTATAGAGGATGATGTAACAAGGATTTTTTTGTTTTGTGTTTTTTATTCTAGGTCAATTTGTTCCTGAATTAGGGTATAAATTAGCTCGAAAATTAAACAAAAATTCTAAAGTCGAATAGTCGAAACCCAAGCACTGTATAATATTTTCAGAGGGATCAGACAACTCAGGACAGGTGGTTTTACAACTCTATTGTTTTGTTTTTTATTTTTTTATCTAATTGCGTAAATTGGTGACTCGGAAATTAGGTAATGATTTTGTACTCGGTGGTTAGCTACCTATGCCAAGGGGCTGTGTCTCAAATTTAAAAAAAGGAGACAATAGCTTTATAGAGCATTTCACGCGCTTTCCAATGGTATATAAAACATTCCTAGAGGCCCAGTAATATATTTATTATTAGATCCCAAAGTGCGACAAAACAGGTGTTGAGAAAACATGTGAAAGTCTAAGGTAATTTGGTGAACATTTTTAACTTTTTTGGGGGGAGGGGGGTTTACAATATTTTACGCAGGAACATGGCAGAGTTGAAGATACAGCTTTTGGGAGGTTGTAGAGTATTTTACGTTCTTTCCATTTATATATGTACAATCCTCGTATGACCAGTAGTTACTGAGCCTTTCAATTTCAAAGTTCGTTATATAACGTTTTTAGAAATACCGGAAAAGTTTGGAAAACATAAAATAAAAACAATTTCCAATGGGTTTTCACTATAACATTTCACTGGCTTATGAAGGGATGTTCAGTAAACACATTTTAATAGTTAATGGTATTATCAGGATTTCGAGCTTTTTAAGCCTAAGAACCGTCCAGTCCCCTTAAGTCCACTGTATATATGGACAAAGACTGAATGGTTACAGCAAAACACAAGAACGATCTAAAAACATCAAAAGATGAACAATAGTGATAATAATTCACTGACCAAGAAGAGATAACAGATGGATATCAAACATCCACAAAGATTAACTTACGTTAATATAAGTTAGACACAATTATAACATAGAATCCTGGTATTGAAGCACTCAACTCTGCTAGGCAAATGCTCACTGATTTTTAGCATGAACCTGGCGACATAGACGAGTAATCTCAGGTGGCTAGCGAGTTATCTCAATTACGTGTAAAGGGGTTGTTTATAAATTCACTAGAGTATCCGGTATGTATATTTTCTTTATAACGAGCTACTGGAATCCGATGACTCAAGATAGTATATACAGTATATCGATACTCGGGGAGAGAATGTGTAATGTTTCCCTAAACACGGGTTCACAAGATCAATCAGAAGAGAGAAGATAGACTCCTTAACTACGTTAATTATTATGAAGGCACTCGATATTCCTGAGACCTTAACCCTTCACAAAATCGTATTACCACTACGAAAAGAAGGTGTGACGTTAACCACTCCGTTAGAACCGCATGGCTTGTCCTACAGTGACTCGCTAGGATCGCCAGGGCAGTGGATGGGGCTACAGTTTATGTATTAGAGTGTGCTTTATTTCATATGAAAGCTTGTGTCATGGGCAGTCCAGAAAGGCTCTTTGTTTTCACCCATGTCAAGGCTTTATATATTTAATTGTAAAGTATATGTTTTATCATTAACTAGTAATGATGGGATCTGGGAGAGAGAGAGAGAGTAGAACAGAGTGAGAGGGAGCGCGCAGTGTTTTTGTCCCGCTCGATGACATCACGGCTGGCTGCCTCGTGGGGGTTGGTGGAGAGAGGTCCTTACCATGCTGCTAGCTCCCTTGCTAGTGGCTAGAGGACTTGTAACCGCTTTTTTCCCACGCGCCTCGAGCTAGTGCGAGTATATATACAGTTCCTCGCCACTCTCTCCCTCAGATCTGGTTTCTAGAACGCATCTATCTCATCCCTTGCTACCTGTCTCCCGCTCCGCACCTGAGAATCTTTTCCTCTGCCTACCTCTCTCTTTTTTCATATCTTTCACCAACTTTTATTAATATTATATCCCCTCTGGTTAACTCTGCAAAATCAGCTTCATGCTGGCCAGTTGTATTGTGCGCTAAGGTCTGATATAACCCATGTATGTTAGTTGTTAAGATAAGTGGATCACGAAGCATTGATTGGCATTTATATTGTTTAAGTACCGCGTCCTATAATTATTAGTGTTCTGCTGGATTAGATAATGCTAGACTAGGAGTCTGATATTATAAGGTATTGTTTCCTATGAGTGCTGGCTTTAGTTAAAAGCGGCACGACATACCTGAGAACTGGAGTTGATTGAGTAAATTCTAGTCTGTGTGCCATTGAGAGTAGAGCATGCACGAATGAGGGCTTTTTGCCTATACCATTCTGCACTGTCCTAAGCTCGTTGTTTGTCTTTGAGGTACGCCAGGAGAACGCTTAATACTTCGGTATTAAGGTTTCTCAAGAGAGCTACCCTTCATTATAACGTAATATTTGACGCACAGACTTGAGATTTGCACTAGGCTATGCGGCATGCCATGCACACCAGTATCTCGTATCATTGACTCTAGCTAGACTTTATCAGTCACAGTAGACATTAAGTATATTAAACCAATTACTCTTTTTATGTATACCCGTTTATGATTACACAAGCATTTCGCAGCCTAGTTTGATGTATTGAGACACAAACGACTTAGGCTCTTTTTGTTGATAGGAATACTGCATTGTCGTGGCGATTATTATTGTTGTAGTGTTTAGGATATTCTTGGCTCCGACGGCATTATATATTCTGCCTTTTTGTGTGCATAGCCTGCACGAGCATTGTTCCGCTGCCTGCCTTTTTGGGTTCCATTTCCGATACGAGCATCTTTATAGCATCTAACATTTAAAGAAGATTCCTTGTTAGTGTTGAAGGACTTTAGTGCACTTTCTTTCATGCAGGAGTGCCTGACATTTATTGATTAAAGTAACGTAAGCTGTAACTTCTCTTACCACCTTACTTTGCATACCATAACCAAGCACCTTCGGTTATAGGTAGTAATAGGCTGTTTTCACATAACATTAAGCCTAGAGTAGACGCACATTTATTGAGAGTTTGATAGCCTATTATTGCATATAGAACTCTGTAGAGTATTTGTGTTCTTTGTTCACTAGGAATATACATCAGAGGTTGGAGCTAGCGCTTTCCGTTGTAACATTTATGCCATTACTAGTCCAATGAATAAGAGCCCTGATATATTTGAACCCCAGTCGTAACAAATGGCGACCTTACCTAGGATTTGGTGAACCTACATTTATTAAGCAGGGAACATTTGTTGTTTTGGGGAATATTTTGCGGGGATCAGCAAGAATAATTTTTTTTTGCAACATAGTATAGCCCTTGAGTATTTCCGAGAATTTTTGTGTGTATATTGAGGTATAAGAGTTTGGGGTACTTCTTTTCTGAATATTGTGGTGAGAAATTTTTGTGAGCATCATGTCTTATACCGGATCAGAGGAGAATGGAGACACAGTACGTAATGTCGAGACTGAGGAACAGCAGTATGGTGAAATGGTTAATCAGGGTGGGTTGCCCCTGGGGGGACCGCCGGTAATTTTAAACCGTAACCGTGTTCCTGATCAGTCTGTCTCGCACTTATGGAAACTGGTTCCGGTGTTTGATGAGAGTGGGGTAACAGAATTTTTCGCACGCTTTGAGAAGAAGTGCCAGGAACACCAGTGGCCAGAGAATAAATGGGCAGCACTTGTATCCTCTAGATTAAGAGGCAAGGGTCTTAAAGCCTACGATGCGTTACCTTTGGAGTCATGTATTGTGTATGAGGATCTCAAGGAGGCTGTCCTGAGGGCTTACGAACTGCAACCACAAACGTACCGTTTGAAGTTCCGGGGTGTAACTAAGGTAAGAGATAGCACCTTTTTGGAACACGCCCGGGACTTGTCCGATGCTATGGGGAACTGGCTCCGATCTGAGAAGGTAACAACGTTTGATGGAGTTAAGCAGTTAATGATGTTGGAGCAGTTCTTTAAGAGCACGGGCGGTGATCTAACTTTGAACTTGAAGGAGAAAAACCCAAGAACTCTAGTCGAAGCAGCAGAAATGGCTGATCGACGGCTGTCGTTGATTCGGGATTGCGGGTCCTCACAGAAGTACGATGTAAGTGCTAAGGACCGTTATCCTCCCCCTCCCCGGAACAATGACACATTTAAACAGAAGAGCCATGAAACTAAAACTGAATCCAAACCTTACACCACACCGTATGTGAAAAGTCAGGGGCCTTTTACATCACAGTATAAGCCGAAACCGAAATTTATGTGTTTTAGTTGCCACCAGGAGGGTCACAAGGCAAATGAGTGCCCTAGTCGACCTCCTCCGGCAGCCGTGTCTTTTGCTCACGGCATTGGAGTGTTCAAGAGGACATCGGAGTTTGTTAGAAGCATTTCTTCCGAGGTAAATACACTGCCAGTGCAGAAGGATCCGGAAGGCTTATTCCCTGTCCGTGATGCCTTTAGTGACCACAGGGGACTCGGTTGTGTGGAGTGGGGGGGTAGAAGACATGAGGTGAGAATTTTGCGTGACACTGGGGCATCGCAAACACTGTTGAGAAATTTCACTGGTAAACCTGTCAATACGGCGCGGGTGGTTGTGGTTCAGGGAGTTAATGCGACAAGGTCATACCCGCTTGTAAGAATGAAGGTGGAAGTTGATGGTGTGACTCGGGACCTGGATGTAGGAATTGTGGAGAAGTTACCTGTTGGGGGCGTCGACCTCCTTCTCGGCAACGACTTTGCGGGACCTACTTCTGAGGTTCCACCCTTGGTCGTTGCCGAGAAGCCGGCCGACGTGAGTAGGGAGGAGCAGGAGTGGGTTGAGAAGTGTCCGGTGCAACCTATGGCGTGTGTTGTCACCGGAGATCTTGCATCCAGGGAGTCACATTCTGGTCAACAATCTTTAGATCAGCGGAGGAAGGGTACCGAGAGGGGGTTGGAAGTTGATGCGGTTGAGAGTTTAGTATCAACGGCCCTTCTCGGGGACTCAGTATTAGGACCAAATATCGAGTCTGAAGAAGACCCATTAACTGTTCCTGAGAAGGCAGTGGATGGGCTTAAAAAGACGATGAGACAGCAACGGTACGCAGAGAGAGAGCAACGGGAGGCCAAATTTAATGTAGGAGGGGGGCATGAGTTGTTTCGCAAACACTTGGATAGGCTTGCTCCTTCGGACATTCGTAAGTTGCAATTGGAAGACCCGGAGGTTCTTGAATGTGGTACCGGTGCTGTCAAGTTGAAGGAGGACAGTGATGCACAGTCGGGAGATGTAGCAACAAGGTACCCTGACGCGTACCCTATGAGAAATGGGTCGGCGAAGACGGTGGTCCGAAGCTTGCTAGTGTATTTTTCCCGGTATGGTTACCCGCAGGGGATTCAGTCAGTCCAGGGACCCAACTTCACTTCTAGGCTCTTTGTTCAAGCAATGCCGCAGCATGAGATTGTTGGGGTTGTGTCATCTGCGTATCATCCGGAGAGCCAGGGTGTGTTAGAGCGATGGCACTCAGCCTTGAAATCTGTGCTTCGTTGTTGTTGCTTTGAGTGGGAAGGATTGGGATCTTGGCCTGCCATGTGTTTTGTTTGCTGTGTGGGAGGTACCTGGGGAGAGTTTGGGATTCAGCCCTAATGAGCTCGTCTTTGGACACCGTGTCAGAGGGCCTCTCCATATGGTTGAAGAAGTATGGGAGGGCGCAGAAAAACCTTGTTCTATGCTCAAGTGTGTCCTCAACAGTCGAGAACGGATGTTGCGCAGTCTGGAGTTGGCTGGCCGTAATTTGACTAGCTCTCAGGCCCTCAGGAAGGACAGGTACGACCTCAAGGTTGAACTCAGGGAGTTTCACGTGGGTCAGGAGGTGTTGATTCTACTGCCCCCTGTAGGTCACCCCTTATCCGCGAAGTACGCTGGTCCTTATAGGTTGGTGGAGGAGCTATCAGACCTGGATTACTTGGTAGCCACTCCAGACAGACGGTAGCGCAATCAGTTATGTCATGTTAATCCCATGAAGGAGTATGGGAGGCACCCCCCTGAGCCTCTCACTGTGCCTGTGATGACGTTTAGCAGTCAAGGTGGAGAAGTAGAACGGGACAGTCAAGCTCAGGTGGAGGATAACTGGAAGGATAAGAAGTTCAAATGGGCGCCTGAGTGTGAGAAGGTGTTTAAAGAAGTAAAACACCTGTTGTGCACTCACCCGATCCTCAGGGCCCCTGACTTTAGCCTACCTTTCCAACTAGCAACGGAGGCTAGTGGTGTGGGGGCTGGTGCCGTCCTTGTGGAAAAGGACGATGATGGGCTGGAGCATCCTGTTAGTTTCTGCTTGGAGAAGTACAATTCGGCCCAGGGGAGCTGCTCTGTTGTCGAGGAGGAGCTGCTAGCGGTTGTGCTTGCACTGGGGCATTTCGAGGTCTATGTTCCAGCCTATGGTCCGGTCGTTGTAGTTTACCCAGATCATCACCCTCTCAAGTTCTTGGACCAGTTTCACAATCGGAATATGAGGCTGACCAGGTGGTCACTAAGGTTATTGGTATATAACCTGGACATACGCCATATTGCCGGTTGTGACAACGTGGTTGCAGATGGTCGTTCAAGGATATATGATCCTGGGTAGATTGACACACGGGTAGCCTCCTGCTTTAGTTTGAATAGTATTTTGCGCTTGGTGCTTGTTGGCTCGCGGTTGTAGCCCAGCGTATTGGGTCGTAAAGCAGGAGTTGAGCGTTTGGTATAGAAGAAAAACTAGTCTTGCCCCTATAGTGCAGCCAAAATAAACAAATTATAAACATAAAAATCAAATAAAAACTTTCTTTGATAGTTGATTTTTTTAGTATGTTATAGCAGTAATTCTGAGTTGCACTCCTCTCAGAATGCTGGGCTAGAGAAGCTCGCTCTTGAGGAGCATAACTACATATAATTTAACCTATGGTGTTGGGGAGGGTTATAATTTTGAAAAATGTTTTGTTGAAGAACTGTGCCAGATATTTTACTGCCGCTGGGTGATGGGAAGTGGAGATATAGCATGGGTTCTAACCATCAGATTTTTGTGAGCCTTGGGGCCTCTGAGAAAAATCTTGGGGGGGGTGTGACGTTAACCACTCCGTTAGAACCGCATGGCTTGTCCTACAGTGACTCGCTAGGATCGCCAGGGCAGTGGATGGGGCTACAGTTTATGTATTAGAGTGTGCTTTATTTCATATGAAAGCTTGTGTCATGGGCAGTCCAGAAAGGCTCTTTGTTTTCACCCATGTCAAGGCTTTATATATTTAATTGTAAAGTATATGTTTTATCATTAACTAGTAATGATGGGATCTGGGAGAGAGAGAGAGAGTAGAACAGAGTGAGAGGGAGCGCGCAGTGTTTTTGTCCCGCTCGATGACGTCACGGCTGGCTGCCTCGTGGGGGTTGGTGGAGAGAGGTCCTTACCATGCTGCTAGCTCCCTTGCTAGTGGCTAGAGGACTTGTAACCGCTTTTTTCCCACGCGCCTCGAGCTAGTGCGAGTATATATACAGTTCCTCGCCACTCTCTCCCTCAGATCTGGTTTCTAGAACGCATCTATCTCATCCCTTGCTACCTGTCTCCCGCTCCGCACCTGAGAATCTTTTCCTCTGCCTACCTCTCTCTTTTTTCATATCTTTCACCACCTTTTATTAATATTATATCCCCTCTGGTTAACTCTGCAAAATCAGCTTCATGCTGGCCAGTTGTATTGTGCGTTAAGGTCTGATATAACCCATGTATGTTAGTTGTTAAGATAAGTGGATCACGAAGCATTGGTTGGCATTTATATTGTTTAAGTACCGCGTCCTATAATTATTAGTGTTCTGCTGGATTAGATAATGCTAGACTAGGAGTCTGATATTATAAGGTATTGTTTCCTATGAGTGCTGGCTTTAGTTAAAAGCGGCACGACATACCTGAGAACTGGAGTTGATTGAGTAAATTCTAGTCTGTGTGCCATTGAGAGTAGAGCATGCACGAATGAGGGCTTTTTGCCTATACCATTCTGCACTGTCCTAAGCTCGTTGTTTGTCTTTGAGGTACGCCAGGAGAACGCTTAATACTTCGGTATTAAGGTTTCTCAAGAGAGCTACCCTTCATTATAACGTAATATTTGACGCACAGACTTGAGATTTGCACTAGGCTATGCGGCATGCCATGCGCACCAGTATCTCGTATCATTGACTCTAGCTAGACTTTATCAGTCACAGTAGACATTAAGTATATTAAACCAATTACTCTTTTTATGTATACCCGTTTATGATTACACAAGCATTTCGCAGCCTAGTTTGATGTATTGAGACACAAACGACTTAGGCTCCTTTTGTTGATAGGAATACTGCATTGTCGTGGCGATTATTATTATTGTTGTAGTGTTTAGGATATTCTTGGCTCTGACGGCATTATATATTCTGCCTTTTTGTGTGCATAGCCTGCACGAGCATTGTTCCGCTGCCTGCCTTTTTGGGTTCCATTTCCGATACGAGAATCTTTATAGCATCTAACATTTAAAGAAGATTCCTTGTTAGTGTTGAAGGACTTTAGTGCACTTTCTTTCATGCAGGAGTGCGTGACATTTATTGATTAAAGTAACGTAAGCTGTAACTTCTCTTACCACCTTACTTTGCATACCATAACCAAGCACCTTCGGTTATAGGTAGTAATAGGCTGTTTTCACATAACATTAAGCCTAGAGTAGACGCACATTTATTGAGAGTTTGATAGCCTATTATTGCATATAGAACTCTGTAGAGTATTTGTGTTCTTTGTTCACTGGGAATATACATCAGAGGTTGGAGCTAGCGCTTTCCGTTGTAACATTTATGCCATTACTAGTCCAATGAATAAGAGCCCTGATATATTTGAACCCCAGTCGTAACATAGGTTACTTAAAGGAGGCTCGGAAGTCACTGAGAGGAATACTGGCTGCAGACTTGGCACTGTAGATCCACAAAGACACGAGGATCCTACTCGGGGCCAAACAACTTCTGGTACAGTTCCTTTCTTCTCTGGACTCGTTTCCTCTCTCTATGGTCTGCTCGGCAGACACGCACTTTGGACTCGGGGACAGAACACCTTTCTCGGGACCTGGATATCTCAGTAGATTTGCCCAGGGTAGTGGGTAAGTTGGTTAAGTCGACTTGAATAGTCTCTATCTCTTGTTGTACTTTAGGTGAACAAGGGGGAGACAATATTTGTTGTCTTTGGTGTTTCTGCTTAGGTTGGGATTGTTCCTCAGAGGTTCCCGAAGGGTCCACATGAGCAACAATTCAAACTCTGTTTTTCCCTGAATCCTCCCTTGCATGATCCCCTTTAGGTGCTAATCGTGGTCACTTGGATTTCAAGTACTTCCCGGAGTTCTGGAGGATCTTTGGATTGTATTCTACTACAATCTGTTCGAGCCCGTTAAGTGTTCTCGACAACTGGTCTCCTTTAGGATATAACCCAGATTGTGTAAGATGACAAGCCTCCGATCCTACCTTTGGATTGTATTCTACTACAATCTGTTCGAGCCCATTAGGTGTTCTCGACAACTGGTCTCCTTTAGGAAATAACCCAGATTGTGTAGGATGACAAGCCTTAGATCCTTGTATCCTTTCTGCCTTAGGATAAGCTTTACAGACTTCAAATATTTGTCTGCAGCCAGCAGGCTGATTACTTGCCTTAGGTTTGGCCAGTGTGGGTAATATCTCTTTCGGCTGCGTGGTAATGCTGGAGGTGTTTTGGGGGAGCAAGGGCATGCAGGAAGAGGTTTGGCCTCCTGCCGGAACAGAAGGGGCAGCAGGGGCAGTAGCTACCTTTTTGGGCAGCCCTTGTACTCGTGGTGATGTAGAACTGCGTTGGGCGTCTCTGGCTAGTGTGGTTGAGAAGATATTAATGGTAGCATCTTTCATGCTTTGACAATTTTGGAGGGGCTTATTACGGGATTTATTTAGATATGTTCTAGGTGATTGGGAGGGCCCGGTTATAGTTTCCCGGGGTCTTGCCACAAGGGCCTTACGGGGTTTGTAAGTATTTGGTAAAGGGGTTTGTGTAACGGTTGTATTAGGGGAAAATGTTGTTGAAGCGGCTGGGGTCTGGTGATCGTGAATTTTTCACGATCGGTTGGTTTTCTGTAGACCCTGCGCGGCGCCTGGTGGCCGGGGGTGGAGGTTCCGCCATTTTGGATATGTGCGCACCCTGTTATTGTGGCTGTGGTGGTTCGTCCTCTCGCTCCCGGTTCCTTTCTCCACCATGTCGCTGTGGTAGTGTGGTTATTGAGAGCCTTTCTTATGCTCACAATTCTCTCTGGTTGCAGGGATATGGTGGCTGGCGTGATGGAAAGTTGGAGATGTTGCTTCGTTTTTTTTCATTACCCTGCATCTTAGATATATTTTGCCAACATTCCTTTTTACGTCCGAGTTAGAATATCATTACTGCGATATCCCAACATATTGTGCTACCCTAACCTATTTAACCCCTAGAGGATTGTGACGCGTGTCGACAGTTTATGCTGGCTATTATTAGAAGATTTTAGTCAGCATAGAATGAACTAGTGGGAGCTAGAGAGTTAATTGAGATAGCTTTTACCAACTTCATTTCTAAAGATCATTCCTAAATTGCATAAAATCGTCCAATGCAAACCAGAATATAGTGTAAACATGCGTCCTCCAATACTGGAAGAGTTAACATAGCCCTGTTTTTTTTTTTCTTTGAGGGGGTTTATAGGGTTTTTCTGGACCCCCTTCTCCCTCATGTTTAACCTTGATATTTTAAGACGAAGATAAGGATTATTACATTAGCATATGGTAAGCTGATCGATAGAAAATGGGTGGTTGATACACTAAGCTAAACTTGATAAAAGGTATCATGGTATGTGTAACTGTGTGAAAGGGAGGAGAATATGACGATAATAAACAGACACTATCTGAATATAGCACAGTCACCGAATAACATAGTTGATGGCCGGGGTCTTTGGTAAGCTGGTGGCCCACAGCTCAGTATTTGCTCTTGCGTTGTTGGCTTTATGGGATGGATTGATTTCCATGGGAGGACAAGGAGACCAAAGTCCTTTCTTCCCATGGCCAAACAGTGTCCTCGCTACCAACTGAATGAGTTTTATTCTCACCGGAGTAGCCTAGTTCACAATCTGTAGACCAGTCTCGATCCAAGGCTAAATCAGTTGTTGAGTCAGAGGAAATTAGAGATGCTTCATGGGAACAGCCCTGAATCAATTCCCTTGATCGCCCAGATACAAGATCAATTGCGAAACCCTGAACAATGGCACAAGAAGTCTTAATTAACTGGGGTAGATTGCTGGCGGTGGTCTTGGTTTTGGCGACGATGTCTCTATAGTTTATTCTTATAGTTAGGCCAGAATTTGTAACCCTTAACCTCTGTAACTCAAAAAGGGCCAGAGAAAATGAGCTGTAAATTTCCTCATCTACTCCCTGGCTGACTCTTCCCAAATGGTAGGAATAATAGCTCGATTACACTAGTTCTTTATAAGCTATAGAGGTTAGTGATCAAGAGTTTTGGCCCAATCATAATTAATAGACTATAGTGATGCTGTTTCCTGTAAGAAGGGCCTGGTGGTGTTGGTCTGCTATGGGGGACCTGGGGGTGGGGGCTCTAGTGGTGGCAGCTGCTATGCAGAACCTGGTGTGGGCAAGAAGGGCCCACAAAGATGAGGGATGGCTGATTCTTGTGTCCTCTTGTGGCTGTGATTGTCCCTATTTGTGTGGTGGTCTGTGGCTTGATTCCTGTATTCCGGTTGTCTTCTTTTCTTTTTGCTACACCATGATTTAATACTTAGTAGCGAAACTGGGTTAGATACTGAACTGGTCTTCTTACAAAAATCCCAAGCTCCCACTGTTGGCACTGAACTTGGGACTAACCAGTTACTAGACCAGTTACTGGGACTAACCAGTTACTAGAGACTGAGCGGCTTGTGTAAAATATTATTGTATGCTGACGACAGTGTGCTTCTGGTTTCAGGAAAAGACCCAATAAGTATTGCCGCCTCACTTTCCAAAGAACTAGAATCGTGTAGTGATTGGCTAGTGGACAATAGACTATCTCTTCACCTGGGCAAGACAGAAGCCATCTTATGTGGAACAAAACGTAAATTGAAAGACATTGAGGGCTTCTCGGTCAACTGTAATGATATCCCTATAACAACGGTGTCACAAGTGAAATATCTAGGACTAAAACTGGACTCGACTCTGTCAGGTGAAACAATCTTGGAATCGATCCTGAGTAAATGTAGAGCACGTATAAAATACCTGTATAGACAGGTGGGATGCTTGCCAGCGGCGACCAAAAAGACCCTATGCAAAGCGCTTGTTCAATGTAATTTTGACTATTCTGTGTCATCCTGGTACTCTGCATCATCTCAATCAGCAAAGCACAAACTTCAGGTCACTCAAAATAAAATGATTAGGTTCATGCTGAACCTAGGACCCAGACCGCATGTTGGCCAGGAACAACTTCAGTCACTAGGTATGCTCAATGTCTCTGGACAAATCAGATTCATTAATACTTACAAGATATTTTATGATAAGGCTCCAGAGTATTTAAAGAGTAATTTTGTTAAAGCAAATGAAAGGAATGGACACAATACACGGAATAGGATGTATAATTTTACGGTTCCGAGAATCCAAGGACAGGGTAAACTAACATTCTTCTTCAATGCCATCAAAGACTGGAACAACCTACCACAGAGAGTCCGTGAAAAGAGAACATTGTATTCCTTCAGACGTAGCCTGAAGGAGCACCTGAACCGAACAGCTGCGAGAAGGGAGCACCAAGCTTATGTTTACTACTAAATACGACATAAGAGATAGGCAAAACAAACTAAAATGATTACTGAAATATTTTGACCAGTCCAACTTATAGAATGTAAGGTATCTTAATATAACCCCCTAGAAATACTTTCTCTAAAGTATCTACTAATCTTATTAATTTACATTTTGTATTCTCCCCTTTTTCCCCAGCTAACTTAATCCCACAAGGACCCCAATGGAAATACGCCTAACGGCCTTATTGGGCTATCCTTAGTTGGAATTATGCAAGGCTGGTACATGTCATATTTGTAACATATTATGTGGTACCAACATTGTAAAATGCTAACTGAATAAATGTTATTATTATTATTATTATTATTATTATTATTATTATTATTATTATTATTATTATTATTAACCCATAAAACAATAGAGGTAACCCACTAAATATCTGAATAATTTCAGTCAAATGAGTTTTACATTCAATATCTGACATTCAATGTAAGGACCTTTTCCATGAATTTTAACAGTAGGTATAACATTGATAGCAATAGCAGTACATGATGAAGATTATCAGTTTGTCAAAGTCGTCCAGGGCTGCTAATTTTTATTTCATGAAAACGAGCTAAACTCGGCATCCCGACGACAGGACAAGGATAATTGCGATCAATTATTAAAACATCACTTATAATACTGGATTTGTTAATAAGCAGTGTAACATTTTTAGCAACACGAGTAAACTTTATACTGTTTCCATAAGAAGATACACTGAAATGGTAAATTGGTTCAGTATTGGAATAAATGTGTGTCTGTTCTGCCTGGTCTTGTGTCATTAAAACAGGAAAAGCTGACCCGGTATCCAAATAACAGTTAATAGAAACTCTGTTAATGACTAGTATGTCACTACTTGGAGGTGTAAAGTGAGGTTTACGTGTAATTTGAGATGGATCAACACGCCAAAAAAAACTGCTATCTTCAAATAATATCCTAGAATCTTCATTGGACAACAAATCACCACCAATTAGACCCATCGGCCCTCTACCAATTTCCCGAACAACTAGGCTACTGGCAGAGTTGTTGTTGTTGTTGTTCCCCAAGCTGCCTGGCCGAACAGCCCCAAGGCCCTGAGCAAGGCCAAGGCCATAACTGAGCGCCCCCACAGAACCCTCTCTGCCTACCACAATAAAGCCTGGGTGACCGAAGCCACTCCATGGCGGGGAGCTGAGGAGGGTGCGGAAACGCCCGGGAAACCAAAGTCCCACCCAGGGCCCTGTGCCCCTCAGCAATTATGAAGAGAAAGTTGAGGGGCAAAGGAAAAATGTGACGCTTTGGCTTCCAATCTTGGTAGATTGGGAGGTCAATCCACGGAAAAGACGCCGTCACTTGAGATCTAGGAAATACATAAGTAAAAGGAACAGTCGGAGTAAGCTATGGGTATGGCAGAGATCGCTCAGTTCTCACTCTGATAGACCAGCCCATCACCATATGACTAGAACCCAATCCTCTCAGCATCAGCTAGGAAAGGCCCTAGAAAGCCGCCTTTGGCGGGGGGATAGCTCCCCTATTTCAACCCCTTTCGGGGTTGGGCACCCGCTGGCAGAGTAAACTCAACTAGTGTCCTCTTCCCTTCCCTAATTGCTTTAAATATTATCTTAACATTATCAATTGTACCTATCATACCATTTTCTTCAATCATAAATTGGGGGAAAGGTGTTATTTTACCTTGCAGGCCTAATCGTTCAGCAGCCTCGAGTGGTATACATGTTTGATTCAAATCAGTGTAAATAAGGAAGGTGATACAGGAGTAATTTATTTGGCTAGTTACGCGTAATGTTTTAGCGTTACAGCTTAGTGGAATATCCAATTAAGTAATTTTAACACTTTAAGTATGATAGAAATAATGAATGTATAGGTTGTAGGCTATAACCCAATAAAACACTTAAGAATAACGTTAATTAATACTATATCAACCTCAGTAAAGCGTACATGCATGCACGTTTGAACTCGAGGAAAGTTACCAGAACAATGACTGCCGCGCGACAACCGTTTAGCCCACCACAAATAAATCGATAACTAATAATATTACTAGGAAATGCAGTTTAGCGAATGATAAGATTCTTAACCTATTAAACGCGAAAATACCCTAGGCGCAAGGGTACTTATTTGTGAATTTCTAGCCTTGGATTCTGACAGAATTCGTTATATTTACGATATAGAGCATTATTTGTGTTCAATATGCTTTTATTTTACATATATGATGTATATATGAACCTGCAAGAGTGCTAAAATAAGTTGGAAAAGCATTTGGGTGGTGAAAAACGTAGATATAGGCCACCCGGTCATAATCTCAGGCGAGAGTGAGCCACACGCAAGTTGACGCAACCCTCCCCTCTCGCTGTCTGTGAGGTAACTGAGGCGAGCGAGCGGTGTCTGGGTGTTATATAACGATCTTTTATGCAACCCCACTCGTGCTACATTATCGCGAGAGAGAAAAATAACCGATGAATGATGAAAATAAGAGGAAAAATAGGTGATAATTGAGGAGGGGGGGGGGGGGGGGGGGGGAGTGAGAAACACATGGATGAGTAGGCTATAGAGGGGAATTATCTCACCAAGGAACAAATTCCTTTGTTTTGATAGCCCCTGGGATGTTTTTTTTTTTTTTTTTTAGGGTCTTGCTTCCGTGAGGCCTATCGCGTTCCCTATGGTAAGCCTTCCATGAGGCCTATCGCGCTTCATATGTTAATGATATTAAATGAACACAATTATTTTAAACACACACTTAAAGGAAATATGACAGAAGCAAAATTCACGTCTGGTCTTTGTAAAACTAAGAAAAACAATAAACAGGTTGTATAATTCATACCCAAAGTCCAATGTTGCTATATAATCAGATAGAGGGAAAGGGAGACTAGAACGAAGAATCCAATCATCCCAAGTCTCATCAGAGGACACTAATAGGTTTAAAGGAAAATTTTTGGGTGTGGGTTGACAGGACATAGGCATAGTAAGTGCCCCACAAATCCTCTTAAATTCAAGTCTAACACATATTCTGGTCACAAGGTAGTATTTTGCTTCGAGGACTCGTCGCCCAGAGATTTTGTTGCCTCGGGTACAGTAAATGGAGCCAGGGTTTCTACTATTTTGAGAGATACTGGTTGTTCATGCCTAATTGTTTCAGAGAATGTTTTGACTGACTTTGATTTTTCACAGAGTAAGAAGGTGGAAGTAGCAGATTATCTGGGGCGTGTCGACTCCTTCCCTCAGGTACGTTGTTACATCAATTGTCCATATTTTGAAGGTTCGGCTGATGTGTTGTGTGCCCCAATTAAGTTCTGCAGTGTTCTAATTGGTAATGTCCCTGGTGCACGGGATCCAGATATTTGACCCACCATTCAAACTCCGGAGAAGGTTCAAGCTGTACGGACCAGGTCATCTCGGTCTAAGGCAATTCACCCTCTCATCCTTACCCCCTGGGGGTAAGGGAATAGAATATGCCCCACGTGCCTTCTGCATGTCGTAAGAGGCGACTAAAGAGGTTAGGTCGGTGGGCTTGCAACCCCCACCCGGAAAAAATACCTAAGCAAAGAAAAACGAACGAACAGCCTCGGATGCGGACGGAACCTATGTTGACGAACCACGACCGACTAAGGACATTCCTTCGGACATTCTGAGAATGGCTACATGGAATGTTAGTGGCATGAATGATGGCACTAAAGAGAGAGAGGTTCTGGAGGTACTAGTGAATGCCAGGCTGGATGTATGTGGAATGACAGAGACCAAATGGAAAGGTTCGGATGTGAGAGAGTGGGAGTGTGGAATGGGTGTGTGTGCTGGAGTGAGTGAAGGAACAGCGAGAGAAGGTGCGTCTTTGTTTGTAAGTAGCAAATGGAAGGAATGTGTAAGAGAGTATGGGTCTGTGGGTTCAAGGATTGTGTGGGTGAGAATGAAAGTAGGAATACAAACGTGGGTGATTGTGTGTGTGTATGCCCCGACAGAGGATAAACTTGAAAAAAAGAAAGAGGAGTTCTGGATGAATGTGGAGGCGTGCCTGGAGAAGTTAGACAAGAACGAAAGAATATTTCTGATTGGGGATATGAATGGTAAGGTGGGTGATAGGAAAGTTGAGGGAGTGGTGGGAGGGTGGGGGGTACCATCAGAGGTGAATGGGAATGGTAGTGCACTTGTGGACGTATGTGTGGGGAGGAGGCTGTGGATAGCCAACACTTTCCGACACTGAATGATCCACAGGTATACGTGGAAACGGGTGTGGACGATGGAGGATGAGACAGTGGTGCAATGAAAGTCATGAATGATTTGATTATGTATGTGTGGATGAAAGAATGAAGAAATCTGTGATGGATGCTAGGGTGTATAGGGGTATTGGAGGGGGTCTGTCTGATCATTATGTAGTGGTAGCTAAGGTTAGGATACAAAAGAAGTGGGTGAGGAGAGCTGGAGGGAGGCGAGAGGAAGGTGGAATGGTGAGGAGGGTGGAGAGGTTGCAGGAGGAGGAAGTCAGGGAGGAGTACAGGAGAGCAGTGGAAAGACGACTAGGTGGGTTCGACCTGGAAGTTATGGAGGAGATGAGCAAGGTATTTAAGGATGAGATCTGTGCAGCATGTGAGGAAGTGTGTGGAGTGAGGAGAAGAGGGAGGGGAGTGAAAGGTACAGCATGGTGGACAGAAGAGGTAAGAATAGCTGTGGAAGAAAAAAAGAAAGCATATACAGAGTGGTTGGGTAGTAGAGGGAATGAAGATTCGAGAGACAGAAACGTGCGAGGTATGTGGAGAGTAAGAAAGTGGTGAAGGGAGTAGTGAAGGAAAGTAAGAGAAGAGTAGATGAGAAATTTGGAAGGAATCTGAGTGTAAAATGGAGGGAGAGTAAGAAACTGTTATGGAAAGAAGTCAAGAAAGTTAGGGAAGGTAGTAAGGGAAACAGTAAGGGTGTGAAAGATAAGAATGGGAGAATGCTAGCCGAGAAGCAAGAAAGAGTCGAAAGATGGAGGGAGTACTTCAATGAGTTACTAAATGTAAGGAATGAAGAGCCAGCAAACATAGCTGGATATGGTATGGGAGCGAAAAGAAGAGAAGTAGTGGAGGAGGAGGTGGGGATCAAGAGGTCAGAAGTGTGGGAAGCCATGAAAAGAGTGAAGTTGGGCAAAGCACCAGGAACAGATGGAGTGTGTGGGGAAATGTTGAGGTATGGTGGTGAGATAGTGATCGAATGGGTATGGAAAATGTGCAAACTAGCATGGGAGAAGGGGATTGCACCCGATGACTGGAAGACTGGCATAATAGTCCCCCTATATAAGGGCAAAGGGGAAAGAGGAGTGTGTGGTAACCACCGAGGAATATGTCTTCTAAGCGTAGTAGGGAAGGTATACAGTAGGGTAGTGATTGAGAGAGTGAGAGTGAGAACGGAGAAATGGATAGGCGACGAGCAGGGAGGTTTTAGGAAGGGAAGAGGATGTGTAGATCAGATTTTTACCCTGAATTGTGTTGTGGAGAAATCTGGAGAAGAAACAAAAGGTGTATGTTGCCTTTATGGACTTGGAGAAGGCCTATGACAGAGTGGATAGAGAAGGTTTGTGGAAAGTACTTAGAATATGCGGAGTAGATGGCAAGTTGCTGAAAGCAGTGAAGAGCATGTATGAGGGTGCAAAGGCGGCAGTATGTGTGGAGAGTGAGCAGAGCGAGTTCTTTGACCTGAATGTTGGTTTGAAACAGGGGTGTGTGATGTCTCCGTGGTTGTTTACTGTATATATGGATGGAGTCATGAAAGAAATACTATCAAGAGCAGTACATGTTGGTGTATCGCTGAAAAGGGAGGGAATTGAGTGGAAGCTACCTATACTGCTGTTTGCGGATGATACAGTTCTGATGAGTGATAATGAATGGGAGTTGCAGGGTCTGGTAAATGAGTTTGGAACAGTGTGCGAAAAACGGAATTTGAAGGTAAATGCGGGGAAGAGAAAGGTTATGGTCTTCGAAATGGGTGAAGTCACAGAGTGTTAGGTGAAGCTGAACGGTCAGGCTATGGAGATCGTCAACTCTTTTAAGTATCTGGGCAGTGTGTTGATAAAGATGGGACTATGGATGAAGAAGTGCGGGAGAGGGTACAACAGGGGAAGAGGGTTGTAGGAATGCTGAAAGCAGTAACAAGAAATAGGGTGGTCAGTATGGAAGTGAAGAAGTCCTTGCATGACAGTGTGATAATCCCGACACTGACTTACGGAAGCGAAGCATGGACGTTGGTTGAGAGACTCAGACCAAGAGTGAGAGCAGTGGAAATGAATTACTTAAGAAGTGCGTGCAGAGTTACATGGAGGGATAGACAGACTAATGAGGAAGTAAGAAGGAGGTGTGGTGTGGAGGTAGATGTGCTGGAAAGTGTGAAAAGGAACAACTTGAGATGGTTCGGCCATATGGAACGTATGGAAAGCGAGAGAATGACTAAGAGGGTGTACGAGAGCGAGGTGGAAGGACAGAGAGGGAGAGGTCGACCGAAAGAGAGGTGGAAGGATGGAGTGAAGAAGTATATGAACGAAGGCGGTGCTGGTTGGGGGGAGGGGCGTCGACTGACTGGGGACAGAGGTGCATGGGGACGGTTCGTTCGTGGCCACCCCTTCGGGGATCACGGCATCAGGCAATAGATAGATAGATAGATCCTTCCCAAATTCAAACCCCTAAATATCACTCCAGCTGATTTTGCCAACTTACAAGCTTCCTGTTCTTCCTTGGCATCAGTTTGGGATAAAGCTAAGTCCGGAGAGAAACACTCTAATCGGGATGGGTCAGTTTACCAGTTTGTTGAAGAACAGGGTCTTCTGTACTGCTCTTGTATTTGGTCGAAATTTCCAGATAGAATAGGTAAGCTTTCCTTAGTTGTCCTCACTGATTGTAGACAGACTGTACTTTCCATCGCGCATGAGAGCCCATTAGCAGGTCACTTTTCCCATCGCAAAACCCTAATGAGAGTAGCCGGTGAGTTCTTTTGGCCCTTGATGACTAGTGATATTAAGAATTTCTTTCAGTCTTGTGATATTTGCCAACGTATGTCTCCCAAAGGAAGAGTTAAACCAGTTCCCCTCAAACAGATACCAATTTCTACAGAGCTCTTTGCAAAAGTATTCATTGATTTGGTAGGTCCACTATCTCCACCTACTTCAGAAGGCCATAGGTACAATCCTTACTCTGATAGATTATGCTACAGGCTTTCCAGAGGCCATTCGCCTCAAAGGAATTGATACAGTGTCGGTTGCCGAGGCACTCCTCGTCATCTTCACAAGGGTAGGTATTCCATGTGAGATTTTATCAGATTGTGGAGCCCAATTCAAATCTGCCCTTATGAAAGAATGGCACACATTGTTAGGTGTCAAACCCTCTTTTACCACCCCTTACCATCCTAGCTGTAATGGACGTCTACTGTTATCAAATTCCAGGTGTCTATTTCATCCTGGCTAGCGATAGCAAGCCAGCATTGTATGGAGAAATCCGGCTTCGCCGGAGAAATTTTTCTATCGAAAAATATACACATTTAGCCTGCTGTCAAAAACATTTGTTTTAAATATGCTGGCTCGCTACCGCTCGCCAGTGAAAAGTCAACACCTGGATGGGGATAAACGTCTTAAAACAGTAGGCTGAATGGGGCCGAATGGATACAACGCAGAGAGAGAGAGAGAGAGAAGAAAAAAAAAGAGACGGGCCCCCTTAAGGGAGCTCAGACGGTATTGTGCAGCATAATTTGCTGGTTCGGCTCAATGGTTTAATGAAGGGGTTTAGTTTGCTCTCTAAACCTCTATCAAGCTTAAGAAAACACCCATTTTTCAGTAGAAAAATGTTCCGGTCGAAGGCCGATTCCTCTTCAAATACAGGCTGGCTATTGCTCGCCAGGAAAAAAATCTACACCTAAATGGCACGAAAGGTATTAATATTGGCAAAGAAATGGGGTAAAAGGTCTGAAAATCGCCAAACTAATGGGGAGAATGTCTTGTAATCTCATAACTAATAGGGCTAAACATGAGGGAGGAGTAAGACTCGAAAAACCAACTGCCTCCCCTTAATGGTATAAAGAACGAGGCGGAGGTAGGCGCTCTACCGAGTGTCCCCCTCTATTTGTTGTAATAGTTTACCTCATAAGTTGCCAGACCAGTGTTGACGATGCAGGTTAAGGAGGATCACCGGCTTTTCTCTCGTTTTCTCTCTCTCCCTGGCTTGTGTCCATTCGGCCCCATTCAGCCAACTGTTTTAAGACGTTTATCCCCATCCAGGTGTCGATTTCTTCCTGGCGAGCGATAGCGAGCCAGAATGGAATGGAGAAAACCGGCTTCGGAGACATTTTTCTATCGAAAAATGTATAAATTTAGCTTGCTGTTAAAACAAAAATATATATATGCTGGCTCGCTCCCGCTCGCCAGGAAAATATTGACACCTGGATGAGGGTAAACGTCTTAAAACAGTAGGCTGAATGTGGCCGAATGGATACAAGCCAAAGAGGGAGGGAGAGAAAGAGAAAAAAAAGCGAGGTGGGCTCCCTTAACCCATCCAGTACAGGTGACATCCTTTTCAGCATATTCTGGCAAGCAATAGATGATTATATTCAGCTTAGGAAGGATCTGTGTTAGCTATAGAAGGATTAATTGACCACTTTCCAGTTTCAGGCTTAAGGAAGTTGGAGCTGTAGACATTGATAGTAAACAGAACTGCTATAATATTACAGCTTGTGATGGCTAAAGAGTAGGTTGAATTGGATTTTATGTATTTATAAATGAACTACAACCGTATTTTAGCTGGTAATTCTGCTAACGATGTCTACAACTCAAACTTCCTTATAGAACGAAACTCGCAAGTGGTCAATTGATAGTCTGTAGCCATTTAACCCTTTCAAGCTCCAATATGCGTTTCTGTTCTGTTTCTGGCTAATATTAGACGATTTTATTCAGATTAGTAACGGTATATGGAAGTCAAAGGGTTGATTGAGATAGTATTTACCCTTTTAATACCCACAGATACTTCCTAAGCTGCATAAAATCGCCTAATGATAGCCAAAATAACTGCTAAAACGCGTCAGAGCTTCAAAGGGTTAATTGTTTGAGGTCCTCCAGAGCCTAATGAAATCCTCTAATAGTTGCCAGAATTTGATGAATAGGACGTCCCTTTGATTCCTCGAGTTCCTTCCTAAACTTCATAAAATAATGTAATGATTGCCAGAAAATAGGATCCAGAGAAGGGCTGCTGGCAACTCTCCAATCCAAGAGTGAAACGATATTCCAAATCTTTCTTCTATTCAACAGCTGAGCTCTGGAACTCTCTCCCTGAATCCATCTTCCCCTCATCCTATAACTAAAATTGCTTCAAACTCTGTGTGTCCAGGCATTTTGGCCCGAACATTCCTTGAGTTTGGCCCTGTCACTCTTTCAACTCTGGGAGGGGCACTCGTCACAGGCAGTTCTGCCTTTTGTATCCCTCTGCAACTTAGAGGTCATGATTTCTCGCCTACTTACAGCGAATAGACTATAGTAAGGACCATTATGTCTGTTGTTGCCTGTTTTCCTTTGTACCTATCTCTCTCCCTCCCTCCCTTCTTACATCTATTCCATTAATCGTACCTTTCCTCCCTCCCTACCTCCCTTTGTCCTATTTTTCCTGTTTGGTCTGAGGGGGTTCAGTTTGGACCTCCTTTGTTTCAATCCATTATTATGTTCTCTCCGCTAACCAACTTTACTCCTAAACTCGATTAATGAAATTAACAAACACATGTGGCAGTCCGGGGATTCGAACCCAGGACGCTCACACCGAAAATCAACACACTTATGCATTGCAGCACGAAGACAGTTAAAGAATGCTGCATAAACCTACGATTTATTATGCAGTTTGGAATCCTGCATACCAATCTTAGCATGTACAATCATTCCAACTGCACTATCGGAAGCTATGAATATGTGAATGAAAATAGTAATTAATGGGGCGCTTAACCCTAAGGAAGGCCTCTCGATAAACTACTACTGAACCAGAATTAATTATTATGTTCTCTCCACTAACCAACTTTACTCCTAAACTCAATTAATGAAATTAACAAACACATGTGGCAGTCCGGGGATTCGAACCCAGGACGCTCACACCGAAAATCAACACACTTATGTATTGCACCACGAAGACAGTTAAAGAATAGTTGGATTTTGTAAGACGTTCACTCCATTAGTTTGGCGAGGATAAGACGCATCACTCCGTTCAGGTGTCAATATTTTTTTCTGGGTGAGTGATAGCGAACCTGTAACTTAAATACCGGCCTCCAGTCAGGATATTTTTTCTATCGAAAAATGTACAAATTGAGCTTGAAGGGGGTCTGAGTGAGCATTTTTAAATTTGAAGGAAGTCAGGTATTTTTGTTAGCCAAGGGGGCAAACTAAAATACTCGAAAATGGCAACCAAAAGCAAGCAAAATCTGGTATGACTTTTGATGTTATAATAATTTTGTTTACATTATTAAGTTGTTGTTTTTGTCTTGCATTGTTGAGTAATCTACAATTAGTTTACCTCTTAGATATCAAACAAAATATATCCTTCCAATACCCCCTTCAAAAAATGAAAATATAAATATAAAAATCTCCCTAGGCCCCCTTCAAGCTAATTATGTACATAGTTTTATAGAAAAATGTCTCGACCAGAGGACGGTTTCTCCTAACATGCAGGCTCGCTATTGCTCGCCAAGACAAAATACGATACCAGAATTTTGTATGAAATACTTCTCCTTGGAATTAATATAATATAATCCCTTGATGGATTATGACGCGTGTATACAGTTTATTATGGCTATCATTTGACAATCTTATACAGCTTAGGAAGGATCTGTGAGAGTTAAAAGGGTAAGGATTAACTCCATCAACCCTCTGTCGATTTCATATATCCTTCCTAATGTGAATATAATCGTCTCATGATATCCAGAATAGAGTATCAAAATAAGTCATAATCCTCAAAGGGTTAATAAATAATAGTTAAAAGGGTAAGGATTAACTCCATCAACCCTCTGTCGACTTTCATATACCCTTCCTAATGTGAATATAATCGTCTCATGATATCCAGAATAGATTATCAAAATAAGTCATAATCCTCAGAGGGTTAATAAATAATAGTAAAATATCCTATTCATAAAACTAGAAAGTAAAAGAAGATATCAGTTATATATCTTATGTAGATATAATTAAATTAAAAGATCCTTTCAAATAATTAAATTTTAAAATTAAGAATTTTCTGTTATAAAGAATACCGACTCATCTTCAGTTTCTGACTGAACCTCATCATCCGCCTCCTCGCCAAAACAGGAATCATTCTCATTATCGGACTGACTAATCCTCATCATCTGACTCGCTTCAATATTCACACTCACTTTCCTCATCATCAACTCACTCTCATCATCATCGGAATCACTCTCATCATCATCGGAATAACTCTCCTCATCATCGGAATCACTCTCCTCATCATCGGAATCACTCTCTTCATCATCAGACTCGGTCCAATATTCACACTCACTTTCCTCATCATCAGACTCACTCTCATCATCATCGGAATCACTCTCATCATCATCGGAATCACTCTCCTCAACATCGGAATCACTGATCTCCTCATCATCAGGGAATGACCGTGGAAGGCCCAAAAAAGAGGTCAGGATGGTGTTCACCCTAACGATGACTTCAGTTAGGGATGGTCGGTCTTTCTCTTCGTACTCGACCATGTCGGCAACAAGTTCCTGAAGACCCTCTGGCCAACCCTGCACCCGTCCAGCCTTTATCTGCTTTTTTACCGACCGTTCAATCATTATGCCAAGACCAAAAATGTCACTGGCAAAAGAAGCCCCCCTTTTGAAGAAAACTTTGGGTGCGTACCACGGATAGAGCATATAATCAGTGGCGTCCCCATTCCCAATATCTGTCATTTGTTCCCCGAGAGTCCCCATTCCAAAGTTAATGAGAGAGGCTTCAACATTCCCCAGGCCAGCCATAGGAACCTTGACGAACACATTATTCGCCTTCAAGTCATGATGCAGAACCCCTGCAGCGTGTACATGCTGTAGGCTGTGTGCCAGCGCCAAGAAAACCTCCACCGACCCTCGTGCAGTAAGTTGGCCATGCACTTTATCTAGAGTCATATCCTCGACACAGGACAATAATAGGCAAGGACGGTCAGAGCAGTTAGCCAACAAGACTGGGGAGCCACCAGCACCCTATAGATGGTCTAGCAACAAGGCCTCATGCCAAAAGCTCTGTTAATATCCTGGTTAATATCATTGCCCCTCTTGAATACCGCCTTTTGACCCTTGTACCTAAGCAGAAAGGTTTTGCAAGTCGCTCCAGAGCTGAGAGAACATTTATCTGCAAGATGTGGCCTGAGCTCTTCATAAGAAAAAGTTTGGCATGGTAGTTGATCTGGCTGGATCAACTTGAGAGCGGGAGCCTCTCCGGGTCCATCAATGATACAATCTAGAATGGCAAGGATATGTGCCAAGTGAGGCCCTTGGCAGGTGCTGTACATTGGATGCTTGTCCATCCATTGGCAGAGCTTTATCAGCTCAATAGGACAATCAGGCACCAAAGACTTATGCCCCTTTCCCACTTATGCGACTTCATACGATTTACATCGCCGACACCCATAAATTGGCATATTCGTGACATGTCGCAAAGAAATCGTATACGCTCGCATAATAATCGTATGACTCGCAAGGCCTCGCAAAGGCCCTCGCGTGTCGTCGCAAATGTTCGGTTTGTTCAAAATTTTGTACGAGGACTGACGATGGATCGTAGACCTCGCAAACATCGGCGAACATCGCAGAGGGATTGTCGAGGCCGTCGGAAATCATCGGCGACGTCGGCGAGGGTGTCGCACGAAAAACAAAATTGAAATTTTCCAAAACGTCGCACGATGGCTGGTCGATGCTCTCAGATGTTCCGAGAACATCGCCGATGCACAATAATCATCGGCGATTTCCTCGTCGATTAGTCGTCGACATGCGCACGAGTACTCGCCGAGAGTATACCTGCCAGGGGTATGCTCCGCACCATGGGCATCATCTGCGGGGGGGACGGGGGGGGACATATCCCCCCACTTTTCATTCAGGGGGGGACAACATATCGATTGTCCACCCCACTTTTTTCACCAAGTTTTATATACTAGAAACTAGATAGAAGTCACTGAAATGTTTAATAAGATAGAATATTATATATACTAAACACATACAAATATAATATGTTATGATGTTATTGATGTAGTAATTTGTTAGGCTCGTTGTCAGCTAAATTTCTTACGTAAATATTGTGTGACGTATCCCACTGTTTAGTGTTTACATGAAGACGGAAGTTCTGTAGTCTGTAGGTCGGCAAAAGCCAACATTAGCGGCCTTTTAAAGCTTTGGCCGCCTTTGAGGCTTTGAGGATGGTATTCTGGTTTCTTGGATGATGATCTAAGGTAATGCCTTCACTATTAGACATTGTTCTTCTACAACAATATTTGAAACTAGCAAGACGTGCACGGTAGACTGGAATGGTACGGTCCGACGGTTTAGTTTGGTAACTTTGGTAGCTACACATTATAGTTTATGGTCATTATTGTCAGGACATATTAGTAAATTCGTCCACTACAGGACAAAGGCTTCTTTCTATCTTCACCATTAATATCCTTCATAAGTTAATTTGCTCCATTATATGATGATTAAACCCTTGTACAATTAAAGATCTCGTCTTTCAATCTGGTGTAGGCTACAGTCTTCTCAATCTTACTAGGCAGTCTAGGCTAAGCCTAGACTGCATAGTAAGATTGGGTTATATGGTAAACTATCTACTCTGCCTTAAACATTTAACCTTACTGTTGTTTCAATTCTAGATATGAAATTATCGACGTAACGTATTGTAGCTAAGCCTATTTGTAGGCTATAATTTTGTTATTATCTGCTTGATCTTTCTGTATCTCCTGACTCCTGCAACATTTCCTTGATCAGTTGATCTATCATCTATGTAGTGTAAATTACATTTTCTGCCTGATGCTAATATATATATATACAGTATTATATGTACCGTATAACATTAACCTAACCAAAAGACCTAACCCTAGGTTAGTTTATGGTAGGTTAGGTTAGACTAGTAACTAGTTATTTTGGTAAATTTGGTTACATTGGTTAGATCAAAATAGTAAAAAACAAAATGTTAATAATTACTAAATATGTGTTTGTTTTATAATCAACCCTGGTTAGGTAGGTAATTAAACAGTAGCTCTATACTGTATTTTATATATATATTAATTACGGATATAGTTATTATTATTATTATTATTTGATATTTGGCAAAACGGCACATCTACTTTATTATTATTATCTTTTTTGTTTTTTTCCTCCTCCCCCCTTTTTACCCTTTCTCATATTTGAGGATGTCAGAGTAGACTTGAAATCTATCTGTGAACTATAGGTGTTTAAACTTGCACTGGTTAATATTGATAAATAACACATATCTTTTCCCCTTAATATAAATCATTTATTCATAATTATGTGGGCTTAAAATGCACCAAATATTGTTAAGTTTTCTCAAATTTTCGAACCCCCCAGCTGATCGCTCGCTTCGCTCGCCTGTTTTTCCTATATCTATCTCTGAATGTCCCCCCCACTTTTAGAGAGCAGATGACGCCCCTGCTCCGCACGAGGCATGCGAAAGGCCTTGCGACATCGCGGAATGCTCAAGACACACCTCGCCGAGGCCAAAGGGCACCTTCGGCGAGGTGGGTAAAAAAATGTATTAGGCCTATAGTGAACCTGTCAACCCTTTTTTCTATGCACCTCTCGTGGGGGGTTCACCTGTTTTTTTTCTCTTTCTCGCCTTTTCTCTCTTTCTCTGGTTTGTATCCATTCAGCCCCATTCAGCCTACTGTTTTATGACGTTTATCCCCATCCAAGTATCGATATCTTCCTGGCAAGCGATAGCGAACCAGCATTATATGGAGAAATCCGGCTTCGCCGGAGACATTTTTCTATCGAAAAATTTACAAATTTAGCTTGCTCTCAAAACAAAAATATATATATGTTGGCTCACTACCGCTCACCAGGAAAATATTGAAGCCTGGATGGGGGTAAACGTCGTAAAACAGTAGGCTGAACGGGGCCGAACGGATACAAGGCAAAGAGAGAGGGAGAGAAAGAGAGAAAAAAAAACGAGGAGAGAGGGAGAGAAAGAGAAAACATAAAAAGGCGAGGTGGGCTCAGTTAAGCCGTAACGCAAACATTGAGCCGACCTCGCTGTTTTTGTTTTCTCTTTCTCTCCCTCTCTCTTTGCCTTGTATCCGTTCGGCCCCATTCAGCCAACTGTTTTAAGACGTTTATCCCCATCCAAGTATCGATATCTTCCTGGCAAGCGATAGCGAACCAGCATTATATGGAGAAATCCGGCTTCGCCGGAGACATTTTTTATCGAAAAATGTACAAATTTAGCTTGCTCTCAAAACAAAAATATATATATGTTGGCTCGCTACCGCTCACCAGGAAAATATTGAAACCTGGATGGGGGTAAACGTCTTAAAACAGTAGGCTGAACGGATACAAGGCAAAGAGAGAGGGAGAAAAAGAGAGAAAAAAAACGAGGAGAGAGGGAGAGAAAGAGAAAACAAAAACAGCGAGGTGGGCTCAATGTTTGCGTTACGGCTTAACCCTTTCAGAGTCATATGATGCAGAGGTTGCCAGATTAGCAATAAGAAATAGAGTTCTCTCACTCTTATAATTACCTCTCCAAAATTATTTTTCTGCCCACAGCTAACTCAAAGACAACTGCAGAGGTTGAAGTAATAATAATAATAATAATAATAATATTTATTCAGTCAGCAATTTACAGAGTTGGTACCACATAGTTTGTTACAAATATGACATGTACCAGCCTTGCATAATTCCAACTAAGGATAGCCCAATAAGGCCGTTAGGCGTATTTCCATTGGGGTCCTTGTAAACATTTCTAAATACCCCTGATGGTAACCAAGGTTTTAAAGTATCCCTAATAGGCTTAAAATTGCGTCATATGTCGGAGAGGGTTAATTGAGCCCACCTCGCCTTTTTTTTTTTCTCTTTCTCTCCCTCTCTCCTCGTTTTTGTTTGTTTTTCTCTTTCTCTCCCTCTCTCTTTGCCTTGTATCCGTTCGGCCCCGTTCAACCTACTGTTTTAAGACGTTTACCCCCATCCAGGTTTCAATATTTTCCTGGTGAGCGGTAGCGAGCCAACATATATATTTTTTGTTTTGAGAGCAAGCTAAATTTGTACATTATTTGATAGAAAAATGTCTCCGGCGAAGCATTGCCAATCTCCGAATCAAGGGGAGATGGGTCGTTTTTCTGGTCCCCTTTCTTCCTCATGGTTAACCCCATTAGTTTTCATATTTTATGACGTTCGACCCATTAGTTTGGCGATTTTAAGACATTTCACCACATTTCGTTCTCAATATTAACACTTTTGACTCATTTAGGTGTCGAGTTTTTCCTGGCTAGCGATAGCGAGCCTGTACTTTTTGAGGAACCGGCCTTCGGCGATGATCGCCAAGGTTTCGTTCGTTCATCGCAGGAATTTGTGCCAGGAAAAATATTCGGATAACCTCGCCGAAGTAATCGCCGAACCATCGCTAGAATCGCCGAAGACGTCGCAGAACATTCGGCGAGTTTTCTTTCACCATCGCATGATATCGCAAGATATTTTTGAAAATGTGACATTCCTCGCAGAGAACATCGGCGAAACATCGCTCACTTCGCCGATAACATCGCAGAATGTCGGCGATTGCGTCGCATTCATCGGCGACATCTTCGCCGAGTATAATTTGTTATCTGTTTGTAACGGTCAAAATCGTAGACGTCGCACACTTTCGTTGCGAATTGACAAGACTACGTCCTCAGCGACGAAAATCGTATGAAGCCGCATAAGTGGGAAAGGGGCATTAAGCATCAAAATCTTCCATGTGTTGAAGAAGAACCGACCAAGTGCCTTGATATCAGCATCAGCACGAGAAACTAGTTGGCTGACCCGGCCATCAATAGTTTGAACTGCAAAGTGTCCCGCTTGGTGCAGTTTGATCTTTCGCTGCATGTTGCCCTTAGTTTGTTCACCCCCTCCCTCACCAGACACACCTTGGTGGTCATTTTGTGATGTTTTGTATATATAGGTATAGACTACAGCAGATCTACTGTAGTCTATGCTACAGGGAATAATCACAATGTATAAACTACGAATAGACGCTTGGGAGAACAAACTAATTAACGTCTATCACTTGTAACAACATGAACAATCTGACCAGTTGATCTAACCATCGCGCGCATCTAAGAATTAAAATATCGAGATGCTTTATTTTTGTTTCTGTAACTGTATTTTTTCATAAAAATTGCTATTTAATCCACTAATAATTTGAAGGTAATTGTTTAGTGTATGGCCTCCTCCTAAAGAAAATGGATTTTTGAGCACAGACTAAACCAAATGTTCACTACTGTATTTACATAGCTGGTCATTAACCTAACCTAACCTAACCTAACCTAACCTAACCTAACCTAACCTAAGGTAACCTGGGCATCCTGGGGGCTGCTGCCCCCAGACCCCCGCTGGTCTTGGGTTGAAAAGTGATAAAAAACACATATCTCTTACCTCATTATTCAAAGTTTTGTATTTGGTTTAATATACACTTCCCAGGTCATTTGAACAGTTCTATTGATTCTATATATCATATAATACACCATAGAATACGTTTTTAATAACTAGAAAAAGAGGACTTCGATTAAACAATTACGAATTTGAATATTATCAATACGAATGGTTGGCATAAAAAAATATACTGTATAAGTATTTTTGGTAAGAACATTTTAATTCTTATAATTAAGTTAGCGTTTCAATATACACGTTTTCTCTTAAACATGTAAGACAGAAAATGGTAATTGTATAGATAACTTTAATAAACTTTTAATACGCTCGCAAAACTTATCACAACGTACACCTGCATACTTATAAACTCACATTTACACTCTCATTCAAACTCCCCACAAATACACACTTAGTTAGCGACAACGTTCCCCATAATGTTGTGGCTTGTACTGAAGGCTGCTCGGATGAAGTTTTGACCAACAGTTTCTCAAACTTTTGGGAGACCAGCCAAATTTCATAACATCTTTGGCCATCTCTGCCCATCTTTACCCATTCAGTACCAGTTACATCCTTTTTATTATTTTATGACAACTATTAGACAATTAATTCAACTTAGAAAGGACATGTAGGCCTAGGCCCTATATCTACCAAATTTAAAGGCTACAGGCTCTTGATTAATCCTTAGATACCTCATATTTATTAGTGGCCCCTCCATCATTGACGATATGCCTTATACAGTAATGGCACTCTTCAAACTCATGCGTCAGCTGTTTGAACCAACCGCCTCGATCAGAGTGTTAAAGAGACCTAGCTACATCGTAAGCGTACGCTCATTCTCATACAGAATCGTCATTATGATCGGGAGCTCACTACGAAAACAAATTCATAATAAATAATAAAATAAAATTAATTAGAACTACTAAAAGCAATGCTTCCCATCGTGTGGATGTTCAAAGCGTGGGTGTGCCCACAGACGCTGCTGTGCCTATAGCGCCATTCGTCCTTCGCACTCTGGGGCCCGTTGCGGACGGACGTGCGTTTGCCGACCCCTCTTCATTCTGCATTCTACGGTCTCTACTAGTGAGTCTTTTGCTCATTTGTATTATCTGAGATGTTCTAGAATAGGTCTAGATTAGATAGGTCGGGCGTCCCCATTGGCACTGCCCCCAGGAGTGTGTTTTTATAAGGGAGATTAGGCTGGCGTCCCCTCGTTCGCCTGTGAACTTGGCCGCCATAGTTTATTTTGTATTTTGTGCTCTCAGGTTAGCCTAACTAGTTATTTAGGAGGCTTATTGATCCAGGGCACCGCTTTTCGGCTACTTTTCTGGTAGGCTAAGCATTTTTGTGTTCATCGTCAGACTCTATAGTTTAAGAGTTGCTTCACGTAGTGAAGAACTTTCTACAGTTTTCTGCGTCGTCCCTTCCACGCGAGCTGTTCGTCGTGATGAGGTTGGCTACTTGTTTCTTCCTGGAGGTAAGAGTATTGCTGTATCGTCGTGCTGCTTGCCCTAGGCCTCGTGGCCGGCCTCGATGTAGGGGTGTTTTATGGCTAGGTTGTATTAATATTATTTATTGTTAATTTTAATAATTGTAGCCTTAAGATGTGACCTCCACTTGGATGACTAATTTATTATTAATGAAAAGAAGGTTGCAGGTGACGTCCTGGCAATTATAAATATGTATGTTTTGTGTTGGGCTATCTTGTTGCAAACGAGTTAGAAAACACAAAGTATTTGGTTCAACTCTTCTGGCGGAAAATAGCTGAGTGCTATGTTTACCAGAGGCTCTCTACGGCGGGCTAGAGTAACGTTCCAAGTAACCTGCTTGATCTGGATAGGTTGCATTTTGTCTGTTTTGTTTACCGGCGTGTAGTTTAATTTCGGTTGACCGACATTTTACTACACGTCTTTTTGGGAGAGCCCGGCTACCCGCCTCCCTTAAAAAAAAATTTCCGCCTCATAAACTTAATAGAGAAAACGTTCGTTGCTTGGTAATGTCAGAATGTTCTCCTGGTGATTAAACAGTGGTGAGCCACTTCCGCCGGGAATCAAACGGCTGAGCCGAGAAACTAACTCACCCATTCCTATCTTGAGCATCTCAGTAATCTGTATAGCTTATATTGGGGCGTTGGTCCGCCGTGAGTTAAAGACAATAGATTCATAGTAGTGTTGGTCACCGGATCAGGTTCTTTCATAAGATGAGATTAGGTCAGTGTTGGTCACTTAGGTAAGAAGTTATATGCACCAGTAGCACATGGGAGGCTATACTCACTACTCACATAAATTTTTTGGGAATGTATATAACGTAAGGGGAACTAAGATTGTATAGTGTTATTCAAATCTTTTTTCTCTTTATTGTAGGAGATATTTTAAATTTTAGCTTTTCCAGCCTAGTGTGTCCTTATAAGCATTGGTTCTTGGAATGTTCTCACCTTCAGGTTCGCAGTCTGGACACCTAGGAGAATCTGCATCTCCCCGGCGGGAGGGAGCCATGGATAAGAGTAGTTTTGCGTTTTGCTCCGTCTTAGGGTGCAAGAAGTTAGCGGTCATTGGTCACCTTTTGTGCGTTAAATGTGTGCCGTGTTTGGACAGGTCTCGTGGCCGGTTGTAGGAACCGGTTTTTACACCATACCCGAAAGAGGATTTATGGAACTCCGATCTTACTCTCAACCATCTGAACAATTTTACCAGCACACCTAAACTTCGTCAGATGCGGAAATAGCCTCACGAAAATATCAAGCCCTGGTGGGGGCACGAACTCTCGATCCTTGGGTTGTGAGGCAGACACCTTACCAGTTAGACCAATAGAGATATCCCACTTGGCCTGGTCTGCTCAGGGTATTTCCGCATCCGATCTGTTTAAGCTAGCCTAAAAAACGAGATCGGTCCTGCTCTCCCGTAGCAACTCCCAGGTCTTCTTCGCCCCTTGTTCAACAGGAGCCAAAGAGACGCCGCTCTGACTTTTCCGCCGCACTCTCGTCAGGCGATGATAGAAAAGAAAGAAGGAAGCAATCCAAAAGATCCTCCTCCTCGAAGAAGGCGGCGCAGCTACCGCCACCCAAGCCGAAACGTACTTATTCGTCGCAACAGGAGGCACCTAGAGACACAGCCAGCAATGTCTCCGGCCAATCACACCGGTTTACGATCCCGCACCGAGTGCAGCCCGAACCTAAAGCTCTTCCGGTATTGGGATCAGAGCGTGGCAGTAGTGTTATGTCTAGCCGTCAGGAGGATGAGTGCTCCTCTGACCAGCTTGATTCGTTTCAGGAACCCATGGACTAAACCTGGGTGATTTATCTCAGCCCGGCGTTTCCCTAACATAGACAGAAACACATGATACCGCTGCCTGGGCTGGCGAGTCTCGGTTGGAGGCTTTACCAGCCCCCCAAGCCCGGTCACCGGGATTCACCATACGCCAACAAGGAGCAGACACCGAGGGGTTGCCGCCTGGCCAGCGACCAACTTCTCGGCATTCCGAAACGCAGGGCTCAGATATGTCTCAGTCTGTGTCCCAGTCAGACCAGGAAAGTGGAGTGTTTATTTCGAATGAGAAGTTGTAGGAGTGGTTTGACTTTATGAGACAGGTGAAGGGAGAGCGACAGGTTAAAGTAACAGCACCTGTGGCCACGGCGGTGCGACCGCTAGGCCAGGTGCCTGTTCATACTCAAGTTGATGTTAACATTCCTCCCCCCACAGTCACTCCAGCAGCTACCACTTCGGGAGCCGCCGCAAATTTTACCTTCCAATCTGAAGTTGTTCTCAGATCTTATTCCACCTCCCTTCGATCATTCACTTCCTTTTAAGAAGGACCCTATGCCCCTGTTATGTGGACCTGATATGTCTTGGTCTGTTCTTACCACCATTCTCCCCGAGGTCTCTAGCCCACAGTTACAGGTGAGACACCTATGCTAGAACATTGGGTTATTGAGGTGAGTGAAGCTAAGAAATTAAGGGCCAAGAACCAACTAGGTGAGGTATTAGATGTGATTGTTAAAGTTATTCCCACCATTTATCATCCTGATTATTTGGCTACATGCTATCCCCTGCCTTGCCTCCCGCGTCATCTGGGAAACTATTTTCAGATTGGACTAAATCAGATGGGGCTAAATGATATAAAACTGTTACAGGGAATGACCCCAGAGTTAAAGTCAGTACCTTTTCGGGACGACACTGGTACGTCCGTAGTTCATATTAGTGGCGGGGAGTCGGGGCAGTGGGCGGCATGGGGGCAGGAGGCCCAGCTGTTTGCCAGCACCATTACTAACAAGAGCAGTCATCAGCTCCCGCAAGAAGGTCTTCATTGGTTCTCTATGCCGGTAGGCAAGGCGGAAGGGATCCCACAACATATTTTTGATTCTTTGGGGGCCCCTAAGTTGTCTATTTGTCAGTTGTCTGAACTCTTTTGTTCTCCCACACAGGTACAGATAGATAAAGATTTTAAAATGAGGCAGAAGGCCTGGAGGTTAGCGTCCCAATACGTGCTCAGCCGCCAGCTTGCGGCCTCTCTGGCCAGGAAGACTGAGTCGGTCACGGATGCTGGCACCCATAAGGCTCTCTCTCTTACTAGGCACCTCTTACTCCAGACTTCCATGCAGTCCCTTGGTGATATTCGCACGGCTCTTTTCGAGGCGGTGCCGGTTCGTCAAGATCTGAGGGTTTACCTGGTCCGGAGACTCCCTGTAGAGATTGGTAGGAGATTGATTTTATCTAATGTCTTCACTAAAACCCTTGCCTCTGAGGATGCCTGGTGCACCGTTAACTTCCTGTTATACTCTCAGAATGCCACTGCTTCCAAGCCGAAGGGTGAGCCAGCATTTAAACCTAAATCTAATAATAAGAGTTCATTTCGTGGTCAATCACAGTCATTTCAGTCACCAAAGACTAACACAACCCCTGGAAGCACCGGTACGTCTCGAGGACGTGGTCAGCCCAGGGGTAGAGGGAAATGGTTCAGGGGGAAGTCTAGAGGTAAACCCGGTAGCAATGATAGCAAGGCCTCTCATACCCCCAATCCTAAGTCAGAGTCACAACCCTCCAATCCAAAAAACTGAGACACCACGCAACTCTCTCACTCCCAGTGCCAAGACAAGGCGAGCCGAATCCAAGGGTAGTTCTGCCGGACAATACCAGTCATGCAACTGGCAGTTTCCGGGATTGTCATCGGGCATGACCCCGGCAAACACGGGCAAGGACAGTGGTCCGGAAGGGCCTCTCATGGCGGTGGTCCCGGCGACCTCGTTTATGTATCCCCACAGAATTCAATCTTGTTTCTTTAGAGGTGGGATCCGTCGTCAACGAGATGGCCCTCAAACAGATCATTATCCCCAGTCCTTTAAATCAACCCGTGTTCACGTTCTGAATATTCCTGGTGCCAAAGAGGGACAGTGTTCAGATGAGGCCAGTGATCGACCTGTCCTATCTGAAAACTCACATTCACAATCAGTCATTCAGGATGCTGACTGTGAATCAGATCAGATTGACACTCCCGCCGCAGGGTTGGATGTGTTCCATTGATCTAACAGATGCCTATTGGCATGTCCCAATAAAAAAGCATTTAAAAAAAATACCTAGCTTTGCGCAACGGGGATCAAACGTTTGTCTTTCAAAGATTGCCCTATGATTTAAATCTAGAACCTCAAATTTTCACAAAATTAGTCCGATAGGCTTTGCTACCATTGCTAAATCAGGGAATCATGGTTCTATGGTATCTCGACGATGGTTGATAAGTAGCTCAATCTAAAATAATTTGCCTCCAACATGTAAATCAGGTATTAACTCATGTAGCTGCCTTGGGATTCAAGGTGAACTTGGTAAAGTCAACCTTGAACCCCACAAGAACTATCCAATGGGTGGGCCTTATCTGGGATACCGAGTTACTCACTCTGAATCAGAGAGAGGACAACCGTCAGAGGTTTCGGAGGAAATTCTTTCGGTTTCTTCATGCTCTGACTACCACGAGGAGAATCTGGAAGTCTCTGGTGGGTTCACTCAATTGGATACAGCTGACGGTCCCGTTAGGTCGTCTGAAGGTAAAGTGAATTATTTTGGAAGGAAACAGGTGCTTTCCGCTGTTGCCAGCGGAAACACTGCGGAAAATTCTAAAGTTAACCTACTGGCGGCTTGGGCGAAGCCAGAAGTAATTCACTCCTCCTTGACATGGACAGCTCCTCCTCCGACGGTCTGGATATATACGGAAGCGTCAGGTACCCTGGGTTGGGGGTACCAGTCGAACCTAGGACATCAGGGTCAGGGTCTATGGTCAAGGTTAAATCATCTTCACATCAATGCCAAGGAGTTGTTAGTCCCTCTATTTTTTCTACAGGAGCACGGCTTAAACCAGGCGAAAAAGTCCTTAGCCTTCAGAATGGACAATCTGCCTGCAGTCACATGCATTCAGAAGCAAGGGTCAGCGAGATCTCGAGTGTTACAAGGGTTGTCGGAAAAGATCTTTCATCTGGCTGCAAGGCTAGAGATTTATCTTCATGCAACATATCTGCCCGGCGTGGCGAACGTATGGGCAGACGCTCTGTCTCGGAGACAGAGCACTCTAGTAGAATGGGCTCTCAAGCAAACCGTCTTTCAAGAGATGATTGCGGAGCCATACCATCCACAAGTGGACTTGTTCGCGTCAGAGGCAAATCACAAGTTGCCTCAGTACCTCACACGCCAGAGTCAAACTCCGGCGGTAGGTCCAGATGCATTTCTGGTAGACTGGAACAAATGGATCTTCATTTATCTATTTCCATCTCCAGGCGCATCCTTAATGTGCAAAGTAATTCACAAACTACAGGGTTATCGGGGCATGGTCTCGATGATCGCGCCGATATGGCCGGCCCAAGTTTGGTACAATTAATTGAAGAGGTGGTGTGAGAACCCGGTGTTGCTCCCGATCTCGTGCTTCCACTTAGACGCAATTGGAAACCTCAAGACCTCGCTGACTTTTGCCTTGTGGATATTCTGAAGACCAAGTGGCTAGGCCCGTTTGGGGAAAGTGTGACTCAAAAGTTGATCAATCAGTATACATTATCAACACAAAGACAGTATCAATCTCATTGGAAAGCCTTTACTACCTGGATCGTAGAAACTGACCAACAGCAGTCCTCTGTGGCACTGATATTTAAATACTTAAATTATCTTTTTGAAATCTGAAAGTTGTCAGTAATCACGTTAAGGAATCACCTCACGGCTATTCGGACGCCTTTTTTCGATTTAACTGGTCTGTCCGTATGAGAGGCGGAGGAGAAGGGATTCATGCGGTCTTGCTTCCGGCTTCGCCCTCCACCACATCAACTCACACCCACCTGGTCTCTTGATTTAACCCTTGAAATGCTTCATTCCCGTAAATATTGTCGAAATCCTCCTTATGAGTTAGGATTTAAGAAAGCCATTTTTCTGATGGCACTGGCCACGGGTGACAGGGTGTCTGAGTTGGCGGCAATGAGTTCGGGGCCATCTTGCTTAAGGTTCTTGAGGCGCAACATGAGTGTCCATATTGCACCTGCTCCTAATTTTATCGCTAAGAATGAACATAGTAACCATGTATTTACAGAGTTTGAAGTGCCAGCTCTGAAACAGGGCGATAATTATCATTTAGTTTGCCCGGTGCAATCGCTCATTATGTATATGCGGGAGTCTCAGTCATCTCAGGCAGGCTCCCTCTGGGATTCACGGACAGGTAAACGTCTTTAAAAGCGGCAGCTGGCAGCTTTGTTAGTAGAAGTTATCAGGGAAAGTAATCCGGGCGTTCTTGCTATATCACACGATATACAGAAGTGGGCTGCCTCACTCAGGTTCTTACATAATTATTCCCTAGATGATATTCAGCAGACCAAGTTGTGGTCATCCAATCATACATTCCTAACACGTTACCTGTCCGTTAATCTCATGAAACCTCGCACATGTGTAGCATTAAGGCAGAGAGTCTAGTTTTAAGCTATTTTTATACAAAGAAAGGTGAGGGGTGCAGGGGGGGGGGGGGGGGGGAGTGTTCTGACTAGGGCCTCCTACCTGCCTCGTATGTGATACAACATGATGATGAGAATTAGGGTCATGTGATAACCCATTCTTTAGACTAAAGTAAGTCTAGTCAGGAAGCTTTTTATTTTTTATACTTTATGTATAGCAATAGAGTATTAATTTATGCTCCATAATCTTAAGGTTATTTATAAGGGCATCATACAAATCTATTTGTAATAGAGTACCTGTTAGGCAATATATTTATATATGCCACCAAACTTATCAGTACAGTATTTTCTAAGAGACAAGATAATGATTTATTTATTTAGTCATACGCTAAAATATATAGTTTATGTGTGCATATCCTACTGTTCTATCAAACGTAAAGGTGCTACACAACAGGCAAACCTTTAATAAACGCCGCCTGTAAACTCTTTCTTATTTTTATATTATTAAACAAAGATCTTTTTCGTACGTGTTTCTCTTTAAACCTTAGTAATTTGTTAGTGGTTATGATATTCCTGATGAATGTCCCCCTCCAGACTTGAGATATCAGGCGCATTGTCAACGGTGAAGGGGCCACTAATAAATTATAGGTTTGAGTCCCGAAGGGAAGAAGGAAAACCTAATATTTAGTAGTGGCCCCAGAATCATTGACGATTTTGGCCCTCCCTTCCATCCCCTTCCCATTCATCTGCTGTATTTTGAAAGTCTTGATAAATCAGCGAAGGACGAGAGATTGCTTCGATGGGCGGGGCGAAGCGTGCGGAGACAGCAGACGCATGAGAAGCGCAAGGCTAGATCAAGTTTAATTTTTGTTTTTCTATTATTTTTTGCTAGTTTTTTCTAGTAGTGGTACCCAAATCATACAGGACGAGTCCATGAGTGTTTTTTTAGAGCGTTTCGCTCACGATGTGTGGCAATCGTATTTTGTTCTCTCCTGGGCGGGAAGTTTGAAAGATAAGCTAGAGTTCAAAGATTGGACATAAACAATGTTAAGGCACATCGTCAATGATTTCGGGGCCACTACTAAATATTAGGTTTTTCCTCTTCCCTTCGGGACTCAAACCTATATATAGTCTGACCGTTATTACAATTATTTACATTTTAGTTTTCAAAACCGTAGATAGGTTAAATTCGTTAAGTTATCTAATATTTTAACATTTTAACCCTATCTGGTTCGAGGCGGGTAATTTTTAATCTTCACTGTTTTACTCTACCCAAATATGTTATATAGCCTACCTTTTTTCCATACCCCTTCCATACTTCATATTTTTTAGTGTAGGCCTATTGCTCTACCAAGCAGTGATCTAACCCTACACTAAAAACGTTCACAAATGGAAATATTGTGTTCGAGTGACATTATAAATGGCTTAAAATTAGACACAGGTGCTTATTGACGACATTTAATATGATATTAAAACCAGAGAATATATACGACAAGGGGCTGTTCAGTTTGGAAGGAAATTAGAAAGAAAGTTATGGAATGGATACAAGACAATGGAAACAAGAGTTAGGAGAGAAAAGTAGTTTAGAGATATACAGAAACTTCAAAATTAAATAAGGGGAGAAGAAATATATGATAACACACAGGCTTCAGTCATATATTATAGAAGTAGGACAAATAATTTAAATTAAAAAGATAAAAACAGAAATATAGGAGGGGATAAACGTAAATGTGACCTTTGTAAGGCTGAGGTGGAGAATATTAAGCATTATAGTTTGTGGTGTCCTGCTTATGTGGAAGAACGTGTGAAGGAGCCAGTTCTACAGAAACCATATATAAAAGATGAAAACCAAATCATAGCCTACTGTTTAAAGCTCGAGGAAAACACAGAAAGAAAAGGAAACCATCTACAGAATGTGGAAGATAAGAAAAAAGAAAATGAAAGAGATTAATTGAGAAGATAGAGGAGAAGAAAGAAACCAAATATAGAAGAGAAAACGGAAGAATTATCCATGAAAACAAAGGATAGAAGAGAAGAAAAAATTGTTATACCAGGTTTTTGCTGGGGCTGTATTGACTTTATAGGTAAGTTCTTACTCAACTGGGGAAGATGAGAACACACAAAAACACAAGCACGAAGGTAATAGAGGATAATATAACACAGAGTACAAACATAGATTATTCTTATTCCCACAAATCATATTGGTACAGGTGCAATGTTACATAAGACATGCATAGGTTATATATAGCAGCACGATTGACGATCATCTCGGTGTCTCAAGGGGAAGATATAGGCAGGTTCCGACGATCTCTGAAGACGTGGCTGCCTGGTATTCCCTAAAACGTCCTGGTCCATGGTGGTAGTCTTGTCGTGTGACGGTGACAGAAAGCAGAGGAAGACTTCCTTGTAGATCTTCTGAAGACTGTAGATGTTAGGGTCTTAAATGAAAACGAGCCGTTTCACCAGTGTATTACGCTCTTGTATCATGGGATTAAAGTTATTATGCCAGGATTTTGCTGGGGTTAACTGGACTATTTAGGTAGGTTCTTACTCGACCGGAGAAGTTGAAACCACATGAACATATGCACAAAGGTAATAGAGGATAAATATAATACAGAGTACAAGCAAAGATTATCTTATTCAGCGTAACTATAATGTTTAAACAGAGTTACATTCAGACATGGATAGGTATATACCCAATTTCATAGCACGATCGAGGATCCACAATAAGTTCCAGGGGGATGACACCATGCACTTCCGGTGATGATACTAGGCACTTCCAGTATCGTTGCACTTCCGTGGCACTTCCAACGAGGTTCTTGGGACGTGGTGGTGTCCTGTCGTGTGGTGATGACAGCAGGATGGAAGACATTGTAGAACTCTTGGGTTTGGGGTCTTAAATGAATAAATTCTGTTCTACCGGTGTTATACATAACATATCATCGGATTAACGTGAGGAGAAGTACTACCATTGTTATACTGTCTCTCTCAACTATCTTGACCTTTATAGGAGTCTTTAATTAAGAACCTTTACAGTATTCTTGGGTTTGGGGTCTTAAATGCATACGAGTCTGTTCAGCCAGTGGTATACATATCGTATCATCGGACTAACGTAAGAGGGATGGGATGCCAGTGCTCTCCAACTTCACTTAACTGTCCTGACCTTTATAGGAGTTTTCAAGGGACTTTGGATGGGTTTATATTAGGGCCTTTTACGAATACGTGCCTTGTCTTCAGTACCTAGGACAGCGTATCGTAAGGACTCTATGAAAAGTGCCGTTATGCCAATGCTATGGTATCTCGCGAGCCCTGACTTAGAAAGAAGTCAACTGCCAGTGCATCAACTTCTAACAAGCCTAATTGGGGTAAGGTTTCCTACCACTATAGCACACGTCAGTACAGCTTTCTCTAGCGACAGTAATTCCTGGTGATCAAGGCGAGGAATTGTTGTTGAGGTGCCACCATGGTGATTCAACACGAATTCCGTAAAGCCAAGATATAAAGATATCTTCGGTAAGTTAACTTTACACCAGTGCCTTAGTTATCTTACCGGATATGTTCTAAATCTTCCAGCTCTAAAAAACCTTCTAGTGAAGTGGATTTAAGAGCTTTCCAACTGTACTGGTCCCTGTTTGGTCTGTCATAGTCTTAGTGAAGGTGGCGTTTCTCCCGGTGCTCCTTCTCGGTGTTAGAAGGGTAGATGTGCTTTAAGGAGGGCCGGGGGCGGCTGCGGTAGCCCCTCTGGGTTTCCTTGTCGTGCGGCTCGAGATGTGTTGGCGATGTGGCCTGATCTAGTGCGAACAGGTGAGGGGTGAAAAGAAGAAGAGGGTATGGCAGATTTAAAGGGTTGAGTTTACTTTTACCTAGACTGAAATGGTCCGCACATACAAATTATAATTGAATATCAAATACCGGGAGTGTAACTCACTTTTAATTAATATAGAACAGTTACGCTGTAGATAGATCTTGTATGAGCTGATAAAGGTTGGTAGACAAATGGCTACCACTGGAACACTGTTGGGAGGTTGGTTATTTCGATGGTGCTTTCTGAGTGGCCACCTGGAACGCACTCAAACAGAGAAGGGAATAATGATGGATGGGTTTAAATCATGATAATAAGCTTAGCTGTCTGTCTGTCAGTTGGATGAAGTCGTAATGATGAGAGCTGGTGAAAAGCCGGCACTGGAATCGAGGCGAAATCAAGAGCCCCCTCTTGCCCCTCTAGCCCCTTTCCCTCCCCTGCGTCGTTACATACAAGAAAGTCGAGTAAAATATTCTTATAGATATGAATACCAAGGACGTTTTCAGTATCTGTAGGGACAGAGTGAGAGACAAACGTGGCACAAAATGCCAAATATGCAAAGACAAGTTTCATTGGTGCTGCATAGGACTTTCACCACCGATAAACATGGCTTATAATAATAAGGGGAAGAACTTCCATTTTTGCAACAGCTGTGTTTGAGGCGGTGTTATTCCAACAAAATTGGGGAAACACACCAAGAATTTCCCCTCATACATCCCTGACCACAACCGTATCGAATTCCAGTACTCCTATTTCGTCTCACCCAAAACAACCAACACCTCCCTCTGAACAAACACCACACACAACTCTTCCCACACAAAAACTCTCATCAGCCCCCTCCCTACCACCTCGAAACACCGCGACATCACCAAATACCACACCGCCGCCGCCTCCCGCCTCCCCACATGACCCGCCCCCCTCCACACCTCTGCCATCTGCCTACTTACGCCCGGCAGATCATGACATCCAGCCCCCCTCTACACCACCTCATAACACCACACCATCCCTAAACCACACCACTATTTCCCCCAACTACCAGACCTCCCCCTCCCAGACCCAACTAGCCCTGCAGCATAGCTCACCACCTACCCACCTACAACCGACACGTAACTCCACCCCCCTGCAGGCCTCACCCACCCATACACCAAGCCCACTATCAACCACAACCACACTTAGCTCACCACATAACCCCTCGCAGCCCCAGCCACACCTACTGGGGTTGTCTACACCAGTGTGCAGATATTATCTGGAAAGAAGGTGCTACTTTGGTCAAAAGGGCCAATATAATGGGAAGTCATGTAGATTTGCTCATCCCAAAATTTGCAACAACATAACCAGTCATGGAAAATGTAGATTTGGTGAAACCTGCAAATACCACCACCCATCCCTTTGCAAGACATCACTTGAGAACAAGACCTGCTACAATATGAAATGCCCAGCTTTTCATATTAAAGGGACTTGGAGATATGCTAGACCTAACACGAATGGTAGCCCAAAAAACTCTCTAGCTATGCGAGGACGAGACAGAGGAAAAAGGCAAGGAGGGAAAGGGCAGACGAAGATGAAGAGACTGAGGGAGATGGAAGAGCACATAAAACACCTCGAGCACCTCCTGGCCTCCCAAGAGTGGCAAATACATCCCGAAGACTATTAGGTACACATAGTACTCCAAACAATCTCTCCCCAATCTTGTTTGCAAATATCCAAGGCCTAAAAAATAGAACCACGAACAAAGTACCATTTATTAGGGGCCTGCAAGAAGAAGGAAACGCTATATTTACGGCTCTCACAGAAACTCACATTAAAGATTAGGAAGATAGTGAGGTATGGATTCCTGGTTACAACCTACATAGGGCGGACAGAACGCATAGATCACATGGAGGTGTAGCCTTGTACATCCATGACTCACTGATATGTACTGAATTCCTAAATAACAGTAATGAATTGGTGGAAATACTTGGAGTTAAAATAGAATCCCTAAATTTAGCAGTTATTGTTACATACAGGCCTCCAGACTCATCCCGAGAAGAATTCAAAACCCAGCTCAACAAAATAAAATCAGAAGTGGAAACCCTGGGGAACCCAACACCAAATATTATATGGATAGGAGACTTTAACCTACCAAACATTAAATGGAGACAACAAGAAAACCAGTTAGTGGCAAACAACATCGGAGAAGCAAATACGAGAGAGATTTTTGAACTTTGCGATTTTTTTAGTCTTACCCAACATATTGCTGAACCCACACGGGAAAACAATATCTTAGACCTGGTCTTCACTAACAACGACTCTCTAGTACACAGCATTAACATATCGGACACAACATACTCAGATCATAAATTAATTGAGATCAAAACAACCTTAGAAAGTGTACAGACAACCTCAGAATCGAGAACAAAAACCGGCCCCTTCAGTAAATTTAACTTCAATAACAAAAATATTAGGTGCGAAGAGGTAAATCAAGAAATGGAGGAAATAGACTGGGAAGATTTAATTAATAACCTGACACCAGCAGAATGTCTAGTCTTCATAACAGAAACCATGACCCAAATCTGTAGCCACCATATACCTGCAAGACAAACAAAACGAAGAAGCAAACAAGATCGGGAAAGAAGGAGGCTGTACAGAAGAAGAAAATTACTCACACAAAGACACACACATCAAAATCTACAGGATAGGCAAAAGGCCGAAATAGATAGAGAAATTGTGGAAATTGAACAAAGGCTAAGAATATCATATGAACTACAACATATGGAAGAGGAGAGGAAAGCTATTGCAGGTATAAAGGAAAATTCCAAATACTTCTTTTCATACGCCAAACAAAAGGCTAAAACAACATCAAACATCGGCCCACTGAGCAAAGGGGACGGCTCTTTCACAGGGGACAAAAAGGAAATGAGCGAACTCTTAAGCAGGCAGTATGAAATGGCATTCAGTGAGCCTGATGAAACAAAAGTCATCAGAGACCAAACTATATTTTTTATGGAAACCTCCCCCACGGAAACCCCTCCGATGCTGGATATTGATTTCGGTCCAAAAGACATAGAAGAGGCCATTTCCAACATGCCATCCCACTCGGCACCAGGCCCGGACTAATGGAATTCGATCCTAATGAAGAAATGTAAGGAAAACCTCTCAAAACCCCTGGCTATAATGTGGAGAAGGAGTCTAGACACTGGTGACATACCAGATAGCTTGAAAAACGCAATAATTGCCCCACTGCATAAAGGAGGGAGTAAAGCACTACCAAAAAACTACCGCCCGGTAGCTCTAACCTCTCACATCATTAAAGTTTTCGAACGAGTCCTGCGAAGAAAAATTTCAACATTCATGGAGACAAATTAACTACACAACACCGGTCAACATGGGTTCAGAGCGGGAAGATCATGTCTCTCACAACTTTTGGAACACTATGACAAAATTCTTAAAGCGCTAGAAGAAAAGAAAAACGTGGATGTCATTTACACCGATTTTGCTAAGGCATTTGATAAATGTGACCATGGTATAATAGCCCACAAACTGAAAGCAAAAGTTATAACTGGGAAAATCGGACGGTGGATATACAATTTCCTCGTAAACCGAAAACAATCAGTAGCAGTAAACCAAGTCACATCTGAGCCTTCGGATGTCAAAAGCTCAGTGCCCCAAGGAACAGTGCTAGCGCCCCTTCTGTTCCTCATACTAATTTGCGACATAGATACCAACACCAGACACAGTACGGTGTCGTCCTTTGCTGATGACACAAAATTAAGCAAGATAGTAAACACACAAGAAGACACGGGCCGACTGCAGGAAAACATGAATGTAGTGTTCCAGTGGACCAGGGAAAACAACATGCAATTCAATGAGGAAAAATTCCAATTAATACGGTACGGAGATAATAATGGTGTTAAAGAAATTACAAATTACTTAACAGAATCTAACCACATAATAGAACGGAAAGACAGTGTGAAAGACCTTGGGGTATTAATGTCTGAAAATATGGGTTTCAAAGTACATAACCAGGTCAAAGTGGCGGCTGCGAAACGTCTAACGGGTTGGATTCTGCGTACTTTTAAAACACGCGGTGAAGTACCTATGATAACGCTCTTCAAATCTCTAGTGCTACCGCGGCTTGAATATTGTAGCATATTAACATCCCCATACAAAGCAGGTGAAATAAATGACGTAGAGAGTGTACAAAGAAATTTCCTTCGCATATAAGTTCGATAAAACAGCTACACTATTGGGAGCGTTTAAGGGCACTGAATCTGTACTCACTGGAACGTAGAAGAGAACGTTACCTAATAATATACACATGGAAAATCGCAGAGGGTTTAGTACCAAACCTACATACTCCGATAGTCATGAAATTCAGTGATAGGAGAGGCTGGGAATGCGAAATCCCCCGGATGAATAACAGGGGTGCTATGGGCTCTCTGCGAGAGGGCTGGTTATCACACAGAGGCCCACGTCTCTTCAACAAACTCCCACGGCGAGTAAGAGACATGAGGGACGTCTCGTTAGACAGCTTCAATAGAGCCCTGGATGTCGAACTGCAAAAGGTGCCAGACGAGCCCATCCTCGCAAGGGAGCGAGCTGTCGCTTCAAACAGTCTACTGCACCAAATCACCACCCAAAACGAGGGGCGTCGCGCTCCTTGGTGCCGCTAGAAGAGTGGCGAACACATCATAAGGTATCATAAGGTAAAGGTAAGGAAGTATTGTTTAGCTCCGACGCGCGGCGTCTCGCTAGACTCGTCGTCACCTGCCAATGATCTGGCGGATACCGCTAAGTCTATAGCAGATGTCTAGCGGTAAATATTGTACAGTAAAACCTCGCCCATCCAGACTAATTGGGGAAGAACCCTGTCTGGATCTGCCGAAAGTCCGGACATATATTCAGCCATCCAGACAAATCCAGATGGCTGAAACATTAGTCCGGATATCTAACTTAAACAACCAGACTTAGGTTTCAGCCATCCAGACAAATCCAGATAGCTGAAACATTAGTCCAGATATCTAACTTAAACAACCAGACTTAGGTTTCAGCCATCCAGACAAATCCGGATGGCTGACATACAAGTCTGGATATCGAACCCTGGATATAAATAATATGTGTGGAACTTGTATTTGTCTCAATCGTTTCCGGATTGACTTATATTTTTCCCAAGCCATCCAGACAAGTCTGGTTGGCGGAAACATGAGTCTGGATCAAAATGCCTGTCTGGGTCTCTTGGGTTTCCGGATCTGAGGGCTCCGGATGGGAGGGGTTTTACTGTACCACATTTATAATATTACGACATAGTTATATGACAATCGTCATACAGTTATTCCTAAAGACTCATAAATACTATACTTTCGTATACTAGGCCTTATTTAACTCAAGCTTACATACACATATGATAGGGTATTATACATAGAAAACGTATGTTGCACCCCTAACTATCGTGAATCCAAGATACACTCCCCCAACCCCAACACAATGCCTGAACCCCACCTTATACCTAGAGCTGCCCAGAAGCAATCTTGTGTCGCCAAATGTTAATGGCGCCACGAGCAGCGCGTCTGGGTCTAGCCCCAATCCAAGGGGGATCCCCAAAATGTTGTGGTGGATCGACAAAGGTAGCATCCTCGGATCCAGCATCATCAGGTGGAGCTTCTTTTTGTGCAGAAGAGCCGAGCTCCATAGTGTACAGTTGTGCAACTGGACGAACTGTAGCCCCAGGGGCTGTCCTGAGCAGCGCCACTCGCCCTACTGAGCCTTCGCCCTGGTACACCTCCACTATGCGGCCCAACTTCCAGTACAATCAAGGATTTTCATCATGGATGAATACTATATTGCCTACAGAGGGTGCCGATGGATGACCAGCAATCTTAGATGTCCTCTCACACAGTGCCAATAAGTAGTCATTAACCCATCTCTTTTTAAAATCACCGATAACCTTTGAAATGTACTGGTACCGACGTGACACCGCAGCTTCGGTGAACATTGAAGGGTCCTCTACTCTACCCGAGACTGCAAATCAGTGGGAAATGCAGTCAATGGCTTGCCGTAGAGCAAATGCGCTGGCGTAAGTGGCAGTGGTTCTTTTTTTTTCTTTTTTCTTTTTTTTTTTCTATATTCCAACTACTCCCTCTCGGGCATAGGCTGAGAGCCTGTACATTCCACCGCTCAACACGGTGAAGCCCGTGAGGTCTTGTTCCAGTCTGGGGAGTGAGACATGTGAAGCATCCATCATGGCTCGAAGCAGCTCCATCTCTGAAGCGGCCGGTTGCTTCGCTCAAGTGCTTCACCGTCTCACCCTCCAGACTCAGACCCTCACTCTCAGAACGCCACCTATTGAGCAGTGAACTCACAGGTCAATGTCTTGCAGGTCAATGTATACATAGGTGAGAAGACGATCATTAACAACCGCCTCGACTTCAGTGAGCACAGTCACTAGTTCGCTCCTCTTTAACAAGGCGTGTCCTGCAACCATCTGCAAGCCTGACTTCACGATGCCTACACACCGTTCCCACATTCCACCAAACCACGGCGCTTTTACTGGAATGAACTTCCACTCGCACTTCTGTTCTTCCAAGAAAGCAACAACTGTTGGATCGTCGATTAAATCTTCCAAGTACCTGGAAGCTTGAAGAAAAGTGGGAGCATTATCGCTAATAACCAGATGAGGGAAGGAACGACGTGCACAAGAGCTCCTGAAAGCCAACATAAACTCTTCACATGACATATTGTCACACAGTTCTAAATGAATCGCATGTGAAGTGGCACAAGTAAACAGTCAAACTAAAACCTTGTCCAGTTCCCTAGTTCTCAGTGCGTCGGTATAGTCTAGTCCAGTAACTCTGAAGGGTTCTAGATGGTTAAAGCGGCACTCTGGCAAGGGTGGAGCAGGTCCACTTGTAAAAGGTCTTCCTTTCAGTCTACGGCACACCACACACATTTTGACTACTCGTCGAACTCTGGGTATCCACCAGTTGAGACACAATTTAAAAATAACGTGGTGGACCCCGTAGTGTATTACTTCCTCATGTGTGCGTTGTACCAGTAGGTCAGTGACATGGTGTTTTGCTGGCATCAGGATAGGATTATCAGCACAGTCATCTACACCCGACGACTTCAGACGTCTCTCGCATCTAATTAGGTCATTCTTCAGGTGTTGACACACAATGTTAGGCATTTTATTCCTACCAGAGCTTTTAATAGACTCTAATTCATGGATGTAGGATTCCATTTGAACCCATCTAATAAGTGTTCCCTCAGCTGCTTTTATTTCTTCTTAAATAGCTTAAATACTTAAGCTTTGACCCAGATTTCAGAGTCGTCCTTGTAGCTTGGCCTTGATGTTGGTGATGTAACTTCTGTATTTAAGCTTTGACCCAGATTTCAGAGTCGTCCTTGTAGCTTGGCCTTGATGTTGGTGATGTAACGCAACACCCAAGCTACGACCCTGACTAACTTATTGTAATCACCGAACCTTACCTACTCTAACATAGGACTCGGTGTTGATGTCGGTTGAATGACGGCTGTCACCGTTTCTAAATGCAAAGGCAACTCAACCTCGGCATTCCAGACAGCCCAATCCCCTTCGTGGAGCAGGCATTTTGGGCCTTGCCACCACAGGTCGGACTTCATTAACTTGGACGCCGTTACTCCTCTACTTATCAGGTCACGCATCATACGTGTACCGCCCTTTGTTGCAGTTCCTGATCGTATGAAATGAGTAAATGGTTGACCAAACGCCCCAATAGCAGCATGGCAATTAATTCCAATTTGGGAATTGAGATGACAGGCCTGAAGACGAGCCACCCAACGAACAGTTACAAGATTTGTCTTTAGCAATATAAGGGGACTTCACTCTAACATCAATTCTGTACACCAATTTCTTCAAGCAGAATCCCCTACTCTCTTTTTTTGACAGAGACTCAAGTAACATCCACATCTGACACGTCTAGATTTAATTTTCCAGGTTATCAACTGCTCCAAAATTTCAGGCCTAAAGGAGGTGCATGTTGCTTCGCAAAATCTGAAATTGCCCTGGAGGAGGTTACTAGTTTCAATTGTCCCTATTTTGATTATTCTATATACAAATTAATTTCTGCAGGTAAATTTAAATACATATGTTGCATCTACCGTTCCCCAAATACTCCTCCAGAGCAAAGTCTTTTTGATTCTCTGTCCTCACAACTCAGTGTCCTCAACTTAAATGCTTCTTCTGAAATCACTGTGTTGGGTGATTTTAATGTCCATAATGTTGAATGGCTCACTCATTCAGCCAGGACTGATGATGCTGGTCTTGAATGTGAGCTATTTGCAGACTCATTTAATCTCACTCAACTAGTCAACCAACCCACCCGTGTACCAGATAATCCTAATCCTAATTCCCACCTATTGGACTTATTTTTAACAACCAATTCAGAAAATTATGATGTTACAGTGAGGTCCCCGCTTGGATCTTCTGATCACTGTCTGATACAGGCCACCTGTCTATCACCTACCACACCTTCCCACTCTGAACTCATGAGCTCTCCAAACCACTGACATTGCTATTCAATGAATCCTTGCAGTCTGGGACTATGCCTGATCAGTGGAAGCTAGCCAACGTAACACCGATATTCAAAAAGGGCAGCAAATCCCTACCCAGTAACAATCGTCCAATTAGCTTAACCTCAATTGAATGTAAAATGCTAGAAACGGTCATAAGAGACAGACTCGTAAATCACTTAGAGGCAAATAACATACTTAAAGATACTCAACACGGCTATTGTAAAAAACGTTCCTGTTTAACAAACCTCTTAGACTTCTTCCACGATATCCTCAACCTCTACGATGAGAGTAAAGCTGTAGATATTATATACCTTGATTTTCAAAAGGCCTTTGACAAAGTTCCCCACAAACGTTTACTGCTAAAACTAAAAGCGCATGGAATACAAGACGGTGTGTTGAAATGGATAGAAAATTGGCTCAGCGACAGAAAGCAAAGAGTAGTCATCAACGGTAAGGCATCTAAATGGACCAATGTAAGTAGCGGGGTACCCCAGGGCTCGGTACTAGGACCAATTCTCTTTCTAATTTACATCAACGACATAGATGAGGGTCTCACCTGTACAATCTCAAAATTTGCTGACGATACAAAAATTGCAAATAGCGTACTCTCAAAAGAACAAGTTGACGATATGCAACACAATCTAGATAAATTGTCATGTTGGGCCCAAATTTGGCAAATGAGTTTCAATGCGGATAAATGTAAAGTACTACATATCGGATACCTAAATGAGAAAGCAAACTATTCGATGAATGGCACTCAGCTTAAGAATGTAAACAAAGAAACCGATCTGGGAGTAACAATATTGAGTAACCTAAAACCGAGTCAACAATGTTCAGAATTTGTTAAGAAGGCAAACAAAAAATTGGCTTTATAGGCAGGTCATTTGAGCATTAATCCAAAGAAGTTATCCTAACCCTTTACAATTCCTTAGTCCGCCCTCTTCTGGAATACTGCGTTCAATCCTGGTGCCCTTATTACCAAAAAGATATAAACAAGCTAGAACGAGTTCAACGTAGAGTTACCAAAATGATACCTAGCCTAAAGAACAAACCATACGAAGAGCGTCTTAGAGAATTAAATCTATTTCCTTTAACCCAGCGCAGATTAAGAGGTGACTTAATTCAAGTGTTCAAAATCATCAAAGGCATCGACAATATGAACTGTAGTAAGTACTTCACTATCGACCAATCAAATTACATGCGGGGAAACGTTGCAAAATTATTGGTAAATCTTTTAACTCACACGAATCTAAGAATTTCTTCTTCAATCGAGTTGTCAACGTGTGGAATGGGCTTCCCCGAGACGTTATAGACTGCAGCACCGTTGTTCCTGGCCCTGTTGAACTCATGTTTCAGACCTTGATCCTGTCTATGTTTCACTAGCCTTTTTAACAGATTGTCTCTGTGTTCCAGATGGTGTAGTATGTCATTGTTGATCCATGGGTCTGACCTTGCTTTAATTTGTATGTCTTTCAGAGGAGCTATTTCGTCTAGGATGTTTGTGATGATGGTTCTGAAGCCAACCCATGCATCATTAACGTTTGTACTTCCAAACACTGGAGACCAGTCTGTATTCCATAAAATGTCCAGAAATGTTTCTTTGTTGTAGTTTCTGAGTGAACTTGTTTTGATAACCTTGTGATTCTCTAGGGTAATTTTTGTGGTTTTCCGTGTGCAATATGTGACGAAGTGATCACTTATCCCAGTCTGTATAACCCCTGATTGGGATATTTTGTCCTCTCTGTTACAGTTTATGTGGTCTAATATTGTGGCAGTGTTCTCAGAGATACGTGTGGGGGTTGTGATGAGTTGTTTGTGATTGTGCATTGTCAGTATGTGCCTATATTCTCGTACAAGCCTATTATTTCGTTGTTTGTAACACAGGTTAAAATCCCCTAGTATAATGGATTCATTCCGAGGGTCTAGCGATGACAAAGTTCGTTCAAATTTGGTCAAGAATTGTGTGTCGTCTGGTGGCCTATAGCACACCCCAATTGTGATGGGTCTTGTCCTCGGCAGGTGTAGGTCGATCCACAGAGCTTCGTGATTATCTATATGGAGGTCGGTCCTAGTTGTGTGTGTGAGGTTGTTTTTTACATACAGCCAAACTCCTCCCCCTTGCCTATTGCGATCATTCCTAACCATGTTGAAACCTTGAATATTTATTTCACCATTGTTTATACTTGAATGTTATACAATGTTATACAAAATGTTATACTAAATCACAAACAATCTAGCGGACATAGATGAAAATACATAATTACAACCTACAAACATATGATTTACGAGACGCAGCCACAACTTAAAATACCACACATATCAGGCAAGCACGGACATATTCAGACATTCATTTTTTCTCCGCAGCATCCAAGAGTGGAATCACCTCCCATCTCACATAGTTAATAGCCCCACTCTTCATTCCTTTAGAAATAGGATCACTACTCATTCTCTCCCTAATCCTTGACCAGATCCTATCACATGCTCATAATTTCCCTGCACAACCCCCGCATATCATGCTGCCCGAGAGCAGCCCTCTGCAGGTCCCCCTAACAAGAACAAGAACAAGAAAGATGACAGTATGGATGAAGAAGTGCAGGAGAGGGTGCAACATGGGAAGAGTGTTGTAGGAATGCTGAAAGCAACAACAAGAAATAGGGTGGTCAGCATGGAAGTAAAGAAGTCCTTGCATAACAGTGTCGTAATCTCGACATTGACTTATGGGAGCGAAGCATGGACGTTGTTGGAAAGACTCAAACCAAATGTGAGAGAGGTGGAAATGAGTTACTTGAGAGGTGTATGCGGAGTTACATGGAGGGATAGACAGACGAATGAGGGAGTACGAGAGTGGTGTGGTGTGGATGTAGAAGTGCTGGAAAGTGTGAAAAGGAACACCTTGAGATGGTTTGGCCATGTGGAACGTATGAGAAGCCATAGTTACCATAGAGTTACCATAGACCTCCTGACCATATCGGCCGGCAGGCCCTGGCTGTAGCCTCCTTGTCAACTCTCAGGAATCTCGCAGAGCCTCCAGACTAAGAGAGCGTACGAGAGTGAGGTGGAAGGACAGAGAGGGAGAGGTAGACCGAGAGGTGGAAAGATGGAGATAAGAAGTATATGCGTGAAAGCGATGGTGGATGGGAGGAGGGGCATCAACTGACTGGGGACAGAGGTGCATGGGGGCATTTCGTTCATGGCCACCCCTTCGGGGATCACGGTGTCCAGAAATAGATAGATAGATAGATAGATAGGAAATATGATCTTTCCATGAGAGGTCGGAAAAAAAAGATACACCAAGAATATTGAGAGAAGATGACGGGTTTATTTGTATATATATCTTACACATATATTCTCTGTGACTCTCTGTCTTACACTGACCTCTAAGCTGACACAAACTACGGTGAAGTTCCTCGGGTACCGTGTGAGCGATGGCCTCTTCCCAATACTGTGTGATGCGGTCTACGGCCTCCTGCGTCCCTTGTGCATCCTTCTGCAGCGCCCTCCTCCATGCCTCCCTCCGCGCCTCTCCCTCCACCACCGCCACCACCTCCCCGCTCACTGCTGCCACCTCCACATTGCCCACCTAAACAAAAATATATTTGGAATGGTAAAGGGGATATCGGGAATTTAGATAAAGGTTAAATTATATATCACTGGTACATGAAATATCCCAACAAATAGTTATAATATAATTACCAACAAGGTATTCGTCGATGGGTGTAATCCAGTCCCCCACACGCGGCTAATTCAATTGCATGACATGTAGGAATGTTCACATAATACAATATCGATACAATGAACTTAGCTTAAGAGGACTGGTGATGTAGGACTGTTGTTAATATTGTTGTAGATTAATATTTGTAGCACATGGTGAACTGTGGGTTGAGTCAGAGCCGGGGGAGGAGATGTTGACTGTTTGGTGTTGATTGAGAGACTAAAGGGCCGGCCTCCGATCGCTTCGCGAAATTACATATGGCTGCCGGCTCATAATAATTATAACCCATAACTTGGTTTCATAATACATCTAGAGCTGATGTAGATATTTATACATTACAGTTAATATTTAACCTAACTTAAGAATAAACTACAATACACAAAGAACCAGCCGAAATCGTACAAGCGATACGATACCGCCAAATTCAAATGTCCTATTGGACCAAAACCTGTCGGGATCATTACCCTATTCCCGACAGGGGACATCACGCAAGAGCTTTTATCATCAACATTCGATGGCCAACATATTTCCGACACTATTTCTGGGATCCTTTGCACTGATGTCGAGGCTGAAACTCAATACAACTGCTGGTCCCCATGGAATACCAACTGCCATTCTCATAATCTGCAAACAAGAATTGGCCCAACCACTTTATCTTCCATCAAGTTGGAAGTTTGCTCTCATTCAACCTATCCCAAAGAAGGGTGACTGCTCTCAACTCTCCAACCATCGTCCAATTCCTCTCATCTCTTGTATCTCTAAAGTTATTGAAACTATTCTTGCTTCCAAATTTCTTATGCATTTCTCTTCTCATAATCTACTCTCAGATCGCCAGTATGGCTTCCTTAAGGGTCGCTCTACTGGTGATCTTCTTTCATATCTTACTAACTCTTAGTCATCCTCCTTTCAGGACTTCGGTGAGACCTTTTCTATTGCACTAGACATATCAAAGGCCTTCGATAGAGTCTGGCACAAATCTTTAATTTCTAAATTACCCTCCTTCGGTTTCTATCCCTCCATCTGTTCTGTACCTTTGTTTCTAATTTCCTTTCCGGCCGTTCCATAGCTGCGGTTGTGGACGGCCATCGCTCACTTCCTCATCCTATCAACTGGTGTTCTTCAGGGCTCTGCCCTATCTCCCATTCTCTTTATAATTTTCATAAATGATCTTCTCAATTGTACCTTCAGTCCCATCCATTCATATGCAGATGACTATACTTTACACTACTCATTTAGTTTTCCAGAACGCCCCAGCCAGCAATCCCTCAAAAACAAACGTAATGGAGCCATACAACACTTATCTTCTGATCTAACTACCATTTTCAATTGAGGCAGAGAAAAGCTTGTTGCCTTTAATGCTTAAAACCCAATTTCTCCATCTTACTACCCGTCGGGAACTCCCAGAAGACTATCCCTTATACTTCAATAATACAAAAATCAATCCTTCATCTTCTCTCAATATTCTCGGTGTCTTTTTCTGCTCTGTCTTAGAAGGTCCATATTACAAGTCTTCCTAAAGCAGCCTCCCAGAAGCTGGGTGTGCTCAACCGCCTCAAGGGGTTCTTTACCCCTTGGGGGGCACAGTGCGTCCTTGTATTAAGTATTGTTCACATGTATGGGGAGGATCCTCACACACCGCACTCCTAGACAAAGTAGAAAGGAAGGCTTTTCGTATCATTAACTCACGTCCACTCACCAACTCTCTGCAACCTCTCTCTCTTTGCCGCAATGTTGCATCTCTCTCGCTATTCTATCGCTACTGCAATAATCAATGTTCCTCAGAGCTCTCCCAGTGTATACCACCTCCTATAGGTAGGGTATGTAGTACCCATCTTGCAACACACTCCCACCCCTACTCAGTGCAACTCTCCAACTCAAGAGTGAAATGATACTCCCAGTCCTTCTTCTATTCAACAGCTGAGCTCTGGAACTCTCTCCCAGAATCAGTCTTTCCCTCTTCCTATAACTTAAATTGCTTCAAACTCCGTGTGTCCAGGAATTTTGGCTCGAACATTCCTTGATTTTGGCCCTGTCACTCTTTCAACTCTGGGGGAGGCACTCGCTACAGGCAGTTCTGCCTTTTGCCTCCCTCACTCACATAGAAAAAAATATATATGTATATACAATTATCCACAATTAATGCACAATAACAATTATGATGCTTTTCATGGATCCACGGGGTTGTACTGTACTTCAGAAGAATAGTTGGGCGTATTCCATATAATAATTCCTAGTCCATCGACGTACGCTCATTCAATCTCACTATAGTCCATCCATTATAGGTAGGCCAGAGATCATGACTCCTAACCTCTGTAACTCAAAAAGGACTAGAGTAACCGAGTTAATTTTTCTATCAATTGGGAAGAGTCAGGTAGGGAATAGGTGTAGATATTTACACCCCATTTGCTCTAGCCCTTTTTCACTCAGCTTCTGGGAGGCTGCCTTAGCAAGACTGGTAATATGGTCCTTCCAAGTGAGAGCAGAAGAAAAAGAGACACCAAGAATATTGAGAGAAGATGTTGAATTATAAGGGAAAGTCCTCTGAGAGTTCCGGACGGGTAGTAAAATGGAGAAATTGGGTTTTGGAATCATTAAAGGCAACAAGGTTTTCTCTGCCCCAATTGGAAATAGTAGTTAGATCAGTGGATAAGTGTTCTATGGCTTCAATACGCTTGTTTTTGAGGCATTGAGGTTTGCTGGCTGGGGCGTTCTGGAAAACTAATTGAGTAGTGCAAGGTAGAGTCGTCTGCGTATGAATGGATGGGACTGGAGGTACAGTTGAGAAGATCATTTATGAAAATTAGAAAGAGAATGGGAGATAGGACAGAGCCCTGATAGGATCAGGAAGTGAGCGATGGCCCTTCACAACCGCAGCTATGAAACGGCCGGAAAGGGAATTAGAAACAAAGGCACAGATGGAGGGATAGAAACCGAAGGAGGCTAGTTTAGAAATGAAAGATTTGTGCCAGACTCTATCGAAGGCCTTCAATATGTCTAGTGCAATAGAAAAAGTCTCACCGAAGTCCCGAAAGGAGGATGACCAAGAGTTAGTAAGATATGAAAGAAGATCACCAGTAGAACGACCCTTAAGGAAGCCATACTGGCGATCTGAGAGTAGATTATGAGAAGAGAAATGCTTAAGAAATTTGGAAGCAAGAATAATTCAAAAACTTTAGATATACAAGAGATGAGAGCAATTGGACGATAGTTAGAGGGTTGAGAGCGGTCACCCTTCTTTGGGACAGGTTGAATGAGAGCAAACTTCCAGCAAGAAGGGAAGGCAGCTATTCAAACAATTGACCACTTGCGAATTTTGGTCTATAAGGAAATTGGAACTGTAAACATCACTATTTAGGAGAAATACAGAAATTATACGAGTTGGTGATGGATAGAATGTTTGGTGAATTTGATTACATTTATTTATAAATACACTACAACCGTCTTTTACCTGTATATTCTGCAAAATATCGATGTCTACAACTCCAACTTCCTTATAGACCAAAACTCGCAAGTGGTCAATTATGAAAACAGTGAATCACCCATGGACTAGGAATTAATGTATGGAATACGCCCAACTATTTTTCCTAAGTACAGTACAACCCCATGTATCCATTAGAAGCATCAGAATTGTAATTGTGCCTTTATTGTGGATTCGAAATTTAGGCGTGTATTAATTGTCCGTTTGCCTTAATGCAAATTATATGTCCAAAATCACCTGGGCTAAACCCTTGGCGAAATTATGCGGTTTCACACAAGCGCTTTTTCCGCCAAGTGTTTTTTTTTTTTGGAGCAATTGTGGTCTGGCAGATGCAGCATTAAAGTGGAAGTAAATTTCAGTAATTTAATACAATTTAAAATGTGTCTAGTTTCCGATACCATCTCGATAGAACACCGAAATATTGCGAGAAAAAAGTTGCTTGTCAAAAATTCGTGTGCCACCGCCTTTACCCCCTTCAGTAGAAGACCACATATGTTTTCCATTATATTTTGCTATCATTAACCCCTTCCGTACCAGTGACATCCTTTTTATTATAGTCTGGTTACAATAAGACGATTTTATCCAGCTTGGAAGAACCTCTTTAAATTTAACGGATACAGAATATCCTTTTTGCTACCACAGATCCTTCCAAAGCTGAACAAATTGGTCTAATAGTTGCCATAATATGATGAAAAGGACGTCACCGGTACTGAATGGATTATTATCAGATTAAGAAGAACTTGTGAGAGTCAGAGGGTTGATCAAAATAGATTGCATGCTACTGATTCCTACCGGTCCTTCCTAAGCTGCATAAACTCGTCTAATAATAGCCAAAAAATGAAACAAAGAAACATGTCATCATGTCAACCAGCCGCTTCAGAGATGGAGCTGCTTCGAGCCATGATGGATGCTTCACATGTCTCACTCCCCAGACTGGAACAAGACTTCACGGGCTTCACCGTGTTGAGCGGTGGAATGTATAGGCTCTCAGGCTATGCCCAAGAGGGAGTAGTTGGAATATAGAAAAAAAAAAAAAAACAAAAAAAAAAAATATGCTGAAAAAGTAAAATACTACCAATTCTAAATATTTGCAGTTTTTTCCTTTGTGATCAGTTAAAGCATCCGAGCATCTGAAACGAGGCAGAAATTAGTGTAATTTATGTATCACAAATATATAATAACATTTACTTCATAAGCTGCCAGACCAGTGTTGACGATAATAGTTGAGGGAAAGATCGGTCTCGTGTGATACTGCCTTTATTTTATCTGATTTTACCTAAATATATGATACAATACGCCGATTATAATTTATAGTTTAGTTACCGGTAATATGACTATTTTATTATCTATCTATCTATCTATTGCCTGACGCCGTGATCCCCGAAGGGGTGGCCACGAACGAACCGCCCCCATGCACCTCTGTCCCCAGTCAGTCGACGCCCCTCCCCCCAACCAGCACCACCTTCGTTCATATACTTCCTCACTCCATCCTTCCACCTCTCTCTAAGAAGACCAACAGTGAAGAACGGGAATTCCTATGCAACATATGTGCCTTGCATTCATTACCGAATTTTAATGTAAATGAACCAATTAGTATTAACAACTCAGAATCCAGCCAGGACACATTCAAAATCAAAGATGAATACAGAGTGTTCACCAACAAAGGGCTCCATCTTATCCACATTAACGCCAGATCAATGTACCATAAATTGTCAGAAATTAACTTGTTAGCTAATAAGGCCAAAGCTTCAATAATTGCAATCACAGAAACCTGGCTGGAACACCTGAACCGGACAGCTGCGAGAAGGGAGCACCAAGCTTATGTCTACTACTAAATGCGACATAAGAGATAGACAAACCAAACTGAAATGATTACTGATTACGGATTACTGATATTTACTATAGGATGTAAGGGATCTTAAAATAACCCCCTAGAAATACTTTCTCTAAAGTATCTATTTCTTTATCCTCCCCATTTTCCCCAGCTAACCTAATCCCACAAGGACCCCAATGGAAATACGCCTAACGGCCTTATTGGGCTATCCTTAGTTGGAATTATGCAAGGCTGGTACATGTCATATTTGTAACATACTATGTAGTACCAACTCTGTAAATTGCTAACTGAATAAATATTATTATTATTATTATTATTATTACTCTCATTCGGTCTACTTCTCAAGTTCTCCCTCTCTGTACCTCCACCTCACTCTCATACACCCTCTTAGTCATTCTCTCGCTTTCCATACGTTCCATATGGCCGAACCATCTCAAGTTGTTCCTTTTCACACTTTCCAGCACATCTACCTCCACACCACACCTCCTTCTTACTTCCTCATTAGTCTGTCTATCCCTCCATGTAACTCCGCACGCACTCCTTAAGTAATTCATTTCGACTGCTCTCACTCTTGGTCCGAGTCTCTCAACCAACGTCCATGCTTCGCTTCCATAAGTCAGTGTCGGGATTACCACACTGTCATGCAAGGACTTCTTCACTTCCATACTGACCACCCTATTTCTTGTTACTGCTTTTAGCGTTCCTACAACCCTCTTCCCCTGTTGTAGCCTACCCTCTCCCGCACTTCTTCATCCATAGTCCCATCTTTACTCAACACACTGCCCAGATACTTAAAAGAGTTGACGATCTCCATAGCCTGACCGTTCAGCTTCACCTCACACTCTGTGACTTCACCCTTTTCGAAGACCATAACCTTGCTCTTCCCCGCATTTACCTTCAAATTCCGTTTTCTTATACGTTTCTTAAAGAAAACCAATATTTTTCGATGGGTAACTAAATAATAACAATTAATTGTCCTTAACATTATACATTATATTTCGAGTTAATAAAGATAACACCAGCTTATTTTGTTATTTTTGAAATCAGAATGAATTTACATATAAAAAATAACGTTAAGTATCACTTAATGGGGAACAAAATAGCAACAAACAGTTATGTAGATGTTTTAGGCTACTTGATAGTATCTGATCGCTCGAGAAAGAGGACTCATTATTGTTCTATTCTGAAGTGCTATTTTAACTATAACAATTAACTTGATCTATCAAAATGACCAAGGTAACCTTAACCAGGGTTCTTTTCGAGGACGAGTGCAGACAGCTTGGTGTTAAGGTATTGTCCACTGATCATCTTAATGGCCTATTGAATGAATACCAAGTTGTACATCTGGGCGAAGGCGCAAACGGCACCTGTTGGTTGATGAAAGGAGATGCCGAGTACTTTGTGGTGAAGAAAAGCCTTACTGAGAGTTATGCGAGTTTGATGTATGAAGTTAAATATTTGAACCAGCTGAAGGGAGTTGACGGGGTGCAGGAATTAGTGTCAGTTTGTCCCGAGCAGTGTGTTATCGTGACAAAATTTGCTGGCCTCGAACTGGGCACTTACCTCAACATCCACAAAAGTGTCACTAGTTTGGATCTCATGTTGTCGCTGATCAAGCAGCTCGTGAATATCGTAAGCACTGTCTCGTCTCGTGGGGTGTTCCACAATGATATTAAATTTGATAACATTTGTGTGCAGGACACTTTTGATGGGCCAAAAGTGAGTCTTATTGACTTTGGTCTGGCCTCTTCATCGAAGCCCAAATATGCGGTGCCTACTCCCCTCGACCAAGTTAATGACTACTACTGGATGGCACGGGAAGTATTGGGAGGCCAGGCTAGCTCACTGTCCTCAGAAATGTTCAGTGTGGCCTCCGCTGTATACGATATATTTCACAAGATGTTTGACAACTTTAAAGTGCCTAGGACCTTTTTCAAGTTGCTCGACTTGGTAAAAGCTGCACTGTCGGCTGACGATCCTAGCAACCGACCCACTGACACTGAGTTGCTCAGCATCATCTCTTCTCTTGAGACTCTCCGTGCAGAGAAAGTTGTTAGCAAGACGATGCAGTACAACTACTTAGCAGTATTCTGTATGAAACTTCCTGAGTTGTGGTCTAGGCCCATAATCGATGATATATTTTAAACAGGCACTGCCGCTATTATTTTATATTATTTTAATCAAATTTGGTTATACTCTAAATCTAAAAGACTGATTTAGCACCATTATTTTGTATTTACTTTGCCCATTCTTTCAGGATATCCTACACTTTGGTTATAATAATAATAATAATAATAATAATAATATTTATTCAGTTAGCAATTTACAGAGTTGGTACCACATAGTATGTTACAAATATGACATGTACCAGCCTTGCATAATTCCAACTAAGGATAGCCCAATAAGGCCGTTAGGCGTATTTCCATTGGGGTCCTTGTGGGATTAGGTTAGCTGGGGAAATGGGGAGGATAAAGAAATAGATACTTTAGAGAAAGTATTTCTAGGGGGTTATTTTAAGATACCTTACATCCTATAGTTAGGCCTATGGCCTTCATTGATAATATGATAACTTGAAAATTGTGTGGGAGGAATATTTTTTAGTTATCTATTGTAGGCTAGTAATTTATTTTTCCACCATTGAACTAACAATAACTGAAAGCCAAGCCTATTCGGTAAAGGTAGTGTTAGCGGGCATATTGTTTCTTCTTTACATTACTCATACGCTCGTGGGTAGTCTATGTTCATGTCTACATTGAATACAAAATGTTCTGAAATTATCTCACGGCCAGCTGTTATTTGCCCCTTGCTAGCAATATAAATGATGATGACAGCAACTCCTGGCGGGGTGAGGCGCTGCTCTGCCGTTTGCCCCCCACCCCCCAGGACTTATTGTCATAATCAGATATATTGCCAGCAAGGGGTAAAAATAACGACTGGAAGTGGGATGATTTAAGAAATATAATATAATCTTCAAAGTAGACGCAAGCGTACGAGTAATGTAATTTTGGGTAAAAGTTGTGTTAGCGGGTATACCGTCCACTTTGTTCACATTGCTGCACGCTCGCAGTTACATTCGCATAAAATTTGACTGGTGTTATTTGCTCCTGCTGGAAATATACTGTATATGTTGATGACAATAAGTCATGGTGGGTGAGGGGGCTTCAACCAATTATTATATCCCACAGCCAGGTGTTGGGTAAATTGTTTGGTTACCGGCCATGGGATACATACTAAAATTATATGCGGAAATTATATGTTTACAGGGTGAAGTTTGTGGAAGCTCTGAGGTTCCCAGGGCCTCAATCTTGCTGCCTTGGCGAACGCCAGGCGCACAACCTATCGTACCGCATCTATGTTGCTCAATACGATAAATTAATTTATTATATATGATAAATTCATATATACTACATAAGACCATGTCAATATTGCTTAATAGCATATTAGGCCTTTTATAATCTTAACTTACTTACAACTTGCCATCACGATCTAATCTTCCTACGCCGTACCGCGGGAATGACCGTTAGACTATCGTATCTACCTAGGCACGTCACAGAGACGTACGTTAGCACATAAATTGCCTATCTATCGTATTACACGATACACTCCCCCCACAAGAAAACCTGAACCCCACCTTAAATTAAAGTTGCCCAGAGGCTATCTTCTGACGCCACATTTCAACGGTGCCAGCAGCAGCGCGTCTGGGACGTGTCCCGGTCCGAGGGTGATCACCATCAGTAAGAGGCGAATCGTCACGTTGAGAATTCTCGGACCCAGCAATATCGGGTGGAGCCTCAGATTGTAAAGCGGAACCGAGCTCCAAAGCGTACAAACGTGTGATAGGACGAACAGTAGTTCCAGGGGCTGTCTTCAATAGCGCCACTTGCTCTACAGAGTCTTCCCCCTTGTACACCTCCAACACGCGGCCTAATTTCCAATACAAACGAGGACTATCTTCTCTTATTAAAACCACTTCACCAGCAGTAGGTGCCGATGGTCTACCAGAGGGTTTGATACTCCTTTCCCTCAAGGCTAGCAGATATTCGTTAATCCACCTTTTTCTAAAGTCCTCGATTACCTTCGATATATACTGGTATCGCTTTGATACCGCTGCTTCAGAGTACAACGAAGGATCCTCTAGTTCTACAATTGACTGGAAATCGGACGGAAATGCAGTCAATGGTTTACCGTAGAGTAAGTAAGCTGGCAGTAATGGTAGTGGTTCCTGCAGGTCGGTGTACACATACGTGAGCGGACGATCATTCACGAGTGCTTCTATTTCGGTGAGGACTGTCATCAACTCACTCTTCTTCAATAGAGCACGTCCTACTACTGCTCTTAGTCCTGATTGAACTATGCCGACACACCATTCCCACATTCCACCAAACCAAGGTGCCTTAACTGGGATGAACCTCCATTCGCACTTCTTTTCTCCCATTAAAGCAATGATTGTAGGACCACTGCTCATATCCTTGAGGTATCTAGATGCCTGGATAAAAGTAGGAGCATTGTCGCTAAGTACTAGTTGAGGGAATGAACGACGTGCACAAAACCGTCTAAATGCCAGCATAAACTCCTCACTAGACATATTGTCACATAATTCTAAGTGTACTGCGCGAGATGTTGCACAGGTAAACAATAATATATAGACCTTATCTTGCTCTCTCGTCTTCAATGCACCTGTGTAATCTAACCATACAGCTTAGAAAGGCTCGACATGTTTTACACGGCATTCAGGTAAAGGTGGAGCTGGTCCAGTCACATAAGGTTTACCCTTTAGTCTCTGGCATATCACACACTTCCTTACTACGTGTCAAGCTACTTGTCGAACTCTGGGTATCCACCATGTACGACGCAAATTCGATATGATGTGATAGACCCCGTAGTGTTTTACTTCCTTATGTGCACGTATGACCAATAGGTCAGTAACGTGATGTCTTGCTGGCATAAGTATAGGACGATTTGTGCCGTCCATTACACCCGACCACTTCAGACGACCCTCACACCTGATGAGGTCATTATCTAGGTGCAACCTCAGTTGACGCACTAAGTTAGGCATTATTAACTTATTAGAGCTTTGCAAAGATTCTAATTCATTGGAAAAGGTTTCTGCTTGAACCCTTTTAATCAAAGTTACTTCAGCTGCTTTATATTCACGAGCATTAATGATGTGACCGTTATTGCAGAGTTGGCCCGTTACTTTAACCATGATATTGGATACGAATCTCAACACCCAAACTACATCTCTGACTAATTTATTATAGTCACCGAATCTTGCCCACTCTAGTACTGGATCCGGTGGCTCATTTGGTTGGGCTGTAACTGTCACTGTTTCCAGTGACAGGAGTCCCTCACCAACAGCTTGCCATATCGTCCATTCATTCTCATGGAGCAGCCATTTTGGACCATGCCACCACAATTCGGACTTTATTTACTGGTTAGCCGTTATACCCCTAGTTATGAGATCACTAGGGTTGTCTTTTGTATTGACATAGTGATATGCAACGTCTGGCAATAGGACCCTAATCTCATATACCCTATTTCGCACATAAACTGGCAGAGACTTCTTGCTATGTACCCAGTTGAGTGCTACTTGACTATCGCACCATACGTGAATGACTTCAATATTCAACTCGCTCTCGTATGTTGCGCGTACATGTTGCACCGGACGTGCTAATAACAGCATGGCAGTCAGTTTCATTTTAAGGATAGTTACTTTTTTGACCGGTGCTACCTTGGCCCGGGCTGTAACTAAATGCACCCCAAATGAAGTTACGACATAAATGGCTACCCCGTATGCCGTGGTGCTAGTATCGCAAACCGTATGTAATGTAACGTCACCAAATGCCGCCACCTTACGAGGTAGCTGTTTAGTACATAGGATGTCATACTCTTTCAACAATAATGTCCCTTGATCACTTAAGTCCTTGGGCAAACTGTCATCTATTGATTAAGAAATTTATGTGTAAACCTCCCCATACTGAGTTAGCCCTGCGGAATTTTGAATGTTCAGAAGGTGAAAGTCAGCGAGGTCTCCAGGGTGTCACTTGGCTTAAGCAGGAGTATGAAACCGGGAATAACCTCGGTTGCTCGTCTCATGTTTACGAATGGTGGTCCCATACCTGAGCCGGCCAAGGTGGCGCGGTCAGCGAGGCTAACCCCGGTAACCCCATACTACTTGACCCAAGAGTTAAGTGTCTGGAGGTGGAAATGGATAGGTATGATTCCATTTGTGCTTGTCCTTCAACCCTGCGTTTGGACCTCCCTCCCGGCCTTTTCCGGCGGGTTAGAACAAAAGGGGGGGGGGGGCAGACGCGAATGGATCCACTTGTGGATGGTATGGCTCTGCAACAATCTCGTTAGAGATGTTTGTGCTTGAGAGCCTATTTCCCTTCGGTGCCCTGTCTCCGGGACAGAGCGTTGACCCATATATTCTCTATGTCTGGGATATCAGATGCCTACCGATGACTGCCCCGCGTGTCGGCCAGAGCAAAAATCGGTTTTGACCATTCTAGTAACTTTCTGAGACCTCGTTGACCCTTGCTATTGACATACAGTGTACTGCATCCAAATTATCCATTCCAAAGGCCTATTTCCTCTTAGGAGGGGCCTGGAGATTTTGATGGAAAAAACAAAGTGGTTAGAAGCTGTTGTCCTATGACATGAAGGTTCGCGGCTCGGGATTAAAGACCTTGACCCAAGGTGTCTAGGTTCGATGCTCTTAACCAGTTTATTGACCCTCAAGCATCTGTGTCTATCCATACCCTAGGCGGAAGAGAAAACTCACATCCTTAATGAGTGACATATTTCCTTCCTTGCCCAGACCGCTAGTAAGTTACCAAATAATGGAGGAATGGTTCATAATTTTCCTGCCGGCAAAAGTGGGAAACATTTTGTCACCTTCCAAGTCTAATCTCTTACTTTCAACCGGCCCAACTTTATAATTAGTTGCGTCCAGGTGAGAGAACCGACCAGGGATTCCATCTCCGTCTCGTCGTGTTTAGAGTGTGTGGCAACCGCAACTTTTTCCCACGAAATCTGTTATGGTTGTCCACACTCTGACTGAGAGTAAGATTGGTTGTGTCCCGGACCCGTTTTATCCACTGGATTACCCTTATAGTAACGAGGTGCGACTTTTGCCAAGTCTTCCCAGAACCCTAGGGATAGTACATGAAATATATGTAATGGATATGGGCATTGTAGGCACTGAGATTAAACATGAATTATAATGTAAGAGACATGGAATTAATGGTATCGACCGACCTCGCCACTACCCGGCAGTCGTCTTCACCAACCCACTCTTTTGATTCCTTGAAACTACCCTAGCCGTAAAGTTTGCCCGACTCACTAATTTAGGCCCTATTATAGTGGGAGCTGTTGTATGACCAATTACCTGTTCTGAAGGGTGAAAGGAACAGTTGACTCATGCGATGACCCCACACACCCCGGGGGGGAGGGGGGGTTGAATCAATGGTCTTATGCAATTATAGTCTGGTTGTGGCAATAGGTACTGTGGACGCAGCAACATAGCTTGTTGGTTTGGCCGGAACAACACCTAGGAAAACTGGCCGTTGACCCTTGACTACCTTACGTTGTACGTCTAACGTAAACGAGGTCGCTGAAGTCTCCGTTAGGTGTTTCTTCGCCCACGTCCGCTGGGGTGTAACCCGGTGACTACCGTAGGGACCCCTGGCATTTGCCTGGGTGTAAGTTACGGAGTCTAACCTCGGATCCGCACGCCTTTACAAGGCCCCGGGAGAGAGAGAGAGCATTGGAATCTAAAAAGGTGGTATAGTCTGGGATCGACAATTGCCTGGTGATGGTCGAAGTCGTATCCTAACTTGGCAGACTCATAACCTATCTCTCCTTGCCCTGTTCTGCATCGGTTAAAGACTGATTACGCATCTGTTGAACTGCCTGTCTAGTCTCAGTGTCCATTACTGACGCTGTCAACACCGGAGAAAGGATTACCCGGTGGTAAATGTTACCAGGCAATCCTTTCACCATAAAGAGTCTTAGGTGTTGCCTTGACCGGACAGCTTCCAAAAAGGCTGTTCGTATGTCCCTGATTGATCTCGCCGGGTGGGGGAGAAGAAGCTGTTGAAATAACCTTGTTGCCTCACTCATACTTTGATCTGTCTGAGACTCTTCTGGTCGAGAGATGGACTGGGCCGTTTGTCTACTGAGTAAGAATATTGCAAACCTGTGATGTGCATTATCTCGCAACATATACTCTTTTTGGAGATCTATTAGATGGGGAGTATTGAAAGGGTCCTGAAAGTCCTGTTGTGATAATTGTGGGGACGCAAGGAATTCAAAGATGGAGGTGGAGACACCTCCCGGTCGTGGACTCAAACTCAATTTGGTTAGGAGGAGGGATAGCAAGGGAGGGCTGAGATGTTAAAGCAATAGCAAACTGTTGGGCCTCCGTATCCCAGTCCACCCATGGACCATGTCCTAACTGCCCCAGGAGCAATTCCTGATTGCCCGACGGCAAGTGTGCCGGAGTAGTAACCAACTTTGGTTCGTCTATTTTAAATGAATCATACCGTGTACGCCATAAGGTTGGGTGCAATCAGGAAAAATTAGCTCTCCTGGGGAAAGAGGCAAGAGCTGAGCAGGTACATAGACAAAATAATCATAATTCCAGACATTGGGAACAGCCTTAATTGGTACCTTTAAAATCCTACCCTGTGTATCCTTAACACGGAAGTTCATTATCCTTATTGGTCTCAATCATCCACTCACGTGGCACTGGGATTTCCCCCGCAATGGACCTGTGCTCAGAACCCGATTTGGTTGGCCTTACCGGAAACCAGAAACAATTTGATTCTTGCCAGTGAGGGATAGTGGCCTTTGTTTGTAGCTGTTTATCTGTTGAAATAGTATGGAAAGCTGGGTTTGAACAATGATAAGGGGTTGTCTGGGAAGGGGGTACTGTATTGGTACCCGCCGGGGGACATGAAGTTACTTTAACCCTGGAACAGCCGGGCTTTGGTAGTGTCCTAATTTTGGATGGTATTAGAGCCGTGGAAGTAGCTGGTGTTGTGAGCACGTTAATTTTAGCTGGCTGGAGCGGTATTAAAGAAACCTTTGGGGTATCTTCCGTGTTAACCAAGGGGGTATTCTGAGGAGACAGTACGTTAATTCTGGCTGGGGTGAGCGGTAGCACAGAGGCCACCGGGGGAGTTCCCATGGCCGTTGTGGGGGTATTTCGAGACCTTTTTGACATATCACATTGTTGCAAAACCTTCTGTAATAAATTATCTAAATGTTTAGCTGTGACACATTGACTACGGGATCTCTTGAGAGACCTAGTACGTACTTTTTCTACCTTCTCTCTATGCTCCACCTTCTCGCTTTGTTCCGGTAAACCCAAGGGCCGTTCTACTTCCTCCTGTGGTGCCACGGAGCGTTCTACTACCTCCGGCAACTTCTTGAGCTTCACTGTCTCTGACGTAGGGTTGGTTGCCTTCTCAGTTACTCTACACCCCTGTTCCAGAATGGGCCCTAGCATACTAGGTGCTAGGATGCTACTCCCGGCGGAGTTAAAGCTACTCCCGGCGGGGTTTAGTTAACTAGAAAGGGAGGTACCACCCGAGGGGACGAGATAACTAGATGTCCTGGGCGTAGGTGGATCTTGACCTACCTGAGGACCTGAGCGTGGTGTGCTTTCGCCTGCCGCCGAACCGCGGTATTGCTCTGTGGCCGTGGATGGTGAAGCTAAACGTTCTTCCTTGGGGCAAGGCAAATCAACATTTGAAAACATTATTCGAGATCCCTGTTGAGCTACCCTTACCTTAGACCTCTCCTTGGGTCCCGACTCAATCCCCCCGGCTCCTGCCCCAAGGAGTCCGGGAAACAACTCCGGCACCTCAGGGGCAGAAACTGAGGGGAGCGGTCGTGAATCCGGCTTACACCTCTGGTGCAACGCTGGCTTTGCACTAGTGTTACTGGCGTGAATCTCCGCCGTGATCTGAACAGTGGAGGATAAGAAGTCATGTCTCTGTCTTTTGGGAGACCGAGGGTCCTGGACTGAAGACTGTCTGCACTGCCGTCGAGGCGACCTGGATGTCAATCTTGGCCGGGCGTCTGGCGATGCCGAACGTGCTCTCTTGTGTTGGGGAGGGGGGGTTACCTCAAAAGATTCCGAGTCACTGTCAATGGCTAATTGCTCTACAAGTTGAATTTTAGCTGTATTGATAGGGGTGGACTGAGCTACTGGGGAATCATCATTAAATGAGTAGAGCAGAATGAGCTGTAACAAGTCTGCGTCATTGCATATTAACTCTACATTCGCCACTCTTTTGGCATATGAGGTCAATTTAGTTATAATATCGATCAAGGCCTCTAGGCACGAAAGATCTACCTTACTAATCCAGTCCGCATAAAGGTCCGAGCACACCGGGCATTTCTGGGAAGTCCAGAGAAACTGAGACCTATCGATGCATGTAACACATCGTATACAGAGTTTGTGTGCAGTTACCGGGACTAGAGAGCAGGTAGGTGTGGCACAAATGTTAAATAGAGGCATGCTGGTACTGAACCCCCTTCCCCGCCAGGAACAGTTCCTTCCTCTGCTCGCTGTGCTGCTCAAGGTGTGATGAGATCTGGAAATAAACATTTCCAGGAATCAATACTCATAAGGATAACCCAAGAGGTTTTACACATCCTAACACCTGAAATACGCCGGAAAATCAACTGTAGTCCAACCGCTACCTCAACTTTCCGCCGCATTTCTATGTGAAGATACCCCCCCTTGAAGGTGTCTTCTCAATCGAACTGCTTACCTATGACATGAGTCACTGACCGCTAAAACCAAGTTTCTTAACTATCTGAACGTCTATTTGGATTAAGCTCGGTTCACACATGCACGAATTAACGTCACGTCCGTCCCCGACCAAGAAAATAGGCAAGATGGCATCAATCTGGAGGCCCCATGTGGCCACGATGGCCACTAGGGCCGTTCGAACGTTTTTTTGCCGCCGTTCTCATCCCGTTAATCATCGTCTAAACGCCGCCAGTCGTCGTCTAGACGCCACCAAGCTGCGTCTAGACTACGGCTGCTCCCGTGTGTGTCCTGTGGGTGTCCCCGACATAACACGTTTTCTGGCAGTTGCCCTGACCCACACGGACCATTTTATGCTGCACAAAAAGGACGCCGCCTAGGCACGGCGAATTAAGGGGTCGGGGACGGACGGGACGTTAATTCGTGCATGTGTGAACCGAGCTTTAGCGAAATAGTTAAGGACTATACGGGACTGTGCCGCCGGGCGTAAAAAGTCTTCTCGTGTGAGGTTTTGGGTGAGTTCCTCCGGCGTTACCGGGATCCCTCCCGTCGGACTTAGCATGTCCGCCGAAAGGTGCGTGGTACCTACACCACGCCGGGTCAAATGGTACTATTCCCATCCACCTGCGAGGCGAAAAACTGGCAACAATACACAAAAAGATAGCCGGCGGGAAAGCCAACAACCGGAGAAGTCGACTAAAAGGGGAAGACAACTCCAAAGACCCGACAGACAGGATGTCTCCTGACCCTCTAACATGTAGCCTAATGCACATGAACCACGAGGGAAAACTTAGGGCTACAATATTATCATAATTTTAATAATAAAATATATGTTACCCCTAGCCCACTAAGGAGACCCCTACTGAGGCTGGCCACGAGGCTCGTAGTAATCGATGTCTTGACTGGTTACCTACCTCCTGAAGACACAGCAGCAGCTCCTGAACGGGGCCCACGATAGAGGGCAAGCGCAGACACGGACCCTAGAAGGTTCCACACCACGTGTGACAACCCTTGAACCAGGGCGCCTGCTAAACAAATAACAATGCAACTGCCTCATAGAGATGGCCTGAAGCATATTTCTGCAGATATAGTAGCCTCCTAACTAGTAGGTAAGAGCAAAATCTAAGGCGCAGAAACACTAAAAACAAAAAACACATGAGGCGCTGATCCTGGGGACTCGTAGGCGCCTGTACAATAGTACCCTATTTTAACACTCCCTGCGGGCATACCAATGGGGCAGCCTGTGCTAGCTAATCTAAAACCTGTTCAATACAACTCAGATATATACAAATGAGCAAGGACTCACTAGAAGCGAGCGAACGAAGAATGTGGCAGAGCACAGGCGGCACACGTCCAGTCAGGTTGACCGCGGGGAGAGGAAGAAGGAATGGCGTCTCTGAGAGCAACGTCAGGGATAGAATCCACGCAAGAAATCCACCGAGATGGAAAGCATTAATATAACAAGTATTAAGTTAATTTTTCCTGTTTATTTTTTACAAAGTTTCTCGTAGTGAGTACCCCAATCATAAGACGATTCCATAAGAGAATTAGCGTTGCACTTATGACGTAGGACTCTTTCTCCCCGCGGCGGTAGTTTCAAACTGGCAGACCGCGGGCGCTTGAAAGTGGACTATTATACTAATAGGCATATCGTCAATGATGTAGGGGCCACTAATAAATAGGCACAATAGCACGATCAAATGAGACGGAAATTATATATTTACAGGGTGAAGTTTGTGGAAGCTCTGATGTTCCCAGGGCCTCAATCTTGCTGCCTTGGCGAACGCCAGGCGCGCAAATTATCGTACCGCATCTATGAGGCTCCACCCGATATTGCTGGGTCCGAGAATTCTCAAAGTGATGATTCACCCCTTACTGATGGTGATCACCCTCGGACCGGGACGCGTCCCAGACGCGCTGCTGCTGGCGCCGTTGAAATGTGGCGTCAGAAGATAGCCTCTGGGCAACTTTAATTTAAGGTGGGGTTCAGGTTTTCTTGTGGGGGGAGTGTATCGTGTAATACGATAGATAGGCAATTTATGTGCTAACGTACGTCTCTGTGACGTGCCTAGGTAGATACGATAGTCTAACGGTCATTCCCGCGGTACGGCGTAGGAAGATTAGATCGTGATTGCAAGTTGTAAGTAAGTTAAGATTATAAAAGGCCTAATATGCTATTAAGCAATATTGACACGGTCTTATGTAGTATATATGAATTTATCGTATATAATAATTTAATTTATCGTATTGAGCAACATAGATGTGGTACGATAGTTTGCGCGCCTGGCGTTCGCCAAGGCAGCATGATTGAGGCCCTGGGAACCTCGGAGCTTCCACAAACTTCACCCTGTAAACATATAATATCCGTCTCATTTGATCGTGCTATTGTGCCTTTATTCACAGTACACTGCCAGCAATACACACATCTACACTACAACGACGCTCTCATCGACGCAATGACTGACAGCTAAGCATTCCTACTCATGTTCATTAATCATTACCATTTCATAATCATTTGTTCTTTCCTTGAGCTGTGCTTTTGAGCCGGCTCCTATAACCGCGTCGTCCACCATATTAGGTAGGCATTTTCCCTTTGCCTCATTGCCACTTGGAGATATTGGTGAGTTGAATCCTGGAGTATAATTAACCCTTAGAACCCTAATTAAATATAAACATATGTGAGTGACCTTTGGATGCAATTTAGCTTAAATTCAGATTAAATTATTATATATGATAAATTCATATATACTACATAAGACTGTGTCAATATTGCTTAATTGCATATTAGGCCTTTTATAATCTTAACTTACTTACAACTTGCAATCACGATCTAATCTTCCTACGCCATACCGCGGGAATGACCGTTAGACTATCGTATCTACCTAGGCACGTTACAGAGACGTACGTTAGCACATAAATTGCCTATCTATCGTATTACACGATAGTATGTATCCCATGGCCGGTAACCAAACAATTTACCCAACACCTGGCTGTGGGATATAATAATTGGTTGAAGCCCCCCTCACCCCCCATGACTTATTGTCATCAACATATACAGTATATTTCCAGCAGGAGCAAATAACAGCAGTCAAATTTTATGCGAATGTAACTGCGAGCGTGCAACAATGTGAATAAAGCGGACGGTATACCCGCTAACACAACTTTTACCCAAAATTACATTACTCGTACGCTTGCGTCTACTTTGAAGATTATAATATTATATTTCTTAAATTATCCCACTTCCAGTCGTTATTTTTACCCCTTGCTGGCAATATATCTGATTATGACAATAAGTCCTGGGGGGTGGGGGGCAAACTGCAGAGCAGCGCCTCACCCCGCCAGGAGTTGCTATCATCATCATTTATATTGCTAGCAAGGGGCAAATAACAGCTGGCCTTGAGATAATTTCAGAAAATTTTGTATTCAATGTAGACGCGAACATAGACTACCCGCGAGCGTATGAGTAATGTAAAGAAGAGACAATATGCCCGCTAACACTACCTTTACCGAATAGGCTCGGCTTTCAGTTATTGTTAGTTCATTGCTGGAAAAATAAATTACTAGCCTACAATAGATAACTAAAAAGTATTCCTCCCACACAATTTTCAAGTTATCATATTATCAATGAAGGCCATAGGCCTAACCCAAGTGTAGGATATCCTGAAAGAATGGGCAAAGTAAATACAAAATAATGGTGCTAAATCAGTCTTTTAGATTTAGAGTATAACCAAATTTGATTAAAATAATATAAAATAATAGCAGCAGTGCCTGTTTAAAATATATCATCGATTATGGGCCTAAATCACAACTCAGGAAGTTTCATACAGAATACTGCTAAGTAGTTGTACTGCATCGTCTTGCTAACAACTTTCTCTGCACGGAGAGTCTCAAGAGAAGAGATGATGCTGAGCAACTCAGTGTCGGTGGGTCGGTTGCTAGGATCGTCAGCCGACAGTGCAGCTTTTACCCAGTCGAGCAACTTGAAAAAGGTCCTAGGCACTTTAAAGTTGTCAAACATCTCGTGAAAGATATCGTATACAGCGGAGGCCACACTGAACATTTCCGAGGACAGTGAGCTAGCCTGGCCTCCCAATACTTCCCGTGCCATCCAGTAGTAGTCATTAACTTGGTCGAGGGGAGTAGGCACCGCATATTTGGGCTTCGATGAAGAGGCCAGACCAAAGCCAATAAGACTCACTTTTGGCCCATCAAAAGTGTCCTGCACACAAATGTTATCAAATTTAATATCATTGTGGAACACCCCACGAGACGAGGCGGCGCTTACGATATTCACGAGCTGCTTGATCAGCGACAACATGAGATCCAAACTAATGACACCTCTGTGGATGTTGAGGTAAGTGCCCAGTTCGAGGCCAGCAAATTTTGTCACGATAACACACTGCTCAGGACAAACTGACACTAATTCCTGCACCCCGTCAACTCCCTTCAGCTGGTTCAAATATTTAACTTCATACATCAAACTCGCATAACTCTCAGTAAGGCTTTTCTTCACTACAAAGTACTCGGCATCTCCCTTCATCAACCAACAGGTGCCGTTTGCGCTTTCGCCCAGATGTACAACTTGGTATTCATTCAATAGGCCATTAAGATGATCAGTGGACAATACCTTAACACCAAGCTGTCTGCACTCTCCTCGAAAAGAACCCTGGTTACGGATACCTTGGTCATTTTGATAGATCAAGTTAATTGTTATAGTTAAAATAGCACTTTACAGGCTATCAACTCTACTGGATTATTATGCCAGCACACTTCAACATCGAGTGAGACAGCACTTTGGAGACAACGGTGTCGCAGTGTTAACAGAACAATAATGAGTCCTCTTTCTCGAGCGATCAGATACTATCAAGTAGCCTAAAACATCTACATAACTGCTTGTTGCTATTTTGGTCCACATTAAGTGATACTTAACAACAAAATAAGCTGGTGTTATCTCTATTTAACTCGAAATATGTATAATGTTAAGGACAATTAATTGTTATCATTTAGTTACGCATCGAAAAATATTTGTTTTCTTTAAGAAACGTATAAGAAAATAGTCATATTACCGGTAACTAAATTATAAATTATAATCGGCGTATTGTATCATATATTTAGGTAAAATCAGATAAAATAAAGGCAGTATCACACGAGACTGATTTTTCCCTCAACTATTATCGTCAACACTGGTCTGGCAGCTTATGAAGTAAATGTTATTATATATTTGTGATACATAAATTACACTAATTTCTGCCTCGTTTCAGATGCTCGGATGCTTTAACTGATCACAAAGGAAAAAAATGCAAATATTAAGGATTGGTAGTATTTTACTTTTTCAGCATATGATGACATGTTTCTTTGTTTTATTTTTTGGCTATTATTAGACGAGTTTATGCAGCTTAGGAAGGACCGGTAGGAATCAGTAGCATGCAATCTATTTTGATCAACCCTCTGACTCTCACAAGTTCTTCTTAATCTGATAATAATCCATTCAGTACCGGTGACATCCTTTTCATCATATTATGGCAACTATTAGACCAATTTGTTCAGCTTTGGAAGGATCTGTGGTAGCAAAAAGGATATTCTGTATCCGTTAAATTTAAAGAGGTTCTTCCAAGCTGGATAAAATCGTCTTATTGTAACCAGACTATAATAAAAAGGATGTCACTGGTACGGAAGGGGTTAATGATAGCAAAATATAATGGAAAACATATGTGGTCTTCTACTGAAGGGGGTAAAGGCGGTGGCACACGAATTTTTGACAAGCAACTTTTTTCTCGCAATATTTCGGTGTTCTATCGAGATGGTATCGGAAACTAGACACATTTTAAATTGTATTAAATTACTGAAATTTACTTCCACTTTAATGCTGCATCTGCCAGACCACAATTGCTCCAAAAAAAACACTTGGCGGAAAAAGCGCTTGTGTGAAACCGCATAATTTCGCCAAGGGTTTAGCCCAGGTGATTTTGGACATATAATTTGTATTAAGGCAAACGGACAATTAATACACGCCTAAATTTCGAATCCACAATAAAGGCACAATTACAATTCTGATGCTTCTAATGGATACATGGGGTTGTACTGTACTTAGGAAAAATAGTTGGGCGTATTCCATACATTAATTCCTAGTCCATGGGTGATTCACTGTTTTCATAATTGACCACTTGCGAGTTTTGGTCTATAAGGAAGTTGGAGTTGTAGACATCGATATTTTGCAGAATATACAGCTAAAAGACGGTTGTAGTGTATTTATAAATAAATGTAATCAAATTCACCAAACATTCTATCCATCACCAACTCGTATAATTTCTGTATTTCTCCTAAATAGTGATGTTTACAGTTCCAATTTCCTTATAGACCAAAATTCGCAAGTGGTCAATTGTCTGAATAGCTGCCTTCCCTTCTTGCTGGAAGTTTGCTCTCATTCAACCTGTCCCAAAGAAGGGTGACCGCTCTCAACCCTCTAACTATCGTCCAATTGCTCTCATCTCTTGTATCTCTAAAGTTTTTGAATTATTCTTGCTTCCAAATTTCTTAAGCATTTCTCTTCTCATAATCTACTCTCAGATCGCCAGTATGGCTTCCTTAAGGGTCGTTCTACTGGTGATCTTCTTTCATATCTTACTAACTCTTGGTCATCCTCCTTTCGGGACTTCGGTGAGACTTTTTTTATTGCACTAGACATATTGAAGGCCTTCGATAGAGTCTGGCACAAATCTTTCATTTCTAAACTAGCCTCCTTCGGTTTCTATCCCTCCATCTGTGCCTTTGTTTCTAATTCCCTTTCCGGCCGTTTCATAGCTGCGGTTGTGAAGGGCCATCGCTCACTTCCTGATCCTATCAGGGCTCTGTCCTATCTCCCATTCTCTTTCTAATTTTCATAAATGATCTTCTCAACTGTACCTCCAGTCCCATCCATTCACACGCAGACAACTCTACCTTGCACTACTCAATTAGTTTTCCAGAACGCCCCAGCCAGCAAACCTCAATGCCTCAAAAACAAGCGTATTGAAGCCATAGAACACTTATCGCTGATCTAACTACTATTTCCAATTGGGGCAGAGAAAACCTTGTTGCCTTTAATGATTCCAAAACCCAATTTCTCCATTTTACTACCCGTCCGGAACTCCCAGAGGACTTTCCCTTATAATTCAACATCTTCTCTCAATATTCTTGGTGTCTCTTTTTCTTCTGCTCTCACTTGGAAGGACCATATTACCAGTCTTGCTAAGGCAGCCTCCCAGAAGCTGGGTGAAAAAGGGCTAGAGAAAATGGGGTGTAAATATCTACACCTATTCCCTACCTGACTCTTCCCAATTGATAGAAAAATTAACTCAGTTACTCTAGTCCTTTTTGAGTTACAGAGGTTAGGAGTCATGATCTCTGGCCTACCTATAATGGATGGACTATAGTGAGATTGAATGAGCGTACGTCGATGGACTAGGAATTATTATATGGAATACGCCCAACTATTCTTCTGAAGTACAGTACAACCCCGTGGATCCATGAAAAGCATCATAATTGTTATTGTGCATTAATTGTGGATAATTGTATATACATATATATTTTTTTCTATGTGAGTGAGGGAGGCAAAAGGCAGAACTGCCTGTAGCGAGTGCCTTCCCCAGAGTTGAAAGAGTGACAGGGCCAAAATCAAGGAATGTTCGAGCCAAAATGCCTGGACACACGGAGTTTGAAGCAATTTAAGTCATAGGAAGAGGGAAAGACTGATTCTGGGAGAGAGTTCCAGAGCTCAGCTGTTTAATAGAAGAAGGACTGGGAGTATCATTTCACTCTTGAGTTGGAGAGTTGCACTGAGTAGGGGTGGGATTGTGTTGCAAGATGGGTACTACATACCCTACCTATAGGAGGTGGTATACACTGAGAGAGCTCTGAGGAACATTGATTATTGCAGTAGCGATAGAATAGCGAGAGAGATGCAACATTGCGGCAAAGAGAGAGAGGTTGCAGAGAGTTGGTGAGTGGACGTGAGTTAATGATACGAAAGGCCTTCCTTTCTACTTTGTCTAGGAGTGCAGTGTGTGAGGATCCTCCCCATACATGTGAACAATACTCAATACAAGGACGCACTGTGCCCCCCAAGGGGTAAAGAACCCCTTGAGGCGGTTGAGCACACCCAGCTTCTGGGAGGCTGCCTTAGCAAGACTGGTAATATGGACCTTCTAAGAGAGAGCAGAAGAGAAAGAGACACCGAGAATATTGAGAGAAGATGAAGGATTGATTTTTGTATTATTGAAGTATAAGGGATAGTCTTCTGGGAGTTCCCGACGGGTAGTAAGATGGAGAAATTGGGTTTTAAGCATTAAAGGCAACAAGGTTTTCTCTGCCTCAATTGAAAATGGTAGTTAGATCAGAAGATAAGTGTTGTATGGCTCCATTACGTTTGTTTTTGAGGGATTGCTGGCTGGGGCATTCTGGAAAACTAAATGAGTAGTGTAAGGTATAGTCATCTGCGTATGAATGGAAGGGACTGAAGGTACAGTTGAGAAGATCATTTATGAAATTTAGAAAGAGTACAGGAGATAGGGCAGAGCCCTGAGGAACACCAGTTGATAGGATGAGGAAGTGAGCGATGACCGTCCACAACCGCAGCTATGGAACGGCCGGAAAGGAAATTAGAAACAAAGGTACAGAACAGATGGAGGGATAGAAACCGAAGGAGGGTAATTTAGAAATTAAAGATTTGTGCCAGACTCTATCGAAGGCCTTTGATATGTCTAGTGCAATAGAAAAGATCTCACCGAAATCCTGAAAGGAGGATGACTAAGAGTTAGTAAGATATGAAAGAAGATCACCAGTAGAGCGACCCTTAAGGAAGCCATACTGGCAATCTGAGAGTAGATTATGAGAAGAGAAATGCATAAGAAATTTGGAAGCAAGAATAGTTTCAATATCTTTAGAGATACAAGAGATGAGAGCAATTGGACGATGGTTGGAGAGTTGAGAGCAGTCACCCTTCTTTGAGATAGGTTGAATGAGAGCAAACTTCCAACTTGATGGAAGATAAAGTGGTTGGGCCAATACTTGTTTGCAGATTATGAGAATGGCAGTTGGTATTCCATGTGGACCAGCAGTTGTATTGAGTTTCAGCCTCGACATCAGTGCAAAGCATCCCAGAAATAGTGTCGGAAATATGTTGGCCATCGAATGTTGATGATAAAAGCTCTTGCGTGATGTCCCCTTCACCATTCCCAATATATTTTTGTTTAGGTGGGCAATGTGGAGGTGGCGGCAGTGAGCGGGGAGGTGGTGGCGGTGGTGGAGGGAGAGGCATGGAGGGAGGCGCTGCAGAAGGATGCACAAGGGACGCAGTAGGCCATAGACCGCATCACACAATATTGGGAAGAGGCCATCGCTCACACGGTACCCGAGGAACTTCACCGTAGTTTGTGTCAGCTTAGAGGTCAGTGTAAGACAGAGAGTCACAGAGAATATATGTGTAAGATATATATATATATATATATATACAAATAAACCCGTCATCTTCTCTCAATATTCTTGGTGTATCTTTTTTTCCGACCTCTCATGGAAAGATCATACTTCCTATCTATCTATCTATCTATCTATCTATTTCTGGACACCGTGATCCCCGAAGGGGTGGCCACGAACGAAATGCCCCCATGCACCTCTGTCCCCAGTCAGTTGATGCACCTTCTCCCATCCACCATCGCTTTCACGCATATACTTCTTATCTCCATCTTTCCACCTCTCGGTCTACCTCTCCCTCTCTGTCTTTCCACCTCACTCTCGTACGCTCTCTTAGTCTGGAGGCTCTGCGAGATTCCTGAGAGTTGAGAAGGAGGCTACAGCCAGGGCCTGCCAGCCCATATGGTCAGGAGGTCTATGGTAACTCTATGGAAACTAAGGCTTCTCATACGTTCCACATGGCCAAACCATCTCAAGGTGTTCCTTTTCACACTTTCCAGCACTTCTACATCCACACCACACCACTCTCGTACTCCCTCATTCGTCTGTCTATCCCTCCATGTAACTCCGCATACACCTCTCAAGTAACTCATTTCCACCTCTCTCACATTTGGTTTGAGTCTCTCCAGCAACATCCATGCTTCACTCCCATAAGTCAATGTCGGGATTACGACACTGTTATGCAAGGACTTCTTTACTTCCATGCTGACCACCCTATTTTTTGTTGTTGCTTTCAGCATTACTACAACCCTCTTCCCATGTTGCACCCTCTCCTGCACTTCTTCATCCATACTGTCATCTTTCTTGTTCTTGTTCTTGTTAGGGGGACCCGCAGAGGGCTGCTCTCGGGCAGCATGATATGCGGGGGTTGTGCAGGGTAATTATGAGCAAGGGATAGGATCGGGTCAAGGATTAGGGAGATAATGAGTAGTGATCCTATTTCTAAAGGAATGAAGAGTGGGGCTATTAACTATGTGAGATGGGAGGTGATTCCACTCTTGGATGCTGCAGAGAAAAAATGAATGTCTGAATATGTCCGTGCTTGCCTGATATGTGTGGTATTTTAAGTTGTGGCTGCATCTCGTAAATTGTATGTTTGTAGGTTGTAATTATGTATTTTTATCTATGTCCGCTAGATTGTTTGTGATTTTGTATAACATTTGTTGTCTGTGTATTTGTCTTCTTGTTACAAGGGGGTCTAGTTTAATGTCTTGTTTGAGCAAAGTGACTGATGTAGTTACTTAACACACCGCCCAAATACTTAAATGAGCTGATATTCTCTATAGCCTCACCATTCAACCTCACCTCACACTCTGTGGCTGCACCCCTTTCAAAGACCATAACCTTACTCTTCTCCGCATTTACATTCAGATTCCGTTTTTCACACACTGTTCCAAACATATTTACCAGACCTTGCAACTCCCATTCATTATCGCTCATCAAAACTGTATCATCGGCAAACAGCAGTACAGGCAACTTCCACTTGTTTCCTTCCCTTATAAGCGGTACACCAACATCCACTGTTCTTCCTTGTATTTCTTTCATGACTCCATTCATATACTGTATATATTGAACAACCATGGGGACATCACACACCCTTGCTTTAACCCAACATTCAGATCAAAGAACTCGCTCTGTTCATTCTCCGCACGTACTGCCGCCTTTGCACCCTCATACATGCTCTTCACTACTTTCATCAACTTGCCTTCTACTCTGTATATGCTCAGTACTTTCCACAGACCTTCTCTATCAACTCTGTCATAGGCCTTCTCCAAGGCCATAAAGGCAGCATACAGCTTTTGTTGCTTCTCTAGATATTTCTCCACAACACATTTCAGGGCAAAAATCTGATCTAAATATCCTCTTCCCTTCCTAAACCCGCCCTGCTCGTCACCTATCCATTTCTCCGTTCTCGCTCTCACTCTCTCAATCACTACCCTACTGTACACCTTCCCTACTACACTTAGAAGATATTTCCCCCGGTGATTACCACACACTCCTCTTTCCCCTTTACCCTTGTACAGTGGGACTATTATGTCAGTCTTCTAGTCATGAGGCGCACTTCCCTTCTCCCTTTCCAATTTACACATTTTACATACCCATTCGATCACTATCTCACCACCATACCTCAGCATTTCCCCATACATTCCATCTATTCCTGATGCTGTACTGTATTTCCTGGCGTTTCATTCCTTAAATTTAACAATTAGTTGAAGTACGCCTTCCATCTCTCGACTCTCTCTTGCTTTTTGGCTAACACTCGCCCATTTTTATCTTTTACACCTTCCCCCCCTAACTTTCTTGACCTCTTTCCAAACCAGTTTCTTACACTCCCTCCATTTTGTGAGTTATAGAGGTTAACGTTCGAGAGTTTTGGCCTACTTTTTTTTGGAACAGGGTATAGACTATAGATTGTACAGGAGTGGTCAGAAATTCTGGAACACCTCTTAACCCCTTCACTACCGGGGACGTCCTTTTGTGTGGTATTTTGGCCACTGTTAGAGGATTGTATTTAGTTTAGGAAAGATGTCTACCTATAAAAAGACTACAGAATAACTCGACCAACCCTTTTAACTACCACAGATCATTCTTAAGCTGCATAATATCGTCCAGAATATCTCGACTAATTCTTTTTAACTACCACAGATCCTTCTTAACCCCTTCTGTACCGGCAACGTCTTTTAATGTTAATTCTAGCTGTATTTATACGAGTTTGTCCAGCTTATTAAGGATCTGTGGCAGTAAAAAGGATTAAGTGAGTTAGTTCGAAGTCTGTTAACTGTCTGAGACCCTTTTTAAACTGAATAAAATCGTCTAATAGTAGCAAGAATAAAGTAAAAAGGTGTCCTGGTACAGAAGGGGTTAAGCTGCATATAATATCGTCCACATATAACTACATCAAATATAAACTACATCCCCGGTACAGAAGGGGTTAACTCCTTCTGTACCGGGGATGTCCTTTTAACTTTTCTCTGGCAACTATAAGACAATTGTATTCAGCTTAAAAAGGGCCACCAGATATGAACAGACTTCGAACTATCTCGCTTAACCATTTATACTACCACCGATCCTTCTTAACCCTTTGAGTACCAGCGACGTGGGTTATCTTCTATTCTAGCTATATTCAGACGATAGTATGCAGCTTAGGAAGGATCTGTCGTAGTTGAAAGGGTTGGCTGAGATAGTTTGAAGCCTTATTATAGCTAGAGGTCCTTCCTTAGCTGAATAAGATCGTCTAGTAGTTGCCAGAATATGATTAAAAAGACGTCCCCGGTACTCAAAGGGTTAAAGATAAACAAAGAGAATCACAAGTTCGTATAATGAGGCTTAAGGGAGCCCACCTGGCTTTTTTCTCTTTCTTTCCCTCTCTCTTTGGCTTGTATCCATTCGGCCCCATTCGGCCTACTGTTTTAGGACGTTTACCCCCATCCAGGTGTTAATATTTTCCTGGCGAGCGGTAGCGAGCCAGCATATATATATTTTTGTTTTGACAGCAAGCTAAATTTGTACATTTTTCGATAGAAAAATTTCTTCGGCAAAGCCGGATTTCTCCATACAATGCTTGCTCGCCAGGAAGATATCAACACCTTGATGGGTATAAACGTCTTAAAACAGTTGACTGAATGGGGCCGAAAGGATACAAGCCAGGGAAAGAGAGAAAATTAGAGAAAGATATAAAAAGCCGGTGACCCCCCTTAACCCTCGGGGCCCGGGCTGTCTCTCCAAAGGACGTACCTCGTATCCGGGCGATCTTGCCGAATATCAACAAAAGTAAACTAAGGCTAATCTCGCTTAATATATTACCTACATTAATCAAACATATATAGAAATGTGCGCCTTACCTTGCCGCGTAGAATAGCATTAAATAGAGCTCTCTAGCTCAACTGGTTCCGGAGTGATGGTGATGGAAGTGGAGGTAACTTTAGCCGCGTATTTACCTCGGCGCGTCCGAACACTCAACCGCGGCCCCGGCTACGACGCCCAGTTGCACTCGTCGCTCCACCCGCAATTTTGCCGGGAAGCGATTTGATAGTGTTTTATTGTTTATTATGTCATTTATTATAGTTATTATGTTATTTTCACTCAATAAAGTTATTTACATGAAGTTATTTGTGTCTCTGTCACTTATTACTTAGTTTTATTATTATTATTATGATTATAGTGTCACTTTCACTGGACTTTGATAATTGATAGTGTCATTTTCACTTTGATGTATTGTTAGGTAAGCTAATAATATATATAGTGTCAATTTCACTTGTTCATATTGTTATGAAGGCACTTCTTATTACTTGTGTGTGTCTTTTTCACTTATACTCAGTTTTATTATTATTATACTGTCACTTTCACCGGACTAGGCTTATTGATAGTGTCATTTTCACTTATTTATTGTTAGAAATATATATTTTAGTGTCACTTTCACTTGTTCATATTGTTATTGAAGGCACTTATTATTACTTATATGTGTCCTTTTCACTTATACTCAGTTATATTATTATTCTTAGCCTACATTTGAGTGTCACTTTCACTTGTTGTCACTTCCACTTCAAAAGTTTGTTAGAGTGTGGAAGTCGTTGAAGCAGGTGCCAGCACACAGTCCAACTTGACACTCGAGGCATTCCTAAGTGTTTTTTGTGGCTTTGCGGGGTCTTCTTGTTGTGTGGCTGCACACATGGCACCTCTTCTGCATTCTGGATTTAGTATTAGGACCCTGGAAAGGAAGGGCGTTGAGCTGGTGCTTCCTGAAAAAATCAGCACACCCCGTTCTGTCCAGCTGGCCTGGTCCTTGTAGTGGCCTCCCTGGTGTACCCACATGTTTAGCCAGGAGCTCAAGTAGCACCTGCTTGTGGAACTTCCGCAGGCACTTGTACTTCTTGACTCCTGGAGTCCTCAGACGGTAGATGTTGTAGGCATTGAGGACCGACATATCTACCGTATGCAGGATAAACTTCTTGTACCACCTGCAAAATGTTCGCAGGCAGTCGATGAAGCCCATCTGCATGTCGGACTTGTCAACGAGGTGCATGTTGAGGTTGTAATCCAGGACAGCAGCTGGTTTCCGGACGGGGTTCTTGGTTTTTCGGTCCACCTTCCCTGTGGCGACCATCTCGGCCTTGTGGCATGTGCTGAGGAGGTTGACCTTCCGCTGGTCATGCCAGTGGATGAAGAGGATGGGGCCACTCTTCTTGTGGAAGATGTCCGTCTTCTTCGTCTTGGTTGGGTAGCCTGGCATGCCCTTCCTCTTGCCCTTGACTGTGCCGACAGTTCCGGTCTTGCGGTCATGGAGGTACTTGGTCAGGATAGGCGACGTGTAGTAATTATCTGTGTAGAGGATGTGGTTTTGACTGAAGTGCCTCTCCATCATCTTCTTCACTACAGCGCCACCAAAACCAATGAGGGGGTCAGTCACAATTGCTCCACCCTTGCCGCTGTACACCACAAAGTCCAGCACATACCCCGTCAAACAGTCGCAGAGGACGAAGAGCTTGATGCCGAAGCGGTGTCTCTTGGACGGGATATACTGTCGGAAGTGCAGCCTACCACGGAACAGGACCAGAGACTCGTCGAGGCACATCTTCTGGAAAGGAATCAGGTAGGTGGTGAACCGATGATGTATCATGTCATACAGCTTCCTGATCTTCCATAATGTGTCGGGAAGGTGGACTGCCATGTTGTTTGTCAGGTGGAGATAGGAGAGGATGTCGAAGTACCTGTCCCTGGATATGTACTTGCCAAATGCTGGAGTCGTTATGATATCGCCAGTGATCCAGTAGTCTGCCAGAGTGTGCTTCCTGATATGTGTCATCAGCATTGTGAGTGCCAAGAACACATATAGTTCTGCCGAAGTGACAGCTCTCCATGCCACCATCTTGGCACTGGTCTTCCTCCCAAGAAAGTTGGCACAGATCTCATGATGGTTGTTGGCCTCCTCGACGAGGTATTCCATTACTTCATTGTCATAGAAGCCACAGAAAAGTTCACTGGGGGTAGCATCTGGGCCACAGGGAAATGTTGGTGACACCCCGGAACCCATCTGTACCTCGTCAAAGGCAGGACAATCTGGCTCAAAATCAGCTCCATCTGTCCACACAAACAGGTCGGATGCTGATGCTCGAGCACGTGCAGGTGCAGCAGACACACGCCCTGGACGCCCTGGCACACGCCCTTGGCCACGCGGACGCCCTGCACGCCCATGCCCACGCCCAGGGGCAGCGGCGTCGGCAGACTGACCACGTCCACGACCTCTCCCTCTCACTCGTCTTGTCGGGACTTCCTCTTCCTCCTCCTTTTCCTGTTCCTGTTCTTGTTCCTCCTCAGGCGACGTCAGGTCATCTGGGGCAATGTTGGGGTCATCAGCATCCTCTTCAGGAGACAATTCGGGTGAAGAAGTGAGCGGGCGTCTGGGGCGCGGGAGGCTGCGGGAGGTTCAACAATGGGAGCCTCGGCCTCGGGAGTTGGGCTCCTTTTGCGGCGAGCCGAGGGCTTCTCCGCATCAAATAATGCTCTGCGGTGTGTTGAGGGCTGTGGCACACTACTAATACCACTTGAAGAGGCCCTTTGCTCATCCTGAAGGAGAGATGAAGCCGAGGGCTGTGGGTGACCCACGCGGCGTCCCGGGTCAAGGCGTCGGGACAAAGGAATGCGGGTGGTTGCTAGCCCAGGGTCGGCGTCACTATCACTCTCTTCAGCTTCCCTAGCCTTTTCTGCGGCTGCCCTGCGTGCTTTTTTAGCTGCACTTTTCACCAGCGATTGTTTATAAAAATATTTGCCCACTTTCAAGGGCGTACGGGCAGGCAAAGAGGAAGGGCCTGGGGTAGGGCTAGGGCTAGGCCAAGGCTGACCTAGCAAAGATGGCGAGGGGGTAGGCCTAGGTTCTAGCACACTTGGAAGTTCAATAGCACCTTCCTGAAGCACTTCCACATCAGGATCATCACTACTGTCTCCCCCCTCAAATAAATCCACATTATCGTCGTCTCCAAAGCCAACAAAATCGTCATCTTCGCTTGCACTTATAATTGTTCTTTGTCCACCAAGCTTTCGCCACTGCTCTCTTCAATATCAAAAGTTCTCGCTGTATAGCACTATCACTCAACAAACGCTTCACTTTCTTTCGTCGAGCTTTCTTCTCGGTTGCTACAGGCGTCGAAGTTGCGAGTGGGGTAGCAGTGGGGTGCGCGGGAGGTTGCACCGAATCGGACGCGTCGGAATTAATTTTTTGTGTATAACTCGCTATGGCGGCCACGTAGGAACTGATAACGGTAGTAGTTGAGGCTTGGTGGCGCTGCGATCGCCCCTGCAAAGTAAAATTTGGCCGCGCGAATTTTGAAGCATGCTTTTAAGCACATGCCTTTTAACAAGACACCCGGGCTGCTGCCCTTCTTTCGCGGTGTCCTTTTAACCCTTTCACGCATTTATGACGCAGAGGTTGCCAGATTAGCAATAAGAAATAGAGTTCTCTCACTTTTATAATTACTTCTCCAAAATTAGTTTTCTGCCCACAGCTAACTCAAAGACAACTGCAGAGGTTGAAGTAATTAAACTAAATGTTTCTAAATACCCCTGATGGTAACAAAGGCTTTAAAGTATCCCTAATAGGCTCAAAACTGTGTCATATATCGGAGAGGGTTAACAGGATACCCAGGCTGGAAGGGTTAAGGGGCGATTTTCACTTAATTTTTTTTTTTTTTTATGGACCCACTTCTCTCTCTTTTTTAGTACCATTAGTTTTGAGATTTGAAGATGTTTGCTCCATAAGATTAGCGATTGCAAGACCTTTCACCCCATTTCTGTCAATATATTGACATTTCGTGCCATTTAGGTGTTGATATTTTCCTGGTGAGCGATAGCGAGCCTATTTTTTAGGAGGAATCGGTCTTCGGCCGGAATTTTTTTTTCTTCCAAAAAATGTACAAATTTATCTTAAAAAGGTGGGTGGGGGGGGGGTCTTGGCGGTATTTTTTTAAGCTTGAAGGAGGTCTAGGGAGGAAACTAAGGCTCATATAAATTATATACAGTATTGTTATGCCCTGTTTTTCTACAGGATTAACTTGGGTAATGTGAGTTCTAACTGACTGGGTATAGAAGGCTGCATGCACAAAACAAGGTATGAGGAATAGAGAACACAAAATAAGCACACGGTAACAAGACACACGATCACTTTTATTGATGTACACACTTCTATAGTTTTCTTGATGATGATTAATATGAAGCATAAGAAGATATGAATACTCGTACAAGACAAATGATAGAATTGAACAACACTAGCATTAAGTGGATCTGGATGGAGCCTAGTCTCCCACTTCCAACGTTCAGGTATTAATCTTCTGATCACTGGCTTTATTCACAAGTTTATATACTGGAGACCATAAATGTTACTTATAGATTCATATTCACTGTTAGATTTATCACTGGTAGCTCTGGTGCACAAGTAGTAGTTCACAGACTAGATTAGACACGTATTTTAGAGCACGGGAATTCTAGTAACCTCAGGGGGGTACTGATCTAAGTTTTATATTCTTGTATCAGAAACACATAGAACGCAAATCAGTGGGCGAACATCAGATATCACTAGGGTTTCACTTCTATGTAATAATATCTGGATATATGGGTAATTACGAGAGTTAATATCGCCTGTTAATTAATAAACACTGATACGCTTAGCACTTCCTAATGGAATGGTTATATATAAATTATACTGGGGCAAAGATATAGACACTTCATAGAAATATTAATAAGTGAGTCTCTAAATAGCACTGTAACACTGTAGCACTGATAGAGTGAATCTTGGGTAGTATTTGATTGGTCTGGTCCTGGTTATCTTGCGTCCGTGATGTTGGGGGCTAACGACTGGTTCCGCGCCGTCCAGATGGTCCATATGTAGAAAGTTCTCAAGACGGATCTCTTAGCGATCGTTGCTGGTTACACTCTTATATACCCTCTGGTTTCTAGACCTAAATCACAGATATTAGGATCTTCCTGTCAATCTGGATCGGAATTAACGCCAAGCGCATCTCACGTCGATCGCTCAGCTTCCCGGTCTGTATGAAAGTTATAAGGTGTACGTAGATTTCTTTTACGTGGACAGATCCTTCTATCTAAATCTGCCACGGAGTCTGCCGGCTCTGGAACTCAATTCTCAAGAACAAACAATGATAGAGCTAGAGGTCAACACAAGGGACCAGCCACTGTTTGGTGTCTATCTTTCAACTGATTTTACTGGGGGCTGGAGCTCTGTTTATAGGTTCGGTTTTGGACCCTGTAGGCAATAGGGATCTCGAGTTTTGATGGACTTATTTGAGCTCTCAATTGATACGGGAACTAGGTAAGGTGGTGATTACTGTTGTGGCACATGGCTGTATGGAGCCTTCATAATGTGATATAACTGAGCCTTAGTAAGAGGTACTATTTTGGCTATACTGGAAGTATTTAGGGGAGAGAGACTGGATCTACTTTGCGAGGAGGTTTGGGACATCTTTGATAGGAGCGTCTCTCTTAGATTGCTCAGTCTTCATTCTATGGTATAGCTGAGGTGCTAATTTGGTTATCGGAGTATGCAAGAAAGGTTAATGGGTTATTGTGGGTTAATAGAGGTTAGTAAGGGTGTTAGTCATACATGGTTAGTTCATTGATAGGAAGAATTCCTGTGCTACCTGGCAATGACCCGGAAGTCAAAACAGGGGTCAGGTGTACCTCCGCAGGGGTAGGGGTCTCCCTCCTCGGGTGGGTGAAAGGGGTAGGTGCGCGTCCTCTCTCTGTGATGGTCGTCTGGGCGGCTGTGGCTGGGGGCTTGCCATATTACAAGTGTTTGTAATAACCCTCTGTTTATGAGACAGATGTGGGTGTTTGTAATACCAAAACCGAAGGTGCCTTGATCAGCTGGTTTAATTGGTTGGGTTGTTAATTGCATGGTTTGTTGGATGTAGTGGAGACTGGGTTGCTAACTCTGCCACATTTATCTAGAAGTATGGCAATAGAGGTTAGTCACTGGCGAGGCGGCTAGCCTCGCACTGACGATCATTTGGTACAAGGTTGTGAATGGGTTGTGAGGGAATAGATGGCATGCAAAGGGTTAGTAAAGTTCTAATGGTGTTCCTTCCTACTGGGGGAAGGTAGGCTGGATAGGAGTATATATACAAAAGGTTTGAGAATGTTAGTAACGGAAAAGTTAAGGATATTCAGGGGGTATGGTGGAGAGGCTAGGTCAGGAGGGAGTCGAGGAGCGTGGGGGGGTTAACGAGAGGGAGAGGGTTAAGGGGGGCTACGTGGAAGTTTGACCCTAAGGTCTCTGGGCGTAGGGGTGGCATTAGGCTACAGTTGGTATCTTAGACTGGGGGTTAACGACAGGGAAGGTAGGTTAATCAAACGCTACCGGGGGATGAGCAATAGGTGGTGGTATATGAGTCTGGAAATTATAGAATCATGTGGACTGTGGGGAAGATGAGGTTAGCTGTAGGTGTGTGCTTGACTGTGGATAAAAGTAGAGAAAAACATAGTGTATTATTACTCGTCAATACGATGGGTTATGGACACTATTAGTTGACACGATTTCTTGCTGATCTAGTTGTCCCTGGGAACTGCGTTTTCTATGAAATATATACCAAAGAAAGCGGCAGTTCGTAGGGGTAGCTTCGTTATTGTTTCGTGGTAGATATGCGTCGAGACAATGGTAAAAGAGGGTTATCTATACAATCTCTGGTTGGGGTAAGAATTAGAGTTACTGCATGGTTGCTAACATCTTCAGTCATTATCTCTGTCTAGGTCTTACAGGAATAATGGTTATATATACAATGATGTACCCATGGGTATCATCGTGTACTTAATCTAGGGGGGGGGGGGGGCAGGGGTTCTTACATAAGATTCCCTGGTTTGATGAACATGGAATAGAATTGGGCAATACAGGAACAATTGAATTTCCTATACCATCTCGTCTGTGCAGGAATATAGTTACTGGATTGCTCGCGGCATCTTCAGTCGTGAGCTCTGGCAAGATAGGGCAGGCGTAATGGTTGCACGATGGTGTATCCATGGGTATTATAGTTTCTTATCAATTATGACATGGGGGTTAACATAATACTTCTCGGATGGAAGAACATACATAGATTTATGGGGGCGGTTTGTCTTCAGAAACTTAGTATGGCAATACAAGGTATTTTAGGGTATGCTGATATTGATATCTTAACTTAGGGACAGGGCATGGGTGTATTAAATTAAGGTGTATTCATGTTCATCATCATGTAGGTAGAGTCTGGCGGGTAAGAGGTGTAGGACACGAGGGGTAGTGGATACGCGAGGTGGGGGAAGGGTCAGTGGTTAGAAGCGATAGGCAGGTGTGGTTTGGAGCTGCTTAGCCCTGCGGGCTTCGGCCTGTCTGAACTGGTTGGCTTGGTGCCTTCTCTCCTTCTTTCTTCTCTCACGCTAATCTATGGGGCGTCTGTCCTCACCTGGTCCTTTCGTTCTGTGAGCCTTTCCTTAGGGTGTTTCTGTTCCCGTTTCTTTGTTGTTCTCGCTCGTGGCTTCCGTGGTGGGCTTCTCGTTCTGGGGCATTTTACTTCCCTCTCCTTCGTTGTAGGCTCGTCGTCGAGCCTCAAGGGTGAAGTAAAGAGAAGTATAGTCATGGTGGGTCATTTGGAGGGTGTGTAGAAGGTCCCACCAGGCAAGAGAGCGAGGGTCACGTTTCTTGTGCAGGTCTATGTAGACCTGTAGGAATGTGTCTTCGGTGTTGTGGAGGGCGGCTTCCCGGGCTTGATGTGGCCGTTGTAGACGGGCTAAGCGTCCTGTGGACGTTTTTAATTTAATACGTCTTATGAACGGTGTGCATTCGTCCTCAGTGGGGGTAGGGACGGGAGCGACGAATGGTGTGGATGTGTTCATGGTGGAGGTCAGGTATTGAGTGAGGTGTGTGGGACTGACAGGAGGTCTCTTCAGTGTGGTGAAGGGGTTAATAACTGAAGGGGAGGGACTAAAGGCGCGGTTACACATGCCCGAGTTGCCCGAATCGGTGACAAAAGTTGCTGCGTGGAGCAACTTTTGCGCCCCAAGCAACTTTTTCGGGACCCATTAGTCACCCGAATAGGGCAACTTTTGCATCCCGAACGTACGGGACGCATCGCCTGTTGCGGCAACTATAAATATGGGTTGCATGCAATAGTAGTAATGTGATAACTATATATATGATGTGCAAGCATTAATATACTATAATAATGCTCAATCCTTAAATATATATGTCATCACAGTATAATATTCAATAGATTGGGATGAGATAAAACGGTTTAATCAAGAAGTAGGCTACGGTATGAATGTGAAATTTCAAGTTTGTACAAATAGCCTACAATATCTTTAGGCAAGAATGGGAAGAATATTCTCTCAAGGGATTGAATGTATCGTATATCGGTTATCATAATCAACTTACAATTATAATTTGCAACAGTAAACTATTTGTTATAACTAAATATGAATAATAGCATCGTTACTGCAATGGTTAGCCTAATACTTCCTTCAGTATTACAAATGATGTATTCTGTATTCTTTGTAAACTTGATTAAATACCGTATTTATGCATTATAGGTTCGGTTAATGCGACGTGCTAAATAGTAGGCTACTCTTTACATAACTTAGTAGCCTACATGTACAGTATACGGTAATAGTGTTTGGCGTGAATTAGTAGGCTATGTCGTGGACATATATTCCATATGTAGCCTATAGCCTAAATAGGCCTATATATATATATATATATATATATATATATATATATATATATATATATATATATATATATATATATATATACAGTAGGCTATATTAATATAAATAAGTTTTAATACTTCTAATGATAATATGACAGGTGATATCCGAACCTTAAGAGCTATAAAATACCACATGGAACACATAAAATCGTACATATAATACAGTAAACACAAGCAAGGTAAGAAATACTGTCACTGCCTATTTTAAATGTGTAATACGTAAAGCAAGGCCTGTGATTGGCTAAACCGGGTGAGCCCGGGCCAGCCAGTCTTCTCTCTCGCTTTCTTCTTGGTTTATCATATCTTTATCTTGCTTGTGCTTTATCTTGCTTTACGATATATACGTTATTATTGTGTTTCCTGTGTTCTTTAACCCTTATTTAGCGGCGAGCAACATAAGTCGAGTTAAATAAAGCTGGACTATGTGGCGGCGCTCGACATAACTCGAGTGGCAATTTCAGCACGTAATGTGGCTGAGAGAGAGAGAGAGACAAGTGGTGGCAGGAGACTAGCGAGCGTATGACTGCTCCAGACCACCGCGGCGAACCTACTGACACAAATCTCAGCTCCCTCCTCCCTCTCTCACTCGCTACATACTCAATTATGTACTGAAAGTACCGAATTACCTGCTTTTTGCACTCGCGTTGCACGGTTATTGCAAGAAAACTATCCATCATACAAGGATCGTTATGGTGTCATTCGAAAGCTCTGTTTATGCCCTTTCAGGGATAGGTACTTGTTTTACGTTCTGGGTCTTATTTAGGCATGAAAATGATCACGTAAACAGCCCTATTTTGGCTAAAAACACCCCGCTGTGCGGTACACATAAATAAACCGCATAGGCCGCTCGTAAGGTGTTAAGAGCTCTTTAGATTCGGATAGTACTGTAATTTATTAAGTAATCATTAAAATTACTTAAACATATCTAGTTTAATGAATAAATAAGGAACAATACAGATAATAAATAAATTATCAGGGTAATGATAAGATAGCCAATCATGAGCGTCCTGCTGTTTCAACTGACTTGTATACCGGGTATGCTCAGCTTTATCATAGGGATTGTGATGTATTAATAGCGTGACGGGAAGCTAAAACGGCCGAATTAAGACCAATTAATTTCGAAATGAAAACGAAAGAGTGTAGGCTACGGGAGCTAGTGCTACGAGCAACTCTCTTCCTGCATGTGTAACCACTTGTTTTTGGGTCTCAGAAAAGTTGCCCGTAGTGGTGACAAAAGTTGCTTGGGTGGCAAAAATTCGGGCATGTGTAACCGCACCTTAACGCGTGAAGGCGGAGCTGGGGGTGAAGGGGGGATATGAGTCTGGGGTTTTTGGGGTTGTCTTGGGTGGTGTTGCAGGCTGGGAAAATATATGGAGGCAATGTGCAATATTGGTTTAGGTAAGGTGCGTGATGGAGGTGTGTGAGAAAGGGGTGTGTGTGTTGTGTGGCTTGGGCTTTTAGTGGAAGAAAGGGGTTTTGTTTTACATAACGGTCTTCAAATCTGATGGGTCTGTTGATGATTCTACCTTTGGCGGTTCTGGTGGGAAGGTAGATTTTTGTAGTGGGACTTGAGTCGCTCGACGATGTTTTATATTGAGGGGAAGAACGCTTTACAGGTGGAGGACATTTAGTGGGGGGTGATGTAGGGGGTTATTTGAGAGGTAGATGCGTGTGGAGGTTTTTGTCGAGTGAGGGTGGTAGGAGGAATGGGAGAGGATTGGGTGAGGGTATTGATGGGGGTTCTCGGAGGGGCGACTTTGTGGGGGGATTTAAGTGGGGGTGTGGAGGTCGGGTACGTCATTTTGGAGGGGCTTTGGTTGGGAGTTACTTGTGTGGTAGACGTGGTGGGTGAGGAGGGGTTGGTCGTTGGCATAGGGTAGTCTTTAGGGGGAGGTTGGTTGGGGGTTTTATGAGATGATGAGGTTGGTTGATGCGTGGGAGGGGTTGCAGGGATAGTGGAGGGGAAAGGGGTGGATGCGGGGGGGGGGGGGGGGGGCTAGACGAGTGGGTAGTGAGTGGAGGTTTAATTGGGAGGGTTGGGGGTAGGAAAGTGTGTTGGGTGCATTCTTTGGTGGGGTTGGTGATTTGATGGTGGTGGAAATAGGTGGTTTTGTGAGAGTTTGGTGGGGGGGCAGATCTAGAAGGTCATTCGGGGTGATGAGGTGGGGGTTGAGAGGGGATGAGGTTGAAGGGGAAGGTATTTGCTTTCGTGGGAGGGTGGGGGTGGTTATTTTTGGAATATAGTTAGAGGGGTGATGGTGTTTGCTTGTGATTATTCGTCTTCTTTCCCTTTGTGGAGGAGAATTCGACGAAGAAGAAGAGGAGGAGGAGGATAGTGGTCTGGCAGCTCTACGGAACTTTGTTATCAGGGTGTGTTTTCTGGAGGGTTTAAAAGATTTCAGTCGTGGGCGTAAGTTGTAGCATGAGGTGACTGGGGTAGATTGTGTGGTGCGGTTGGGTGTGTACTTGGTTTTAGGTGGGGGTGGTGGTTTTCTTACTGTGGTGCCTGGTGGAGGTACTTCAGGGCTAGACGGGAGGGTTTCTGTTGTGGTCGGGGTTGTGGGTGGAGGTTTTCGTACTTTGATATTTTGGGGAGGTACTTGACTATCAGAAGTGAAGGAATTGGTCATGGTGGAGGAAGGTGTGATAGTGGGGGCTTGGGGTTTGTGGAGGTTAGTTTGGGGGGTATGTTGAGGAATGATCGGCAGGTTCTGTGCTGGAGGGTTTAGGCCTTTAGGGGTTTGTAGGGGAACATTTATAGCCTGAGTGGGAGGGGTAGTTCAATTCAGGGTCGGACGTGTGGGGTGGGGTAATGTCTTGTGGTTTTAGAGGTTTAAATGCTCGGACGAATCTATTTCTGAACGTGCGAGTCACGCCGTGATAATCAATGATGACTTGATAGGCATTTGGGACTTTGATGATGGTGTAGGGTCCGACATAGCGAGGGCCTAATTTGTTGGTGACAGGGAGGTTGGCTACCATTACGGTGTCATGGATGGCGAAAGGGTTTTTATCATCGGGGTTATCATTTTTGGTGTTTTGACAGGTTTGGGCGGTATGGAGGGTGTTTTGCATATGTTGCAATGGGTCAATTGTGGAGGTGTTGGAGGGGAGGTGAGTGTGATGGTGGAACGGCAGTAACAGGGGGGGTACGCCGTAAACACGTTCATGAGGTGAAATACCGTCTTCTCGGGGACAGGTGTTCATGCCCCATTGTATCATTTTTATCTGTGATGGCCAGTCTGAGGTGTTAAGAGCAATCATTTTGGTACGTAACTGGTTGTTGATGGTGCGATGGCTGCGTTCGCATATAGCATTTCCTTGAGGCCAGTACGGGGATAAGTGTTTGATCTTAATACCGCATTGTTGGGTGAACTGGTGCCAAACGTGTCCACTAAATTCGGGGGCATTGTCGGATAGAAGAGCAAGGGGAAGGCCGAATATAGGGAACACTTCTGTGGCAAGCAGTGCGGCGACTGTGGTGGCTGTGTGGTCTTTAACTGGGCAGGCTATTAAAAAATTTGAATATACGTCAACAAATGTGACGATATAGCGGTTGCCAGCGTAAGAAGGAAACGGCCCATGATGTCGAGGGATAGGACCTGGAACGGTTTGTTGGCAGAAATGGTACCAGCTGGGCCTGGGGTGCGTGATCTATCCTTCCCCAATAAACAAGGTTTGCAGGATTCTGTCACGCGTTGTGCAATCTTGGAGGGGTTGGGGGTCCAGTACTGATTCGCGAAGATTTTTAACATTTTCTTTTGTCCAAGGTGTATGCCATTTCCCTCGTGGATGGCAATCATGTAGTCATGGGCAATGGTGGGGTTTAGGACTATGTGACCGGAGTCTGTGGCAAGTTGATCTCCCCAGCGAGTCAGTTTCTTGAAGATATTTAACGGTATCCAGGGTGGTCTGATCCTTGTTTCCCAAGATTGAATTAGTGAGGGGGCTGGGGGGGAATTATGTTAGTTGATGGGGGTATGTAAGAGCTCAGTGTTTTGTAAGGCGGCTAGATTGGTGGGGGGGGGTCTTTCGGTACTGGCAAACGTGACAGGGCGTCTGCATTGGTGTGAAGTTTACCTGGACGATACTGTATTGTAAAATCGTAGTCCTCTAGTGTCTCTCTCCAGCGTACCAAGATGGCTGAGTTGGTTTCGCACCTACGCAACCATTGCAAAGATTGATGGTCGGTTATTATATCTAGTTTCGCGCCCAACACAAATGACCTGAAGTGGTTGAGTGCCCAAATGATCCCTAGGCACTCTCTCTTGGTGGCTGCATAATTCTGTTGGGCTTGGTTGAGTGTGGAGCTGGCATACGCTATCACATGTTCCTCTCCGTCTCTTACTTGAGCTAAAACTGCACCAATGGCGTACAGAGATACGTCGGTATAAAGACGGAAAGGTTTATGGTAATCAGGGAAAGCGACAATAGGGGCTTGGATCAGCTTTTGTTTCAAAGTGTTAAAAGCGAGGTCTCTTTCAGGTGTCCAGGTGAATGTGGTGTCCTTGTGGGTGAGTTGGTGGAGGGGTCTGGCTATTGCGGCAAAGTGTGGGACGAAACGTCTGTAGTATGTGGCTAAACCTAGAAAAGAACGTACTCCTTTAACGGTGGTGGGTGGGGGTTGGTTTTGTATGGCTTGAAGTTTCTTGGGGTCTGGTGCAATGCCATGTTCAGATATTACGTGGCCGAGGAAATCTACCTTATTTCGTGCAATCTCGCATTTTGAGGGTTTCAATTTCAGACCGGCAGCTCGGATTATTTGAAGAACTTGTTTCAACCTGAGGAGGTGTTCTTCCCAGGTTTGTGAGTACACAATGATATCGTCTAGATACGCTAGGCAGGTTTCCCAGGTAAGGCCATGTAATACCGCTTCCATCAAACGGGAGAAAGTGGCGGGTCCGTTGCAGAGGCCAAAAGGTAGGACGTTAAATTCGTAGTGGTGGCCACCACTAGTGGAGAATGCTGCTTGCAAGTCGAGGGTAGTGAACCATCTGGATCCGTATAGGGAGTCAAGGGAATCGTCTATCCTGGGTAATGGCGTAGCGTCCTTAATGGTTACGTCATTCAATCTCCTGTAATCTACGCAAAAACGGGTTGACCCATCTTTCTTTTTTACTAGGACAACAGGGGAAGACCAGGGGCTGATGGACGGGGTAGCAATTCCGGCCTCTAACATCTCTTGGACTTGGCGTTCCTCTTCCTGGCGTTGTATGGGATTTTTTCTACGGGATGGTTGTCTTATGGGGGGGCCTGTGGTGTTAATGATGTGTTGTTCAACATCGGTCTGTCCTATTTCAGTGGGTTGTTGGGCAAATACGTCACTGAACTCTAGCAATAGTTCGTACATGCTGTGTTTTTGGTGGTCGGATAAAGTGTCAGGGAGAGGGGGTAATTTGAGACTGGTAGGGGTTTCATTGGAATCTATGGGGAGGTCATCAAATGTTTCGAGGTCTCCTATGATGAGGCTTTTTGGTAATGTCAGGGATTCTTCAGAGATATTGGCCACTAGAATGTGGTTTATGCGAGCGGAAATGATGGCGGGTTGTAGGAGGCAACGATTGGGGTTGGTGGATGTGGTAGTGGGGGAAAATATCATGTGAGTTTGGGGTATGGGTCGAAGGTTAACCCATTTTTGATGGCGGGGGGGAATTTGACATTTATCTTGAACTACAGCTGGGCTAATGATGGTGGGGGACCGACTGGTGAACAGGTGCTCGGTACGCATGGGGGGGGGGGGGAATCACTTTGGTGGGGGTCACGCGTGAGGGGGGGATTAACGGCGCGTGTGGGAGGATCAGAGTGGTGAGGTGTGAGTGATTTAGAAAACGGAATTTGTTGGTGGAACTGCGGAGGGTTGGTGGGGGAAGAGTTAGGTATAGAACATGGGTTATTGGTGGAGGACTGATGTACTGATTTGTGGTTGTTAAAAGGACGAATTTGGGGAGTTTTGTCGGTGGCAGTGACGGTTTGTTTAGAGGTTATATGGGATTGGTGGGTTTGTCTGTCATGAGGGGGTGAGTCAAGTGTGGGGTTTTGAAGTTTTTTAGGGGTGTGAATTGTGTGGGGGTGGAAGGGAGCTACTGACGGAAAGCTGTCACAAGGGAAATTTTGTTGGTTGTGGAATAGCTGAGCATTTCTGGGGGCATGGGGAAAACATTGTTGGGTACATAGGTCGGCATTTTCCCTGGAAACATGTGTACATAAATATTTGGTAGAATGGTTTTTACATACATAAGAGTCTGTCCTGGAAACATGGGAGGATTGATCCTGGACAGAGTTAGGAGAAATGGGGGGGTTTACATCATTGAGTTGCTTGGACTTGTCTTCTTTCGTTTGTTGAGGCATTTTTTCAACGGAATGAGTGATATTTTGAGAGAACTCGGAGCAAGGGGGATTAGGAGTTACCTTAGTGCTAGCTGCAACTTGGTAATCTTGACTCAGAGTTTGTTGAGTGTGGAGGTGTTTTTTCTTTTTGTGAACTGGTTTCTGCGTGATTGGTTTGTCAGAGGCTTTGGGTTGGATTTTTTTTTTGAATGAGATCAGCCTCTGGCCGCAGTCAACCTGGGCCTGGAGTTTTTGAAGGAGGTCAAGTCCAAGGAAACCATCGTAATGTTTACAGTGGGAGGAAAATACTGTGAACGGGTGATAACAACGGGCATGGGGGGCAGGAGTAGTTACTGACAGGGGCAAAGTGTCTCCTAGGAGATTTAAGTAGGTATCAGTAGCTGAGATTAGTTCTGATTTAGTAGGTAACAAGGGGCCAAATAGTCGGTGGTGTTGATCATAATAAGACTTGAACAAACATGACTTAGCAGCTCCAGTGTCGATTAACAAGCTGACAGGAATGTCCTTGATTTTGGCCATGTAGTAAATGGGGGCAGTGCGATCAGTTATGGCGTCCCCCGCCGAGGCCATCGTGGGCGGGGGATACTTTAAAAATCCTGGGAGTCGGTATCTACCTCCTCCAGGGTTTCCTCGGTATCGTCTGAGGTCATGATATGGGCTATGTCTTCGGTGTGCATTTCCTCCATTTCTTCCTCTTGTCCCAACTCCTCTTCATTTACAGAAATGCGAGGAGTAAAGGGGCGAGGTTTGGCAGAGTCACAAATTTGATGGAGGGCACACTTAGCACTACAGGCAGGGAAATCATAGGGGTTGATAATCACTAATGTAGGGTTCTTACTTTGGTAGGTGTTGTAGGTTTTGTTCCGGTTGAAGATTCTGCGTGGCTGGGTAGGTTGGAACTGGGGCCTACTGGGTTGGGGCTTGCCGGAAGGGTAGGTAGGTTTGTTGTGGAAGGATGAGGATGGGTAGGCATTCTTGGAGTTGAAGGTTTGAGCCTTGGGGTTTTGGTTGTCGAGGTGCTGCGGGTGTGTGGGGAACCTCTTGATTACAGCGATTTGGGTGGGTGTTTCTGTGCGCACGGCCAAAATACGTCGGATCGTGATGAGATCTTTTTGATATCCGACGAAATCGTGCACACGGAAATGATCTTTTACTGCTGAGGGCAATATTGATACAAGGTTGACCAGAATCTGCTGTTCTTGCTGGATTCTGGTCAATGTGTGGAAAGACACTTTGATATGTTGGGCGATCTTATTCACTGTGGCATCTAGATCGCCTTCGAATTTAGTGTCTTGGATACGGGTGTGGGCCACGAAAACGCCCAACGAAGGCTTAATGGCCTCTATCACTATTGGGCGAAATTCGTCCCGTGTGAGAGCAGGGTGCACTTGGTAGGCAACCAGGGAAACGGCTTTTCCCAGGTGCGTTAATGTCACGGCTATCTTTTCTGCGTCCGTGGTATAAACTAGGTCAAGTACGGGTTTCACTATGTCCATGAACGTTTCGATCTCGTAAGTTTCCCCATCATAATGTGGGATGGGGATGTGAGAACGGTGCGCCATGATGTTATCGTGTTCTGGCTGTTCCAAACTTGCAATGTAATGCAACCTTTTATCCGAATCAAGAACCACCGCTGCCACCAATGTTATGACCTGTTTTTCTACAGGATTAACTTGGGTAATGTGAGTTCTAACTGACTGGGTATAGAAGGCTGCATGCACAAAACAAGGTATGAGGAATAGAGAACACAAAATAAGCACACGGTAACAAGACACACGATCACTTTTATTGATGTACACACTTCTATAGTTTTCTTGATGATGATTAATATGAAGCATAAGAAGATATGAATACTCGTACAAGACAAATGATAGAATTGAACAACACTAACATTAAGTGGATCTGGATGGAGCCTAGTCTCCCACTTCCAACGTTCAGGTATTAATCTTCTGATCACTGGCTTTATTCACAAGTTTATATACTGGAGACCATAAATGTTACTTATAGATTCATATTCACTGTTAGATTTATCACTGGTAGCTCTGATGCACAAGTAGTAGTTCACAGACTAGATTAGACACACGTATTTTAGAGCACGGGAATTCTAGTAACCTCAGGGGGGTACTGATCTAAGTTTTATATTCTTGTATCAGAAACACAGAACGCAAATCAGTGGGCGAACATCAGATATCACTAGGGTTTCACTTCTATGTAATAATATCTGGATATATGGGTAATTACGAGAGTTAATATCGCCTGTTAATTAATAAACACTGATACGCTTAGCACTTCCTAATGGCATGGTTATATATGAATTATACTGGGGCAAAGATATAGCCACTTCATAGAAATATTAATAAGTGAGTCTCTAAATAGCACTGTAACACTGTAGCACTGATAGAGTGAATCTTGGGTAGTATTTGATTGGTCTGGTCCTGGTTATCTTGCGTCCGTGATGTTGGGGGCTAACGACTGGTTCCGCGGCCGTCCAGATGGTCCATATGTAGAAAGTTCTCAAGACGGATCTCTTAGCGATCGTTGCTGGTTACACTCTTATATACCCTCTGGTTTCTAGACCTAAATCACAGATATTAGGATCTTCCTGTCAATCTGGATCAGAATTAACGCCAAGCGCATCTCACGTCGATCGCTCAGCTTCCCGGTCTGTATGAAGGTTATAAGGTGTACGTAGATTTCTTTTACGTGGACAGATCCTTCTATCTAAATCTGCCACGGAGTCTGCCGGCTCTGGAACTCAATTCTCAAGAACAAACAATGATAGAGCTAGAGGTCAACACAAGGGACCAGCCACTGTTTGGTGTCTATCTTTCAACTGATTTTACTGGGGGCTGGAGCTCTGTTTATAGGTTCGGTATTGGACCCTGTAGGCAATAGGGATCTCGAGTTTTGATGGACTTATTTGAGCTCTCAATTGATACGGGAACTAGGTAAGGTGGTGATTACTGTTGTGGCACATGGCTGTATGGAGCCTTCATAATGTGATATAACTGAGCCTTAGTAAGAGGTACTATTTTGGCTATACTGGAAGTATTTAGAGGAGAGAGACTGGATCTACTTTGCGAGGAGGTTTGGGACATCTTTGATAGGAGCGTCTCTCTTAGATTGCTCAGTCTTCATTCTATGGTATAGCTGAGGTGCTAATTTGGTTATCGGAGTATGCAAGAAAGGTTAATGGGTTATTGTGGGTTAATAGAGGTTAGTAAGGGTGTTAGTCATACATGGTTAGTTCATTGATAGGAAGAATTCCTGTGCTACCTGGCAATGACCCGGAAGTCAAAACAGGGGTCAGGTGTACCTCCGCAGGGGTAGGGGTCTCCCTCCTCGGGTGGGTGAAAGGGGTAGGTGCGCGTCCTCTCTCTGTGATGGTCGTCTGGGCGGCTGTGGCTGGGGGCTTGCCATATTACAAGTGTTTGTAATAACCCTCTGTTTATGAGACAGATGTGGGTGTTCGTAATACCAAAACCGAAGGTGCCTTGATCAGCTGGTTTAATTGGTTGGGTTGTTAATTGCATGGTTTGTTGGATGTGGTGGAGACTGGGTTGCTAACTCTGCCACATTTATCTGGAAGTATGGCAATAGAGGTTAGTCACTGGCGAGGCGGCTAGCCTCGCACTGACGATCATTTGGTACAGGGTTGTGAATGGGTTGTGAATGGGTTGTGAGGGAATAGATGGCATGCAAAGGGTTAGTAAAGTTCTAATGGTGTTCCTTCCTACTGGGGGAAGGTAGGCTGGATAGGAGTATATATACAAAAGGTTTGAGAATGTTAGTAACGGAAAATTTAAGGATATTCAGGGGGTATGGTGGAGAGGCTAGGTCAGGAGGGAGTCGAGGAGCGTGGGGGGGTTAACGAGAGGGAGAGGGTTAAGGGGGGCTACGTGGAAGTTTGACCCTAAGGTCTCTGGGCGTAGGGGTGGCATTAGGCTACAGTTGGTATCTTAGACTGGGGGTTAACGACAGGGAAGGTAGGTTAATCAAACGCTACTGGGGGATGAGCAATAGGTGGTGGTATATGAGTCTGGAAATTATAGAATCATGTGGACTGTGGGGAAGATGAGGTTAGCTGTGTTGATATGGGTATATATATCGGGTTCTTAATGAGACACACTGGATAGGGGTTCACATATATTGGGGGGGGGTCTGGTTACATGCCTCTTGTCGTCAAGGGAGGTTTAGGAAGCCATGCCTTGATATCGGCTCGCCTGTAGATTATATATTTAGCTTACAATATTAATACCAATATTGTAACATCCTCTCTCTTTTGAGAAGATAGCTACCAGTGAAATTGGTATTATAAGAATAATTATATTTTGACATTTTGAGGTCCCCTAGGATTATTAAGTAATGCATATTCTATTATGGCACATGAGCTAGAGTAATAATAGTACCAATATGATTTATAAAATTGTACAGTACTATGATTTGTTAAGTTACTGGTACTGTACTGTATACAGTATGTTACCGGTACAGTAATTAGTGTTTTAGTACAGTATGGAATGTGATTAATTTTGTTAGAATATTAATCTATTAGTATGTAAATATGAGATATGAAGTAGATGAGGTATATTAGTCATATCTATTGATATGGTATTACAAGACTAGGTGAGGTAGGTTAATTATTAGTTGATAATACTGTTCTACATGAGAATATCCACAAATAGTGAATATATATGATACAAAAATATATTGTATACCCTTGTGCCAACTAAACATAAAGAATCTATTTTATGAGATTATATGGGATTAGTAATTGTTGGTATATTAGTAAAGTTAGTACATTAGAACATTAATATTCAATGTTCTGAAAATGACAAAATGTTTCATGCAAAGTTATTGGTTATATCATGCAGGATTAGTAAATTAGTAACAAAGGTTATATGATTGACTTAAATTTATAGATCCTGATACCCAGTAACGTACTCAAAATCATCCAATCTCTTTCCTTTCGCATTACAATTTCTTTGCATACCGATCTGCATTATAATATCCTTACACTCCCATTCACATTACAAAACCTTTATCATTCAGACTGTAATGTTAGGTTATTCAGACTGTAATGTTAGGTTACTCCTCATTCAGTGGCTTCAGTCGTATTCTCACTCACTTACTCCATTTAGATATTCTTTCTCATCCTGTAACATTCTCATCCAGCATTTACATTTCTGCCAGTGCCTCATCTCATACCAGCATTAGACTGTTAGTCAGACATGCAATCAGTCATACCGGTACTGTACTCTTACCTGGTCATGTCAAACTCTCGGTACCTGGTAGGTAATACATTCCTATTCCGTCTCACGCTCGTCCTGTTCTCATGTGTAGTGACAGGTTCATCAAGTCTACCGTGTATGTCTCTCACGTGTCTGTTGTTTGTGTAGACTGGAACACATATGTCTGTATAATTCCTATCTGTAGATCTAATGGTTGTGGTGTTGTCTGTATTAGTGACTTTTCCATTATTTCTTATGTCAGCGTTTTCACTTGTCATCCGTAAATGACCTCTATTTCGTCTTATCGCTCCATTTTCTGTCTCCACTTCATACGATCGCTCGTCTAATCTCCTGGTTACAACTCCTCGTTCCCACTTCTTCTTGCCTAGTGATGTTGGCTTGATTCGCACCACGTCTCCTTCAACCAATGGTTCCAAAACTCTCGAACCTTTGTCGTAGTATTTCTTGCTTTTGAGATCTTTCAGCATCTTCTTCCGCTTCACTCGCTCCAACATAATTCCTTTCGGCTCCAACAACTTGCTAGTAGTCGGCAGTAACGTCCTCGTACGTCGACCAAAGTTGAGTTGCGCTGGACTCTCTTCCAAATCTTGCATAGGCGTATTTCTGTAGTCTAGAATCGCCAAAAACGGATCTTCACCACTCTCGACAGCTTTCTTGATTAGTTTCTTCGCCGTCTTGACCGCTGATTCTGCTTTACCGTTAGACTGGGGATGATGTGAGCTGCTCGTTCGATGTTCAAAGTCATACTTCTCCGCGAATTCTTGAAATTCTTCACTGCTGCACTGCGGACCATTGTCACTAACTAGTACATTTGGCAGTCCATATCTTGCAAAGTGCGCCTTCAACTTCCTGATAACAGCGCTTGACTTAGTGTTTTCCAGGAAGTCAACTTCCCAGAAATTACTGAAATAGTCCACTGTAACAAGATAGTTGTGACTCTTGATTGTCATAAGGTCTACACCTACTTTCTCCCATGGTCGGCTGGTTTGCTCATGAGTCATCAGAGGTTCTTTTTGTTGAGCTGTAGAGTATGTGTTACAAATTTCACACTCTGAAATGAATTGCTTCATCTCTGCATTCATTCCTGGCCAAAACAAACATTCTCTTGCGCGTCGTAGACAACCTTCAACTCCCATATGTGACGGATGTATAGCGGACTTCATCTTCTGACGTAGACTGGTAGGAATTACAACACGTTCTCCCTTGAAGATCAATCCATCTTGAAATGACAGTTCTGCTCGTACATTAAAGTATGGTTTCAGTATGGTCTCTACTTCACTCTTGTCTTCTGGCCATCCTTTGAAAATTATCTCCTTCAATAGTTGCAATGCTTCATCTTCCTCAGTTGCTCGACGGATTTCTTGCAATCGTTCACTTCGGATGGGTACGTAGTCTGTCATGTTGATCTGTTCAAACACCTCTTCCTGCATATCTTGTGTTTTGCAGATAAGCTCTTGATAGAGTGTCGGCTAGATACATTTCTTTGCCCTTCTTGTGAACAATCTCGACATCATACTGTAGTATCCTCATCAACATCCCTTGCAGTCGTCTTGGTACACTTGACAACGGCTTATTTTGGATAGCTTCTAGAGGTTTATGGTCGCTCTGGATTGTCGTCTTCCTCCCAAAACAATACTGATGAAACTTGTTCAGTGCAAAGACGATTGCCAAAGTCTCCTTCTCTATCTGCGCATATCGTGTCCGTGTCAGTCAGTGCTCGACTTGCAAATGCGATTGGTTTACCCTCTTGAAGTAACGCTGCTCCTAAACCTTTTTGAGATGCATCACATTGAATCTCCAACTTTTGCTCTGGGTTGTAGTACTGTAAGATGGGTGTTTGGGTCATCATCTTCTTGATCCTCTTGAACGCCTCATCGTGTTCTCTTGTCCACTTCCACTCGGTGTCCTTATGGGTCAGCTTCCTCATAGGCTCCATGACATCCGATAGACTGGGTACAAATTTACTCAAGTAGTTCACCATTCCAGACAGTCGTCGTACTGCAGTCACATCCTCTGGTGCTTGCATCTTCACGATTGCTTCAATCTTCTTTGGGTCAGCCATCAGACCATCCCGCAAGATCTTGTGACCTAGAAATGTGGTTTCTGTACTACCAAGCTCAGTCTTTGCTCTGTTCAGCCTCAGACCCTTTGCTCGGCATCTGTCCAGTAGGTTTCTCAGCTTTGAGTCATGATCCCTTGCAGCTTCTTCATCAGTGTCACCAACTCCAAAGACCAAAATGTCATCAGCAACACAAATTACGCCTTGTAGATCATCCAGAACCAGTTGTAGCTTCTTCTGAAAAATTTCGCTGCTTACAGCCAGACCAAAAGGAAGTCTGTTCCACCTGTATCTCCCATACGGTGTTTGAAATGTTGTCAGCTTGCGTGATTCTTCATCCAACACACAGTGCCAGTAGCCATTCTTGAGGTCAAGCTTGGAGAAAACTTTGGCTTTTGCAAGGTCAGGCAGAATGTCGTCGATTACCAGTAGAGGGTGCATCTCTCTTATGAGTGCTTTGTTCAGAGCTTGAGGGTCAATGCAAATTCTCAGATCCCCCGACTTCTTGGTTCCTGCTACCAGTCGACTTACCCATTCTGTAGGCTCGTCGACCTTAGTAATGACATTTTCCTGCTCCAACTGCTCCAGTTTCTCTTTAACCTTCGACTTGATGCTCAATGGTACTCTACATGAAGGAATTGCAATAGGTTTCACCGACTCATCCACTGTTAGATGAACATTTCCTGGTATCTTGCCAACTTCATCAGCAAATACGTCTTCGTAGTCTGTTAGGATGTCATTCATTGCACAGATGTTTTCATAGTTAACTGTGATGAATCCCATCTTCTCAGACGCTCGCTTACCAAGAATTGGTGTAACAACCTGTTTTACAACAACAAACTCAACAGAATAGTACCTTTGTGGTTGCTTGCAGTTGCAGACATCAATCCTACACTTTCCCAACAGCTGAATTGTAGTAGAGTTCCACATTTGAAGAGTTGACTCACACGGCTGTAGCTCTGCGTCCGGTACCAGATGACTTGGAATGGCATTCATACTTGCCCCGCTGTCGATCTGGAACTTCACTTTATTACCGTTGACCATGAGATTAGCCATTATGTGTTTTCCTCTGGATCCGGTCGATTCGTTCATGATATATTCCCGTCCTCTTGAGTTATCTTCTGAGTCGTCGCTTTCTTCTGTGTCTCCATCTTCTACCGCATGGACTCTGCGCGATGTCTTCTTTTTGCCTCCTGTCGCTGCGCTTCTTGGTGCTCCGCCGGTCGCTGCATTACTTGGACATTTCTTGGCATAGTGTCCCGTTTTCTTGCATTTATGACATTTGGCATCAGTTGCAGGAGTTCTTCTTACCCCAATAATGTGCTAAACCACACCAGTCGCACTGCGTGAGGTTAGGCTTAGTCTCTGTTGTTTGTGGATTACTCTTCTTCTTGGGTTTTGCACTGAGTTTGTGTAGAGACTCCTGCTTGTCACTTCGAAATGCTGTCATTGATCTCCTTGAAGTTTCATAGGCAGTACACATCTTAAGTACAACATCTAGAGTTAGGCTATCCTCCCTAAAGAATTTTTCCCGAAGTGTATCCTCTTGGCAACCAAAAACAATTTTATCCCTCAGAAGTTAATCTTGAAGTTCTCCATATCCACAGTATCTTACCAAAGTCTTCAGCCTAGTGATAACAGATTCCAAGGATTCATCTTTCCTTTGCATGCTATCATGAAAGTTGTACCTCGCCATCAGCTGCTCATCTCTTGGTGAAAAATGTTTGTCAAATTTCCCAATTAATGTTGCATAAGTCAGGGCAGATTCATCTTCTATGCCAAAAGATTCGTAGATATCTAGCAGAATGTCACCTCCAGTCAACAATTTCGCTATTTTAATATCATCACTCTTACCCTTCAGACCGTTGCCAATGATGTAAAGATCGAGTTTCTTCTTGTAACGCCTCCACGCCACTGCTTGCTCAATCTCAGACTTGCAGACGAATAAAGGCTGTGAAGTGGATGCCATGACGTCACTCATATCTTTAGACTTTTTGAGGTTAAGTCCAAGGATAACTCACTATTTCAGCTGTAGAACTTAGTCAGCAGTACTTCATTCACACGTACACTGCTTACCCAGCTGCCACCATGTTGATATGGGTATATATATCGGGTTCTTAATGAGACACACTGGATAGGGGTTCACATATATTGGGGGGGGGGGGGTCTGGTTACATGCCTCTTGTCGTCAAGGGAGGTTTAGGAAGCCATGCCTTGATATCGGCTCGCCTGTAGATTATATATTTAGCTTACAATATTATTACCAATATTGTAACAAGCTGTAGGTGTGTGCTTGACTGTGGATAAAAGTAGAGAAAAACATAGTGTATTATTACTCATCAATACGATGGGTTATGGACACTATTAGTTGACACGATTTCTTGCTGATCTAGTTGTCCCTGGGAACTGCGTTTTCTATGAAATATATACCAAAGAAAGCGGCAGTTCGTAGGGGTAGCTTCGTTATTGTTTCGTGGTAGATATGCGTCGAGACAATGGTAAAAGAGGGTTATCTATACAATCTCTGGTTGGGGTAAGAATTAGAGTTACTGCATGGTTGCTAACATCTTCAGTCATTATCTCTGTCTAGGTCTTACAGGAATAATGGTTATATATACAATGGTGTACCCATGGGTATCATCGTGTACTTAATCTAGGGGGGGGGGGGGCAGGGGTTCTTACATAAGATTCCCTGGTTTGATGAACATGGAGTAGAATTGGGCAATACAGGAACAATGGAATTTCCTATACCATCTCGTCTGTGCAGGAATATAGTTACTGGATTGCTCGCGGCATCTTCAGTCGTGAGCTCTGGCAAGATAGGGCAGGCGTAATGGTTGCACGATGGTGTATCCGTGGGTATTATAGTTTCTTATCAATTATGACATGGGGGTTAACATATTACTTCTCGGATGGAGGAACATACATAGATTTATGGGGGCGGTTTGTCTTCAGAAACTTAGTCTGGCAAGACAAGGTATTTTAGGGTATGTTGATATTGATATCTAAACTTAGGGACAGGGCATGGGTGTATTAAATTAAGGTTTATTCATGTTCATCATCATGTAGGTAGAGTCTGGCGGGTAAGAGGTGTAGGACACGAGGGGTAGTGGATACGCGAGGTGGGGGAAGGGTCAGTGGTTAGAAGCAATAGGCAGGTGTGGTTTGGAGCTGCTTAGCCCTGCGGGCTTCGGCCTGTCTGAACTGGTTGGCTTGGTGCCTTCTCTCCTTCTTTCTTCTCTCACGCTGATCTATGGGGTGCCTGCTCTCACCTGGTCCTTTCGTTCTGTGGGCCTTTCCTTCGGGTGTTTCCGTTCCCGTTTCTTTGTTGTTCTAGCTCGTGGCTTCCGTGGTGGGCTTCTCGTTCTGAGGCATTTTAAGTATATACAGTATTTTTCCCTTCCCAGCTCCTAATACCGAACGAATATTGTGGGAATGAGTGTTGTTTATAGAGAGTAGGCCTACACGGATTAGCACTCCCATTTCTGAAGCTAACGTCATTTTTCCAGCTATTTAGTCCCCTCTCAACACTCTTCTCTGAGCTAGTGCCGATACAAATGGCATGGACAGTCCTGTATAGAATCGTAAGATTCAGAGTCGTAAAGATTCCAGGACGAGCTCAATAGCGGCGGATCCCCAGATCGACCGTGGTGATTGTCACCTAAACATCTACAAAAAAAATAAAAAAATAAATAATTCATTTCTTCCTTTATTTCTTAGTTTCCTCGCTAGACCTCCATCAAGCTTAGAAAAACAGCCCATAGACCACCCCTAAAGATAAATGTGTAGCCTACATTTTTTCGGTAGAAAAATGTCCCGGCCGAAGGCTGGTTCCTCTTAAAATTTCAGGCTCGCTATAGCCCGCCAGGAAAAAATTGACACCTAACTGGCACGAAAGGTCTTAAAATAGATAACAAAATGGGGCGAAAGGTGTTAAAGTCGCCAAACTAATTTGACTTTATTTGACTTTACCATCACCTGTCCTTGATGTTTGGTTCGGCATTAACCCCTTGAAAACTGTGACGCGTTATGGCAGTTCTGACATACGGAGCCCTGTATGTTAATTTAAGAGTTAGAATTAGAGTTGAAGGAGCCAAACTACCCAAGCGGCGAAGCAAACTAGCGAGCGAACTAGCGAGTGGGGAAACCAGCTCGCCGCATACCTGCAAACAAGCCTTCACACCTGCGTGCGTCATAGGGGACCCTGCAAACTACTCCGATGACCGGACACTATGACGTATGTTCGACGCCAGGAGCTGTGATTGGACCATGCACCTGCTATGCAACTCGAGGAGCTGTGATTGGAGCGGGCACCACCCCCCCGCCTCCTGATTCGTTCCTACACCATCATTGTTTAGTATATAAGACCCGAGTTGTGGGCATTCAAATCAGTCTCATTTGGAGTTGGGGAAGGTGAACTTGCAGCTGGAGGAAGACGGGGTGAAGTATTATAATGGGTTTGTGACTGTCAGTCAGATTATATAAATGTGTGTTCGGTGTAAACACTTACGTTATGTTGGTTAGTGAGATATGTGATTGGGAATTAACGTGAACGCTACTATTATGTGCTTAACTATTTGATTGGGAATTAACGTTAACGCTACTATTATGTGTTTAACTATTTGATTGCGAATTAACGTTAACGCTATTATTATGTACTTAACTATTTTAGTTGACTAACTTGTGGACTAAAGCAACTCTTTAAGTAATTGGGTTATGATGAAAGTAATACTATTGTTTTATATTAATACTTACGAGTTCTTTCATTTTCTTTTAATTAAGCTTACATTGCTTAATGGTGCTTAGTACGGTGATGCTATTGTCTCGTATTAGTAATATCGCCTTAGACTAACATGGCTGTGTTAATATTACTTCTAGTGATTTCCTAAGCTGAAGAAAATTCTTTTGCTTCAAAATATTATTTTTGCTTTTCATATTATTTGAGTGAGACCTGAATCGAATCTATGAAGCGATCCTGTAACTTTATTTACTCATAATTAAACCTCAATGTTACGTGGTTAAGAAATACATTTAACTAATTATTAAATATATATCTAACTTTTTATGTGACTTTGATATTAATCCTGATGATAATAATAATATAATACTGTTAACGTAAGACAAGAACCAAGAATAATTACATTAAATATAAATAAAAGGACATATAAGAAAACTATCTATTCATTTCAAAAAGAGTAAGAGACAGAAATATTCTTACTTTAATATTGATCTTTCAAGACTTTTTATAAAATTAATAGTCCTTCTTTAGCTATAACTTATTCGGTTCATAACCATAGCCTACTAAGCTTCGGTTAAATAATAATTCTTTATAAATACTACATGACTTTAATTAGTTTCAGTATTTTTCATAATTAAAGAGTATCAGTCAATAAAGGATACTAAGTCCTAAGATCCAAAAGGAAAGGAAGCAACAACAGGAAATAATTTTATTAGATTTTACTTTTGTTTTGCCTTCAGCTGACTGATACCTTAATATATATCTCTGTTCTATCTAGATTCATCAAGTTAACCACTTGAGGATCAAGATACGTAACAGAAGAGTGGCGACCTCGCCAGGATTCGTTTCATACAGTTTCACTCAGTTTCATTAACGTTTCACTACTTAAAATCAAATATTAATCATGCCTCAACTAATTAATGACGAAGATGCTCGAGTTTTCATAGAATCAGAACCCACATCCCCTGATATTGACTGTCTGTCAAAATCCGAACTGAAAGTGCTTGCCTCACATCTCCAATTAACTGTCTCAAACATGTCTAAAGTAGAGGTGGCTCAGACCATAAAAACCCACTTGTTCCCTATAGAAGGCGAGGAGGGTGACGGAGCAGTTGGTGGGATCCCGAGTAAACCTAGCCAACTTGATGTACAATTGCCACCTGGTTTGACCGGTGATCAAATATTCGAACTAGAACCAGCCAGAATAAAAGCAAATACCGAAGAAGCCAGAATAAAAGCAAATATCGAAGAAACCAGCATAAAAGCCAGAGCAACGACCGAACAATGTGAATATCAATATCGTACGGCTCAACTAAACGTCAATACAAATGCTCCCGAAATTGCTCCCCCTCTGGGATTGACTATGACTAGTGTCATTCCACCTTTCACTGAGGATAATGTGCAGGATTTCTTTGTTTTGTTTGAGGAAGTTGCTGGAGGTATGAAGTGGACAAGAGATCAATGGCCTTTTATGTTACAAACTGTTTTGACAGGGCAGGCTCGAGCCACGTATTTGTCAGAAGTAGCAGAAGTTAGGCAGGATTATGACAATCTCAAAGAAGCTATCCTAAAAACCTATCAATTGCAGCCTGAGGCTTACAGGCAATCTTTCCGTAAAAACCAGAAGAAAGTAGAAGAAACCCATAAGGTATTTGCCAGGACCATGACTAAAACTTTCAATCATTGGGTCAAGAGTAAGAAAGTCACAAGCTACAACGATCTGAAGGAGTTGGTCCTGTTAGAAAATTTCCTATGGAAAATTGATTCTTCTGTATCCTATCACTTAAAGGAGAAAAAGGTAGATTGTCTTGCCGACGCCGCTGACATGGCTGACACATACGTGCTCAACAACAAATTTCGTGGAAAGAAGCCCTACGATAATTCTAGTTCTAATTTTAAGTATCCCAATCACAAATCTGACAGACCCAGTCACAAGCCTATAACGTCTTCCCCAGCTAGCCAAAATAGAATTGTTCCCCCAACTAAAAATGCGACTCAGGGCAATGGTAACAGAGGTGGGCCCCAAACTAATAGTAATGCTCAAAGAGGGAACGTTCCCGTATCCCCTAAAGAATGTACTTTTTGTGGCAAGAGAGGCCACCTAGCTTATCAGTGCTGGGCCAAGGAGAGAACAGAGAGATCGGGGCAGACAGTTGTCGCCGTATCTCAAACTTCATATGTGCCTGTAATGCAGGACTCCCGACAGAAGGAGTACCTAGAACCAAAAGTTCCTTTAATACAGGACTCCCGACAGAAGGAGTACCTAGCAGCTAACGTAAATCATCTAGACAGGGGTGTAGTAGCATGTGTGGTGCAACCCACTAGGGTTAAGCCAATAATAATTTCACCATCAGTGCAGGACAGTTACCGTCCCTTTATTTCATCTGGCAACGTGAGATTAAATGGTTGTATGCATGAGGTAAAAATTCTGAGAGACACAGGTTCTACTAGCACCCTCATGGTGAATCCTTACACTGAGTGCCCACCTGGCGAACCAGTTGTAATGAGAGGTGCTGGAGGCCAATTTTATGCACACTTGGTAAAAGGCGAAATTGAATGTGCGTTACTACAGGGTGAGGCCACCATAGCTTTGTGTAGGTCCCAAGATATCCCTGTGCCCGGCGTAACACTCCTTTTGGGGAATGATGTAGCAGGTGAGAAGGTCCGACCAGACCCCATTTTGTCACTTTCCCCTGTTAACGAGCCACTAACCGGTGAGCTCGAAAAGGAGATGCCAACAGTTTTCCCTGTGTGTGCTGTCACACGTTCAATGTCTCAAGTAGCAGTTCCCTCAGACAGAAATGTACCGAATGTAAGAGTTGATGAAAGGGATGATGAGAGTGTGAATGACGCTCCAACTGTGCCTGATGATGTGACTGAGGTGGATTTATCTGACACCTTTATGGCTCATCTTGACCCTAACGATGACCATGAAACCCCTCCAAATTGTCCTAGTGGCCTGGTAGAGCTACAGAGAGATGATAGTGAATGCAAGGAGTTAGCATGAGTGAAGAGGAATGTGAGAAGGAGGGTGGTGAATGTTTCTACCTCAAAAGAGGAGTATTGTGGCGTAGATGGAGACCGCCACACAGACCAATCGATGACGGGGCTTGGGACGTCCATCAAGTAGTAGTCCCCAAACCTTGTCGTAGAGATATCATGGAAATGGCACATTGTATACCATTGGCAGGAACCTAGGTGTGAGAAAAACTCTAGACAGAATCAGAGCCCACTTTTACTGGCCAGGAATGCGTGCAGATGTAGTGGAGTTTTGTAGAGTGTGTCACACTTGCCAGATGACAGGAAAACCCAATCAGAAGGTGCCTGTACATCCTCTGGTGCCCTTGCCCGTTTTCGAGAATCCTTTTACTCGGGTGGTAGTGGACATTGTAGGCCCATTGCCTAAGACTTCCCAAGGTAACATGTATTTATTAACTATCATGGACATGGCAACTCGCTACCCAGAGGCTATACCCTTAAGGACTACCTCTGCTCCAACTGTCATCAAGGAACTGCTCAAATTCTTCACCAGAAGGGGTTTCCCCCATGAGGTGCAAAGTGATCAAGGAACTAATTGTACCTCTAACATTTTCCAGCAGTCCCTGAAGGAGTTGGGTATCGAGCATGTTAAGTCTAGCACCTACCACCCAGAGAGTCAAGGGGTTCTCGAACGATATCATCAGACATTAAAGGGAATGTTACGTAAGTATTGTACAGAGACCGGAGTTGAGTGGGATAAGGGTGTACCTTTTCTTTTATTTGCTACTCGTGAGGTTCCAACTGAATCCCTGGGTTTTTCCCCTAATGAGCTAGTTTTCGGTCACCAGGTAAGAGGTCCTTTGCAACAATTGCAGGATAGCCTAGTTGGCCAGGAGGGGAACCAAAACCTCCTCAAGTATGTTTCAGATTTCAAAACCCGGCTGAGATCCTCATGTGAGTTTGCCGCTCAAAACTTGACAGTGGCTAAAAGCTCCATGAAGAAATGGTATGACAGAAAAGCCTGTGAGAGGGAGTTTAAGCCCGGTGATGAGGTTTTGGTCCTGCTCCCCCTTTTTGGCCAACCTTTATCTGCCAAGTTCAGGGGCCCATATAAGATCATTCGGAGGGTGAGCATTACCGATTATCTAGTAACTACCCCAGACAGGAGAAAGCCCACGCAAGTATTCCATATAAATATGTTGAAACCCTACCATAGGTCCCCTGATTCCTCTCCTCCAGATTCTCCCACTGTGGCAGTGAATGTCAGGACCTGTGAACAGCCTGGTGCGGACGAAGTCTTCAGTTCTCTTACTGACCCGCAACAGACTGTTCCAGAGCCTGAAGGTATCCATGCAGACTTTGACTTGTCATGTAGCCTATCCAACTTTCAGTATAATTCAGTGGCTTGGAGGGAATTACCATCTAAACTATGTCATCTTCCCTCTGATCAAGCGAACCAACTAATCTCTGTTTTATCTCAGTCTCCCAGTGTGTTCCGTGATACTCCAGGGCTCACTTCTTTGGCCGTGCACGACATCGACGTAGGGGATGCAACTCCCATTAAACTATCCCCCTACCGTGTCTCGCCACAACGCAGGAGTATACTGCAGGTCGAGCTTGACTTTATGTTATCTAACGACCTGATCACTAGGGCCTTAAGCCAGTGGAGTAGTCCAGTCATACTTGTGCCAAAGCCAGACGGGAGCCATAGCTTATGTATGGACTATAGGCAAGTCAATGCTGTCACAAAGAACGATACCTACCCACTTCCACGGATCGACGACTGCATTGACCAGATTGGTACAGCCACCTATATCAGCAAGATTGACTTGATGAAGGGATATTGGCAAGTAGCTCTCACCCCTAGAGCGAGGGAAATATCATGCTTTGTAGTCAACAATCAAGCCTTCTGCTGTAACGTAATGCCCTACGGCTTGAAAAACGCCCCAGCTACATTCCAGCGCCTCATGAATTTGGTGACTGAAGGGGTACCTGGGTGCGTTGTCTACATCGATGATATTCTTATCTTTTCACAGTCATGGGAGGAGCATCTTTACCAACTTAGGTTGCTGTTCTTAAATCTTGCTGATGCCAATCTGGTGGTTAATCTTAAGAAATGCACCTTTGTAAAGAGTACGGTCCAGTATCTAGGATATACGGTAGGTCAGGGGCAGGTTGCACCTCCTCAAGCAAAGGTAGAGTCAATTCTAGCATTCCCAACTCCTAGCACTAAAAAACATATCCAAAGGTACCTAGGCATGATTGGCTATTATAGGCGTTTCATTATAAATTTTTCAAAGTTGACCGCTCCCCTGACAGATCTTCTCCGTAAGGATGTGAAGTTTGTGTGGTCCTCTGAATGTGAAGAGGCCTTTATTGCTACCAAATATATATTGTCTAATTATCCTGTACTCCGAGCTCCTGATTTTAACAGATCTTTTTCCCTGGCAGTGGATGCGAGCAATACCGGGGTTGGTGCAGTGTTGCTCCAGGAAGACGACTGTGAGGTATTGCATCCTGTGTGCTATTTCAGTAAAAAATTAAATTCTGCCCAACGTAACTATTCAGTCATTGAGAAGGAGCTGTTAGCATTAATGTTATCCCTTCAATACTTTGCTGTCTATGTGCAATCTGCCTCTGGTGCCATCACTGTGTATACTGACCATCACCCCTTACAATTTTTGCATAGGTTCCAATATAAAAACCAACGACTGACCAGGTGGAGTTTGTTGCTGCAGGAATACTCCCTGGATGTCAAACATATTAAGGGGGTCCAGAACGTGCTAGCCGATTGCCTTTCACGTATCTGTTAAAGATTACATTTACCAGGTTGGCCTCATGCAGCAGTAAGTTTAACTTAATGAGAGGATTTTGGCAATTAGCTCTCCCTTGTAGCGAGGTAAATATCATGCTTTAGTAGTGCGCTGTCAAGCCTTCAGCTGTGAGATGCCTTGCAGTTCGAATAACGCTCCAGCTACGTTCCGGCTATGTTCTGATGTGGTACCTGGAGACGTTGCCTACTTTGGGTGATATCCTTATTATATCCTCATTATACTCTTGCTGTTGCCAATCTGGTGGTGAATCTATTTATGTATTATATTTCATATTTTGTACTATACTCCTTAAACTCTTTTCTAGGGGGAAGGTCTGACATACGGAGCCCTGTATGTTAATTTAAGAGTTAGAATTAGAGTTGAAGGAGCCAAACTACCCAAGCGGCGAAGCAAACTAGCGAGTGGGGAAACCAGCTCGCCGCATACCTGCAAACAAGCCTTCACACCTGCGTGCGTCATAGGGGACCCTGCAAACTACTCCGATGACCGGACACTATGACGTATGTTCGACGCCAGGAGCTGTGATTGGACCATGCACCTGCTATGCAACTCGAGGAGCTGTGATTGGAGTGGGCACCACCCCCCGCCTCCTGATTCGTTCCTACACCATCATTGTTTAGTATATAAGACCCGAGTTGTGGGCATTCAAATCAGTCTCATTTGGAGTTGGGGAAGGTGAACTTGCAGCTGGAGGAAGACGGGGTGAAGTATTATAATGGGTTTGTGACTGTCAGTCAGATTATATAAATGTGTGTTAAGTGTGTTCGGTGTAAACACTTACGTTATGTTGGTTAGTGAGATATGTGATTGGGAATTAACGTGAACGCTACTATTATGTGCTTAACTATTTGATTGGGAATTAACGTTAACGCTACTATTATGTGTTTAACTATTTGATTGCGAATTAACGTTAACGCTATTATTATGTACTTAACTATTTTAGTTGACTAACTTGTGGACTAAAGCAACTCTTTAAGTAATTGGGTTATGATGAAAGTAATACTATTGTTTTATATTAATACTTACGAGTTCTTTCATTTTCTTTTAATTAAGCTTACATTGCTTAACGGTGCTTAGTACGGTGATGCTATTGTCTCGTATTAGTAATATCGCCTTAGACTAACATGGCTGTGTTAATATTACTTCTAGTGATTTCCTAAGCTGAAGAAAATTCTTTTGCTTCAAAATATTATTTTTGCTTTTCATATTATTTGAGTGAGACCTGAATCGAATCTATGAAGCGATCCTGTAACTTTATTTACTCATAATCAAACCTCAATGTTACGTGGTTAAGAAATACATTTAACTAATTATTAAATATATATCTAACTTTTTATGTGACTTTGATATTAATCCTGATGATAATAATAATATAATACTGTTAACGTAAGACAAGAACCAAGAATAATTACATTAACCCGTGGAGCCCCAGCGACGCGTCTGACGCGTCGGCTATGTATGTAACGCACAGCCCCAGAGACGCGCCTAACGCGTCACCCTTATAGCTCCAGTCGTAAGTCTCAGAATGGCTCTAGATTTATATGGGAACTACTTTGGGATCCGGCGGACTACTTCCAAAACGTTTTGTCCATACGCGTGCGCGCGCGGGGACGGGAGAGGGCACCCGCCTTCTCACACCTCATGGTCAGTTTACCGCGCACCCTCTCGAGTGAAACACCATGTCTCGACGTTATAGTGCCCGCCTTACCCGCCCCTGCAGTACAGAGGAGGTCATGGATATACTGTACGACACTGACAGCCCTGATAGTGACACTGACTCGGCATTGGACGAGTCTGGAGACGAGTATGCCCCCTCCCAAGCCGAAATAAGAGAGCTAGAGGAAGAGCTTGCTCAGATTCCTGTCAGGCGGCGTAGGCCGTCACAAAGACAGCAAGGGGCAAGTGCACCTCCCCGCCGCCCACTTCCCCAAGACCCCACTGAATCCTCAGAAAGTGGGGAAGAGGTTGTTGTTGCAGATGAACCTGCTGACCCTCAAAATTACGTGCGTGTACCTGGGGAAGAACGAAAGGGATTGAAGAGAAGAAGGGGCGAGTCTGGGAGTGAAGAGGAGGTACCCCCACAACCCCGCCTGCCTTCTCCCCCACTTTGCATAATCTCCCCACTCAAGAAAAATACCCCGGGGAGGTTCTATGGTCGTCACAAACCTAGTGACGAACAACCTGGTGATGGAGAAATGGCACAACGTGGTGCGAGACAAAGGCGGTCACGTGACCCAAAACGCTCCCTCTTCCCTCCTGACCCAGAGCACGAGGGGGGGGATGAGTCACCACCACCACCACCACTACTACCAGACTCTCCGCCTCGCCATTCTTCCCCCCCACTATCACCTTCCGGCTCCATCCCGTACACCCCACCACGAATGTCTCCTCACCTGAACCAGGCCCCTCCCGCGCCACTGCATTATCACCAGCCTCTCCACAACGCCCCGATCTGCCCCAACGCCCTGCAAGCAAACGACGTGGGCGTGTCATATCTCGCGGGCGTGTCACCCGCGGCCGAATGCAGAAGGTGAAACAAATAAGACGCCCCAGCAACGACTCGAGCTCTAGATCTAGCTCTCGATCAAGTTCGAGGTCTAGCTCCAGACCCAGGTCCACCTCTCGCCCACGCCGCCCACGCTCCACCCGCACCCGCCCAACCCGCCCCGGTGCCTCTGACGATGACCCTGATGAGCCCGATGCCCCATCTAGCGACGACGAAGGCGCTGATAGGTGGGATTGGGTGGATGGGGAGAACTATCTACCAGGACAATACCACTTTTTGGGGGCAGCTGAGGCCGGCCCTACCATGCCCAATCGTGGACCTGACACCACAAGACTGGGTGTTTTTCTGCAGTTCTTCACTGCCAACCTTGTCGGCTTGATTGTTGACCAGACGAACTGGTACAACTATTATTTTATGGCAGGGAAGGAGCAGAAGAGGAACTCGGCACGTCTCTCATGGGTGGATTTGTCTTCCGATGAGTTCTACGCATTCCTGGCACTGGTCATCCTGATGGGGGTCACCAAGAAGACGTCTCTCAGGAAGTACTGGTCATGTGATCCCCTCATCGCAACCCCCTTCTTTGGGAAAGTCATGAGCAGGAATAGATTCACGGCAATCATGGGAAACCTGCACTTTATTGATAGCCTGGCAAGCCACACCAGGAACCAGGAACGCCCCAGGAATACCAAAGACCCGATGGAGAGGATAAGACCTATATTTGAATACCTGAAAACTAAGTTTGCAGCCTCCTTCAAACCTTACCAAAAACTAATCATTGATGAGAGTCTGGTGCTATGGAGGGGGAATATTAGCATCCGACAGTACATCCCCAGCAAGCGTCACCGTTATGGCCTGAAACTGTTCGTGATGTGCGACTGCAAAACCGGTTACATCCCGGACATCATCCTTTACATGGGCAAGGTCACTGAACTGGTGGAGGAGAGGACATATGGGATATCTGGGGCCGTTGTCATCACCATGTTGGAGGGATATTTGGACAGGGGCCACATCTTGTACCTCGACAACTGGTACACCAGCCCTTCCCTTGCCAAATTCCTGTACAGCAGAAACACTGGCGTCTGTGGCACCGTCAGGAGGAATCGTGTCTACATGCCAGAGCTACCCGAAAGGCGGGAGAAGGGCTCCATCATCCACCTCCAGGCAAATAATATCTTGATGCTCTCGTGGATGGACAATCGTGACGTCAATATCCTCACCAGTATCCACCTGCCCCGCTTAGAGGACACCAAACGCCGTGATAGAGCCACAGGTGAGGCGGTCAAAAAACCAGTTGCAATCATTGACTACAACATCAACATGCGGCTGGTTGACAAGTCAGACTCTGTCATATCGTCGGTCGAGTGTGCAAGGAAGACGATGAGGTGGTATAAAAAACTATTTTTCCACCTACTCGACCTCACCCTCTACAACTGCAACATCCAATATCATGAAATAACAGGTGAAGTTGAGACGATGGAGTCGTACTGCATCAAACTTGCACGGGAGCTTCTGTTCTTCTTCAGGGAGGGTCCACGCCGCCAGCAACGTCCCGCAGCTCGTTTTCAAGCACCAGAAGGCCCCGCCAGACTGACACAACGCCACTTTTGCGATTTTGTCCCGCCCAACGAAGTAAAACCCAACCCACGCAGACGGTGTCATGTGTGTCGCAACACAGGCAGACGCACACCAAAACGGACAGACACCCGGACGATGTGTGAAGAATGTGATGTGGGACTGTGTTTTCCCACCTGCTTCAGGGATTATCACACCCTCGAGCACTTCTAAGTGTTCAAAGTGTTCAAAGACTGCGATAAAAGACGCTATAATGTAATACTAACAGTGTATATAAAAGACGCAAAAAGTGAATATAAAACAGTGTGTATATATATAATTTACAAGTGCAAAGTACCGAACAATATACACACTAAGTAAATTCTAAACTTATAAAACTGTGTGCAAATAATTATAAGAATAAGAGACAATAAGTGCGTAAAACAATGTATATACACCTCATAATCTTAGGTAAAACAATGAACAAGTACAAATAATTCAATGAAAAGGAGAGACAGAGTGACCTTGAGTGAAAGTGACAGCCAGACAGAGAAAGAAAGAGGGAGGGTGCTGTGGAATGTGGGTCACTCGGTCCGCTGTCTGGCCGTGTGTTCGTACGTGCGTTTTGTTATTGTCCTGAGCAAAGATGGCCGCCCAAGATGGCCGCCATCACCATGGCAACGGGGACGCTAACACTCGTGCGCACTTGTAATACTTGAATGAAGACACTTATCACACTACAACTTCAGTTATATTTACATTATGTGATATACAAAGACATTCTATGAACTCTGAAGCGCACTTTATGTCCGAGAGGTGCAAAATAAGTCATGCTGCCTGGCGGCTGGCAACTGGCTGCTGGCGCGGGAGATTTGAAATGGCGCTAAGGCTCCTCTGAGGCTGGGGACCCCCACTACCTCCCAGGACCCCCAAATGGCCTAGGTAAGTACTTTTTTCAAATTTCTTCATGTCTATCATTATTTTCTAACACATTCTGATATATTTATAAAAACAAAACAAAATGAAAATTGCCCGGGTTCTGGTGCACAAAAATAATAAAACCGGCCGGGGCTGTACGGGTTAAATATAAATAAAAGGACATATAAGAAAACTATCTATTCATTTCAAAAAGGGTAAGAGACAGAAATATTCTTACTTTAATATTTATCTTTCAAGACTTTTTATAAAATTAATAGTCCTTCTTTAGCTATAACTTATTCGGTTCATAACCATAGCCTACTAAGCTTCGGTTTTAAATATAATTCTTATAAATACTACATGACTTTAATTAGTTTCAGTATTTTTCATAATTAAAGAGTATCAGTCAATAAAGGATACTAAGTCCTAAGATCCAAAAGGAAAGGAAGCAACAACAGGAAATAATTTTATTAGATTTGACTTTTGTTTTGCCTTCAGCTGACTGATACCTTAATATATATCTCTGTGCTATCTAGATTCATCAAGTTAACCACTTGAGGATCAAGATACGTAACACAGTCTATTATGGCTAACATTAGACGATTGTATACAGCTCAGGAAGAATCTGTGGGAATTAAAAGGTTAGAGACTATCCCAATCAACCCTCTGACTTCCATATAGGCTACCCTTCTTGATCTGAATAAAATCGTCTAATAATAGCCAGAAAACAGAAAATAAATGAGTGATCGGTCCTCAGAGAGTTAACTGCAGGCCTACTCCCCCGTAATGATAATGGACTCACCATAACTATAACAGGACAGGTGAAGTTATTGAGGGATAAGCCATTATAACGGCACCTCGTATCTACTTTCCAAAGAGTGTTGAGAGAGGAGAAGGGGTGTTGGAGAGAGAGGAAGCTGTTGGAGTGGCTTTGTTGTGTGTGTTATTAGTCTGTATATTGGGATGGTGAAGGTATTGAGGGGTAAGCCTTTACAGTGGCATCTCTTATCTACTTTTTGAAAAGTATAGAGAGGGGAGAAGGGGTTTTAGAGAGGGAGGAAGCTGTTGGAGTGGCTTTGTTATGTGTGTTATTAGTCTGTATACATCAGTGTTTTTAAAACACGTGGAAAGAGAGGCTAATGACACCAGTGGCTCCAATTTGGCGGAGGTTGGCCGATCTACTACGGAGTTGATAGGATGAGGAAGTGAACGATGGCCGTCCACAACCGCAGCTATTGAACGGCTGGAAAGGAAATTAGAGACAAAGGCACAGTTAGAGGGATAGAAACCGAAGGAAGGTAGTTCAGAAATTAGAGATTTGTGCCAGACTCTATCGAAAGCCTTCGATATGTCTAGCGCAATATAAAAGGTCTCCCCGAAGTCCCGATGTTATTGCCAAGTTCTCACAATTATTATCCTTTAGAAGATCTGATTACGCATTTCTTTTCTGTTTTCTGGCTATTATTAGACGATTGTATTCAGATTAGGAAGGGTATATGGAAGTCAGAGGGATAATTGAGGTAGCCTTTACCCTTATAAATCCCACAGACCCTTCCTAAACTGCATATAATCGTCTAATGATAACCAGAATAAACAGTCAAAATGCGTCATAATCTTCAAAGGGTTAAACAAAACCTAATATGTTGTGGGGGTTCCAGTCTTTGGCAGATTATCATTAATGGGAGGGTTTTTGTTATTTCTGGACCCCCTTCTCCCTCATGCGTAGCCCCATTAGTTTTGAGATTTTAAGACGTTAGCCCCATTAGTTTGGCGATTTTAAGACCTGTTATGCCATTTTGGTGTCCATTTTTTCCTGGCGGATGATAGCCAGCCTGCAATTTCGGAATCTTGCCATCGTCAGGGGCATTTTTCTACCAAAGATAGCACAAATCTCGAAGGGGGTCTTGGGGGTATTTTTATTAGCCTAATGGACCTAGGTAACAAACCAAAAAATATGTATATAGGCCTACATATATTAATAAGTAAAAAATATTGTATAATTATTTACAATTTTTTGTATAGAGAATACATAATTAAATTGCCCCAGAACGAAAAGCCCACCACGGAAGCCACGAGCGAACACCACACAGAAACACCCGAAAGAAAGGCCCACAGAACGAAAGGACCAGGTGACCAAGCCAACCAGTTAAGACAGGCCGAAGCCCGCAGGGCTAAGCAGCTCCAAACCACACCTGCCTACCCCTTCTAAACACTGACCTTTCCCCCACCTCGCGTATACACTACCCCTCGTGTCCTACACCTCTACCTACATGATGATGAACATAAATACACCTTAAGTTAATACACCCATGCCCTGTCCCTAAGTTAGGATATCAATATCAACATACCCTAAAATACCTTGTCTTGCCAGACTAAGTTTCTGAAGACCAATCGCCCCATAAATCTATGTATGTTCTTCCATCCGAGAAGTAATATGTTAATAATAATAATAATAATAATAATGTTAACCCCTGTCTTGCCAGACTAAGTTTCTGAAGACCAACCGCCCCCATAAATCTATGTATGTTCTTCCCAGGTTAAAACACCCATGCCCTGTCCCTAGGTTGAGCCAATGCCAACCAGTTCAGACAGGCCTAAATCTATGTATGTTTTTTCCCATCCAAGAAGTAATATGTTAGCCCCCTGTCTTGCCAGACTCAGTTTCTGAAGACCAACCGCCCCCATAAAATCTATATATGTTCTTCCATCCGAGAAGTAGTATGTTAAAACCCCATGTCCTAATTGATAAGAAACTATGATACCCACAGGTACACCAGTGTATATAGAACCATTGTTCCTGTAAGACCTAGACAGAAATGACTGAAGATGTTAGCCACCATGCATTAACTTTAATTCTTACCCCAACCAGAGATTGTATATACAACCCTCTTTTACCATTGTCTCGACGCATTTTTACCACGAAACAATACCGAAGCTACCCCTACAAACTGCCGTTTTCTTTGGTGTATATGTCATAGAAAACGCAGTTCCCAGGAACAACTAGATCAGCAAGAAGTAGTGTCAGATTAACAGTGTCCATAACCATCGTATTGACGAGTAATAATACACCATGTTTTTCCCTACTTTCATCCAGTCAAGCACACACCTACAGTTAACCTCCTCTTCCCCACAGCCCCACAGTCCACATGATTCTATCCTTTCCAGACTCATATACCACCCCATATTGCTAATCTCCCGGTAGCATTTGGCTAACATACTTTCCCTGTCATTAACCCCCAAACTCCGATACCAACTGTAGTCTAATGCCACCCCTTACGCCCAGAGACTTTACGGTCAAACTTCCACGTAGCCCCCCTTAACCCTCTCCCTCTCGTTAACCCCCCACGCTCCTCGACTCATTTCCGACCTAGCCTCTCCACCATACCTCCTGAATATCCTTGATTTTTCCATTGCTAACATTCTCAAACCTTTTATATATATACTCCTATCCAGCCTACCTTCCCTTAGTAGGACGGAACAACATTAGAACTTTACTAACCCTTTGCATGCCATCTATTCCCTCACAACCCATTCACAACCCTGTACCAAATGATCGTCAGTGCGAGGCTAGCCGCCTCGCCAGTGACTAACTTCTATTGCCATACTTCCAGATAAATGTGGCAGAGTTAGCCCAGTCTCCACCACATCCAGCAAACCATGCACACAATAGGAAGCCATCGCGCTATTAACAACCAACCGATTAAACCAGCTAGTCAAGGCACCTTCGGTTTTGGTATTACGAACACCCACATCTGTCTCATAAACAGAGGGTTATTACAAACACTTGTGATATGGCAAGCCCCTAGCCACAGCCGCCGGACGACCATCACAGAGAGAGGGCGCGCACCTACCCTTTTTACCCACCCGAGGAGGGAGACCCCCACCCCTGCGGAGGTATACCTGACCCCTGTTTTGACTTCCGGGTCATTGCCAGGTAGCACAGGAATTCTTCCTATCAATGAACTAACCATGCATGACTAACCCCTTTACTAACCTCTAATAACCCACAATAACCCATTCACCTTTCTTGCATACTCTGATAACCAAATTAGCACCTCCGCTATACCATAGAATGAAGACTGAGCAATGTAAGAGAGACGCTCCTATCACAGCTGTCCCAGTCCTCCTCGCAAAGTAGATCCAGTCTCCCTCCCCTCAATACTTCCAGTATAGCCAAAATAGTACCTCTTACTAAGGCTCAGTTATATCACATTATGAAGGCCCCTATAGCCATGTGCCACAACAGTAATCACCACCTTACCTAGTCCCCGTATCTATTGAGAGCTCAAATAATTCCATAAGACTCGAGATCCCTATGGCCTACAGGGTCCAAAACCGAGCCTATAAACCCAGCTCCAGCCCCCAGTAAAATCAGTTGAAAGATAGACACCAACCAGTGGCTGGCCCCCTTAAGTTGACCTCTAGCTCTGCCCTTGTGTTGTTCCTGAGCATTGAGTTCCAGAGCCGGCAGACTCCGTGGCAGATTTGAGATAGAAGCATCTGTCCACGTACAAGAAATCTACGTGCACCTTCTAACCTTCACACACCAGTGGGTATATAAGCGTGTAGCCAGCAACGATCGCCAAGAGATCCGTCTTGAGAACTTCCTACATATGGACCCCCTGGACGTCCGCGGAACCAGTCGTTAGCCCCAACATCACGGAAGCAAGATAACCAGGACCAGACCAACCAAATACTACCTAAGATTCACTTTATTAGTACTACAGTGTTCCAGTACTATTTAGAGACTCACTTATTAATATTTCTATGAAGTGGCTATATCTTTGCCCCAGTATAATTCACATATAACCATTCCATCAGGAAGTGCTAAGCGTATCAGTGTTCATTAATTAACAGGCGACATTAACTCTCGTAATTACCCCGATCCAGATATTATTACATAGAAGTAAACCCCTAGTGATATCTAACGTTCGCCCACTGATTTGCGTTCTACGTATTTCTGCTATAAGAATATAAAACTTAGATCAGTATCCCCCTGAGGTTACTAGAATTCTCATGCTCTAAATATACGCGTGTCTAATCTAGTCTATGAACTACTACTCGTGCACCAGAACTGCCAGTAATAAATCTAAATAGTGAAATTGAATCTATAAGTAACATTGATGGCTTCCAGTATATAAACTTGCGAACAAAGCCAGTGATCAGAAGAGTATACCTGAACGTTAGAAGTGGGAGACTAGGCTCCAACCAGATCCACTAATGCTAGTTGTTCAATTCTATCATTTGTCTTGTACGAGTATTCATACCTTCTTATGCTTCCTATTAATCATCCTCAATAAACGTGATCGTGTGTCTTGTTACCGTGTGTTTATTTTGTGTTCTCTATTCCTCATACCTTGTTCTGTGCATGCAGCCTTATATACCCAGTCAGTTAGAACTCACATTACCCAAGTTAATCCTGTAGAAAAACAGGGCATAACATTGGCGGCAGCGGTGGTTCTTGATTCGGATAAAAGGTTGCATTACATTGCAAGTTTGGAACAGCCAGAACACGATAACATCATGGCGCACCGTTCTCACATTCCCATCCCACATTATGATGGAGAAACTTACGAGATCGAAACGTTCATGGACATAGTGAAACCCGTACTTGACCTAGTTTATACCACGGACGCAGAAAAGATAGCCGTGACATTAACGCACCTGGGAAAAGCCGTTTCCCTGGTTGCCTACCAAGTGCACCCTGCTCTCACATGGGACGAATTTTGCCCAATAGTGATAGAAGCCATTAAGCCTTCGTTGGGCGTTTTCGTGGCCCACACCCATATCCAAGACACTAAATTCGAAGGCGATCTAGATGCCACAGTGAATAAGATCGCCCAACATAATTATAAAAGTTTCTTTCCCCACATTGACCAGAATCCAACAAGAGCAGCAGATTCTGGTCAACCTTGTATCAATATTGCCCTCAGCAGTAAAAGATCATTTCCGTGTGCACGATTTCGTCGGATATCAAATAGATCTCATCACGATCCGACGTATTTTGGCCGTGCTCACAGAAGCACCCACCCAAATCGCTGTAATCAAGAGGTTTCCCACACACCCGCAGCACCTCGACCACCAAAAGCCCGAGGCCCAAACTTTCAACTCCAAGAATGCCTACCCATCCTCATCCTTCCACAACAGACCCACCCAGTAGGGCCCGGTTCCAACCTACCCAGCCACACAGAATCTTCAACCGGAACAAAACCTACAACACCTACCAAAGTAAAAACCCTACATTAGTAATTATCAACCCCTATGATTTCCCTGCCTGTAGTGCTCAGTGTGCCCTCCATCAAATTTGAGACTCTGCCAAACCTCGCCCCTTTACTCCTCGCATTTCTGTAAATGAAGAGGAGTTGGGACAAGAGGAAGAAATGGAGGAAATGCACACCGGAGAAATAGCCCCTATCATGACCTCAGGTGATACCGAGGAAACCCTGGAGGAGGTAGATACCGACTCCCAGGATTTTTAAAGATTTTTAAAGCCCACGATGGCCTCGGCGGGGGACGCCATAACTGACCGCACTGCCCCCATTTATTACATGGCCAAAATCAAGGACATTCCTGTCCGCTTGTTAATCGACATGGGAGCTGCCAAGTCATGTTTGTTCAAGTCTTATTATGATCAACACCACCGACTATTTGGCCCCTTGTTAACCACCAAAGCAGAACTAATCTCAGCTGCTGATACCTACTTAAATCTTCTAGGAGACACTTTGCCCCTGTCAGTAACTACTCCTGCCCCCCATGCTCGTTGTAATCACACGTTCACAGTATTTTCCTCCCACTGTAAACATTACGATGGTTTCCTTGGACTTGACCTCCTTCAAAAACTCCAGGCCCAGGTTGACTGCGGCCAGAGGCTGATCTCATTCAAAAAAAAAATCCAACCCAAAGCCTCTGACAAACCAATCACGCAGAAAGCTATTCACAAAAAAAAAAAAACACCTTCCCCCTCAACAAACTCTGAGTCAGGGTTACCAAGTTGCAGGTAGCACTAAGGTAACTCCTAACCCCTCCCCTTGCCCCGAGTTCTCCCTAAATATCACTCAATTCGTTGAAAAAATGCCTCAGCAAACGAAAGAAGACAAGTCCAAGCAACTCCCTCTCGGCAATCCCCTCAATTCTCCTAACTCTGTCCAGGATAAATCCTCCCATGTTTCCAGGACAGACTCTGATGTATGTAACAAAAATTCTATCAAATATTTATGTACACATGTTTCCAGGGAAAATGCCGACCTATGTACCCAACAATGTTTCCCCCATGCCCCCAGAAATGTTCAGCTATTCCACAACTAACAAAATTCCCCTTGTGACAGTTTTCCGTCAGTAGCTCCCTTCCACCCCCACACAATTCACACACCTAGAAAACTTCAAAACCCCACACTTGACTCGCCCTCTCATGACAGACAAACTCACCAATCCCAGATAACCTCTAAACAGACCGTAACTGCCACCAAGAAAATTCCCCAAATTCGTCCTGTTAACAACCACAAATCAATACATCAGTCCTCCACCAATAACCCATGTACTACACCTAACTCTTCCCCCACCAACCCTCCGCAGTCCCACCAACAAATTCCGTTTTCTAACTCGCTCACCTCTCACCACCCTGACCCTCCCACACGCGCCGTTAATCCTCCCCTCACGCGTGACGACCTAGGGACCCAACCATGTTCCCCCCATGCCCCCAGAAATATCCAGCTATTCCACAACCAACCAAATTCCCCTTGTGACAGTTTTCCGTCAGTAGCTCCCTTCCACCCCCACACAATTCACACCCCTAGAAAACTTCAAAACCCCACACTTGACTCGCCCTCTCATGACAGACAAACCCACCAATCCCATATAAACTCCAAACAAACCGTCACTGCCACTGACAAAACTCCCCAAATTCGTCCTTCTAACAACCACAAATCATTACATCAGTCCTCCACCAATAACCCATCTTCTATACCTCACTCTTCCCCCACCAACCCTCCGCAGTCCCACCAACAAATTCCGTTTTCTAAATCACTCACACACCGCCACGCTGATCCTCCCACACGCGCCGTTAATCCCCCCCTCACGCGTGACCCCCACCAAAGTGATCTTTCCCCCCTTATGCGTACCGCGCCCCTGCTCGCCATTCGATCCCCCACCATCATTAGCCCAGCTGTAGTTCAAGATAAATGTCAAATTCCCCCCCCGCCATCAAAAATGGGTTAACCTTCGACCCATACCCCAAACTCACATGATATTTTCCCCCACTACCACGTCCACCAACCCCAATCGTTGCCTCTTACAACCCGCCATCAATTCCGCTCGCATCAACCACATTCTCGTGGCAAATATCTCTGAGGAATCCCTGACATTACCAAAAGGTCTCATCATAGGAGACCTCGAAACTTTTGATGACCTCCCCATAGATTCCAATGACACCCCTACCAGCCTCAAATTGCCCCCTCTCCCGGACACATTATCCGACCACCAAAAACACAGCATGCTATTGCACACCTATTGCTAGAGTTCAGTGACGTGTTTGCCCAACAACCCCCTGAAATCGGACAGACCGATGTAGAACAACACATCATTAACACCACAGGCCCCCCCATAAGACAACCATCCCGTAGAAAAAATCCCATACAACGCCAGGAAGAGGAACGCCAAGTCCAAGAGATGTTAGAGGCCGGTATTGCCACCCCGTCCATTAGTCCCTTGTCTTCCCCTGTTGTCCTAGTAAAAAAGAAAGATGGGTCAACCCGTTTTTGCGTCGATTACAGGAGATTGAATGACGTAACCACTAAGGACGCTACGCCATTACCCAGGATAGACGATTCCCTCGACTCCCTATACGGATCCAGATGGTTCACTACCCTCGACTTGCAAGCAGGGTATTGGCAAGTGCCTATCAAGGCAGAGGACCAAGAAAAAACAGCATTTTCCACTAGTGGTGGCCACCACTACGAATTTAACGTCCTACCTTTTGACCTCTGTAACGGACCCGCCACTTTCTCCCGTTTGATGGAAGCGGTATTACATGGCCTAACCTGGGAGACCTGCCTAGCCTATCTAGACGATATTATTGTGTACTCACAAACCTGGGAAGAACACCTCCTCAGGTTGAGACAAGTTCTTCAAAGAATCCGAGCCGCCGGGTTGAAATTAAAACCCTCAAAGTGCGAGATTGCACGAAATAAGGTAGATTTCCTCGGCCACGTAATATCTGAATATGGAATTGCACCAGACCCAAAGAAAATTCAAGCCATACAAAACCAACCCCCACCCACCACCGTTAAAGGAGTACGTTCTTTTCTAGGTTTAGCCACATACTACAGACGTTTCGTCCCACACTTTGCCACAATAGCCAGACCCCTCCACCAACTCACCCACAAAGACACCACATTCACCTGGACACCTGAAAGAGACCTCGCTTTTAACACTTTGAAACAAAAGCTAATCCAAGCCCCTATTGTCACTTTCCCTGATTACCATAAACCTTTCCGTCTTTATACCGACGTATCTCTCTACGCCATTGGTGCAGTTTTAGCTCAAGTAAGAGACGGAGAGGAACATGTGATAGCGTATGCCAGCTCCACCCTCAACCAAGCACAACAGAATTATGCAGCCACCAAGAGAGAGTGCTTAGGGATCATTTGGGCACTCAGCCACTTCCGGTCATTTGTGTTGGGCGCAAAACTTGATATAATAACCGACCATCAATCTTTGCAATGGTTGCGTAAGTGCGAGACCAACTCAGCCATTTTGGTACGTTGGAGGGAGACACTAGAGGACTACGATTTTACAATAGAGTATCGTCCAGGCAAACTTCACACCAATGCAGACGCCCTGTCACGTTTGCCAGTACCAAAAGACCCCCCCACCAACCTAGCCGCCTTACAAAACACTGAGCTTTTATCTACCCCCATCCACCAACATAATTCCCCCCCAAGCCCCCTCACTAATTCAATCTTGGGAAACAAGAATCCGACCACCCTGGATACCGTTAAATGTCTTCAGGAAACTGACTCGCTGGGGAGATCAACTTGCCACACACTCCGGTCACATAGTCTTAGACCCCACCATTGCCCACGACTACATGATTGCCATCCACGAGGGAAACGGCATACACCTTGGACAAAAGAAGATGTTAAAAATCTTCGCAGATCAATACTGGACCCCCAACCCCTCCAAAATTGCACGAGTGACAGAATCCTGCAAACCTTGTTTATTGGGGAAGGATAGATCACGCACCACAGGCCCAGCTGGTACCATTTCTGCCAACAAACCGTTCCAAGTCCTATCCCTCGACATCATGGGCCCGTTTCCTTCTTACGCTGGCAACCGCTATATCGTCACATTTGTTGACGTATATTCAAAAAATTTAATAGCCTGCCCAGTTAAAGACCACACAGCCACCACAGTCGCCACACTGCTTGCCACAGAAGTGTTCCCTATATTCGGCCTTCCCCTTGCTCTTCTATCCGACAATGCCCCCGAATTTAGTGGACACGTTTGGCACCAGTTCACCCAACAATGCGGTATTAAGATCAAACACTCATCCCCATACTGGCCTCAAGGAAATGCTATATGCGAACGCAGCCATCGCACCATCAACAACCAGTTACGTACAAAAATTATTGCTCTTAACACCTCAGACTGGCCATCACAAATAAAGATGATACAATGGGGCATGAACACCTGTCCCCGAGAAGACGGTATTTCCCCTCATGAACGTGTTTACGGCGTACCCCCCCTGTTACTGCCGTTCCACCATCACGCTCACCTCCCCTCCAACACCTCCGCAATTGACCCATTGCAACATCTGCAAAATACCCTCCATACCGCCCAAACCTGTCAAGACACCAAAACTGATAACCCCGATGATAAAAACCCTTTCGCCATCCATGACACCGTAATGGTAGCCAACCTCCCTGTCACCAACAAATTAGGCCCTCGCTATGTCGGGCCCTACACCATCATACAAGTCCCAAATGCCTATCAAGTCACCATCGATTATCACGGCGTGACTCGCACGTTCCGAACTAGATTCGTCCGAGCGTTTAAACCTCTAAAACCACAAGACATTACCCCACCCCACACGTCCGACCCTGAATTAAACACCCCTACTAACCCTTCCACTCAGGCTATGAATATTCCCATACAAACCCCTAAGGGCCTAAACCCTCCAGCACCGAACCGACCAATCATTCCTCAACATACCCCCCAAACTAACCTCCACAAACCCCAAGCCCCCACTATCACACCTTCCTCCACCATGACACCTTCCTTCACTTCTGATAGTCAAGTACCTCCCCAACTTATCCAAGTACGAAAACCTCCACCCACAACGGAAACCCTCCCATCTAGCCCTGACATACCTCCACCAGGCACCACAGTGAGAAAACCACCACCCCCACCCAAAACCAAGTACACACCCAACCGCACCACACAATCTACCTCAGTAACCTCACGCTACAACTTACGCCCACGACTAAAATATTTTAAAACCTCCAGAAAACACACCCTGCTAACCCAGTTCCGTAGGGCTGCCAGACCACTATCCTCCTCCTCTTCTTCTTCGTCGAATTCTCCTCCACAAAGGGAAAGAAGACGAATAATCACAAGTAAACACCATAACCCCTCTAACTATATTCCAAAAATAACAACCCCCACCCTCCCACGAAAACACATACCTTCCTCTTCAACCTCATCCCCTCTCAACCCCCACCTCATCACCCCGAATGACCTGCTAGATCTACCCCCCCACCAAACCGCCTATTTCCACCACCAGCAAATTACCGACCCCACCAAAGAACACACCCAACACATGTTCCTACCCCCAACCCTCCAAATTAAATCTCCACTCCCTACCCACCCGTCTAGCCCCCCCCCCCGCATCCACCCCTTTCCCCTCCACTATCCCTGCGACCCCACCCACACATCAACCAACCTCCTCATCTCATCAAACCCCCAACCAACCAACCCCTAAAAAGTACACTATGCCAACGACCAACCCCTCCTCTCACACCACGTCTAACACACAACTAACTCCTCACCAAAGCCCCTCCAAACTGACGGACCCAACCTCCACACCCCCACTTGAATCCCCCCAAAAAGTCACCCCTGAGAGAACCCCCATACATACCCCCACCAAATCCTCTCCCATTCCGCCTACCACCCTCACTCGACAAAAACCTCCACACGCATCTACCTCTCAAATAACCCCTTACCTCACCCCCACTAAATGCCCTCCACCTGTAAAGCGTTCTTCCCCTCAATATAAAACATCGTCGAGCGACTCAAGTCCCACTACAAACATCTACCTCCCCACCAGGAACTCCAAAGGTAGAATAATCAACAGACCCGTCAGATTTGAAGACAGTTATACAAAAACAACACCCTGTTCTTACACTAAAGACCCAAGCCACACAACACACACAGCCCCTCTTTCTCACACACCTCCCTCACGCACCTTACCTAAACCGATATTGCACATTGCCTCCATATATTTTCCCAGCCTGCAACACCACCCAAGAAAACCCCCAAAACCCCAGACTCATATCCCCCCTTCACCCCCAGCTCCGTTTTCAAGCGTTAATCCCTCCCCTTCAGTTAGTAACCCATTCACCACACTGAAGAGGCCTCCTGTCAGTCCCACACACCTCACTCGATACATGACCTCCACCATGAACAAATCCACACCCTTCGTCGCCCCCGTCCCTACCCCCACGGGGGAACACTACACACCATTCATACGAAAAGTTAAAGTAAAAACGTCCACAGGACGCTTAGCCCGTCTACAGCGCCCACATCAAGCCCGGGCAACCGCCCTCCACAACACCGAGGAAACATTCTTACAGGTCTACATAGACCTGCAAAAGAAACCTGACCCTCGCTCTCTTGCTTGGTGGGACCTACTCAATACACTCAAAATGACCCACCATGACTATGCTTCTTTTTACTTCACCCTTGAGGCTTGGGGACTTGCCTACAATGAAGGAGAGGGAAGTAAAATGCCCCAGAACGAGAAGCCCACCACGGAAGCCACGAGCGAACACCACACAGAAACACACGAAAGAAAGGCCCACAGAACGAAAGGACCAGGTGACCGAGCCAACCAGTTAAGACAGGCCGAAGCCCGCAGGGCTAAGCAGCTCCAAACCACACCTGCCTACCCCTTCTAAACACTGACCTTTCCCCCCACCTCGTGTATACACTACCCCTCGTGTCCTACACCTCTACCTACATGATGATGAACATAAATACACCTTAAGTTAATACACCCATGCCCTGTCCCTAAGTTAGGATATCAATATCAACATACCCTAAAATACCTTGTCTTGCCAGACTAAGTTTCTGAAGACCAATCGCCCCATAAATCTATGTATGTTCTTCCATCCAAGAAGTAATATGTTAACCCCTGTCTTGCCAGACTAAGTTTCTGAAGACCAACCGCCCCCATAAATCTATGAATGTTCTTCCCAGGTTAAAACACCTATGCCCTGTCCCTAGGTTGAGCCAATGCCAACCAGTTCAGACAGGCCTAAATCTATGTATGTTTTTTCCCATCCAAGAAGTAATATGTTAGCCCCCTGTCTTGCCAGACTCAGTTTCTGAAGACCAACCGCCCCCATAAAATCTATACATGTTCTTCCATCCGAGAAGTAGTATGTTAAAACCCCATGTCCTAATTGATAAGAAACTATGATACCCACAGGTACACCAGTGTATATAGAGCCATTGTTCCTGTAAGACCTAGACAGAAATGACTGAAGATGTTAACCACCATGCAGTAACTATAATTCTTACCCCAACCAGAGATTGTATATACAACCCTCTTTTACCATTGTCTCGACGCATTTTCACCACGAAACAATACCGAAGCTACCCCTACGAACTGCCGTTTTCTTTGGTGTATGTCATAGAAAACGCAGTTTCCAGGAACAACTAGATCAGCAAGAAGTAGTGTCAGATTAACAGTGTCCATAACCATCGTATTGACGAGTAATAATACACCATGTTTTTCCCTACTTTCATCCAGTCAAGCACACACCTACAGTTAACCTCCTCTTCCCCACAGCCCCACAGTCCACATGATTCTATCCTTTCCAGACTCATATACCACCCCATATTGCTCATCTCCCGGTAGCATTTGGCTAACATACTTTCCCTGTCATTAACCCCCAAGCTCCGATACCAACTGTAGTCTAATGCCACCCCTACGCCCAGAGACCTTAGGGTCAAACTTCCACGTAGCCCCCCTTAACCCTCTCCCTCTCGTTAACCCCCCACGCTCCTCGACTCCTTTCCGACCTAGCCTCTCCACCATACCTCCTGAATATTCTTGATTTTTCCGTTGCTAACATTCTCAAACCTTTTATATATATTCTCCTATCCAGCCTACCTTCCCTTAGTAGGACGGAACAACATTAGAACTTTACTAACCCTTTGCATGCCATCTATTCCCTCACAACCCATTCACAACCCTGTACCAAATGATCGTCAGTGCGAGGCTAGCCGCCTCGCCAGTGACTAACTTTTATTGCCATACTTCCAGATAAATGTGGTAGAGTTAGCAACCCAGTCTCCACCACATCCAGCAAACCATGCAATTAACAACCCAACCGATTAAACCAGCTAGTCAAGGCACCTTCGGTTTTGGTATTACAAACACCCACATCTGTCTCATAAACAGAGGGTTATTACAAACACTTGTGATATGGCAAGCCCCTAGCCACCACAGAGAGAGGGCGCGCACCTACCCTTTTTACCCACCCGAGGAGGGAGACCCCCACCCCTGCGGAGATATACCTGACCCCTGTTTTGACTTCCGGGTCATTGCCAGGTAGCACAGGAATTCTTCCTATCAATGAACAAACCATGCATGACTACCTTTACTAACCTCTATTAACCCACAATAACCCATTCACCTTTCTTGCATACTCTGATAACCAAATTAGCACCTCCGCTATACCATAGAATGAAGACTGAGCAATGTAAGAGAGACGCTCCTATCACAGCTGTCCCAGTCCTCCTCGCAAAGTAGATCCAGTCTCCCTCCCCTCAATACTTCCAGTATAGCCAAAATAGTACCTCTTAGTAAGGCTCAGTTATATCACATTATGAAGGCCCCTATAGCCATGTGCCACAACAGTAATCACCACCTTACCTAGTCCCCGTATCTATTGAGAGCTCAAATAATTCCATAAGACTCGAGATCCCTATGGCCTACAGGGTCCAAAACCGAGCCTATAAACCCAGCTCCAGCTCCCAGTAAAATCAGTTGAAAGATAGACACCAACCAGTGGCTGGCCCCCTTAAGTTGACCTCTAGCTCTGCCCTTGTGTTGTTCCTGAGCATTGAGTTCCAGAGCCGGCAGACTCCGTGGCAGATTTGAGATAGAAGCATCTGTCCACGTACAAGAAATCTACGTGCACCTTCTAACCTTCACACACCAGTGGGTATATAAGCGTGTAGCCAGCAACGATCGCCAAGAGATCCGTCTTGAGAACTTCCTACATATGGACCCCCTGGACGGCCGCGGAACCAGTCGTTAGCCCCCAACATCACGGACGCAAGATAACCAGGACCAGACCAACCAAATACTACCCAAGATTCACTTTATTAGTACTACAGTGTTACAGTATTATTTAGAGACTCACTTATTAATATTTCTATGAAGTGGCTATATCTTTGCCCCAGTATAATTCACATATAACCATTCCATCAGGAAGTGCTAAGCGTATCAGTGTTCATTAATTAACAGGCGACATTAACTCTCGTAATTACCCCGATCCAGATATTATTACATAGAAGTAAAACCCTAGTGATATCTAACGTTCGCCCACTGATTTGCGTTCTACGTATTTCTGCTATAAGAATATAAAACTTAGATCAGTACCCCCTGAGGTTACTAGAATTCTCGTGCTCTAAATATACGCGTGTCTAATCTAGTCTGTGAACTACTACTCGTGCACCAGAACTGCCAGTAATAAATCTAAATAGTGAAATTGAATCTATAAGTAACATTGATGGCTTCCAGTATATAAATTTGCGAACAAAGCCAGTGATCAGAAGAGTATACCTGAACGTTGGAAGTGGGAGACTAGGCTCCATCCAGATCCACTAATGCTAGTTGTTCAATTCTATAATTTGTCTTGTACGAGTATTCATACCTTCTTATGCTTCCTATTAATCATCCTCAATAAACGTGATCGTGTGTCTTCTTACCGTGTGTTTATTTTGTGTTCTCTATTCCTCATACCTTGTTTTGTGCATGCAGCCTTATATACCCAGTCAGTTAGAACTCACATTACCCAAGTTAATTCTGTAGAAAAACAGGGCATAACAATAATATTAATGAAAAAGAGTAAGTTCCTCAAACTAATGATTAACCCTTTCAAGATGTGATTGTGTAAATATTTTCTGTTTTCTGGGTATTATACTCACAGATGATACCCGGGCAGGAGGCTATTCAGCCTGTATGGTCCGGCTCAATATTTCCTACTATACTACCGTGTTCCGGGCTAAGGTTGAATTGTGTGATTTGTTTAATCTTTTCTTTAAAGTCATATTTCTGATATTGACTCCTCCATGCCTTGTCCAATTCACACTCAAATTCTATCACACTCCTAACACTAACAGACTTTTCTGGAAGATTATTCCAATTTTCTATAACACGATTACAGAAAAAATTCTTTGTTATGTTCAGCCTAGATCTATATTTATACAACATCTTACTGTACCCTCTGGTGCGTTCATTTTCCTGTATCGTAAATAGCCCACGACAGACCTCCTCATCATACACTCCTTGCACTATCATGAATGTTTCTTATCATTTCTCCCCTCAATCTTTCATATGCCAGCATTGGTAAATTCAATTTCCTTAATCTATCACTGTATGACAGGTCTCGCAGTGAAGATACTAACTTTGTGGCTCTCCGTTGCACATTTTCAATGGCTGTAATATCCTTTATGTTGTATGGACACCAAGCTTGACTTGTATATTCAAGAATTGGTCTCACTAGCACTGTAAATAAAGGCTTAAACATTTCTTCATCTAAACACATAAATGTTCTTCTTATAAGGCCAACTATTCTATTTGCTCCATTAATCTTTTCTGCTACATGTTTTTCAAAGCAAAGTTCATTGTCAATGGTCACTCCCAGGTCTTTTTCTTCTGTTACATGTTCCATGCTTTCCTCCATGATATATGCGTATACTCCTTCAGGAACTTCTGATTTACCAATCCTCATAGACTTACACTTATTTGGATGAAACTTGAAAAGCCATTTTCCTGACCAAACCTTCAGAGCCGTGATGTCCTCCTGTAACTTTAATTTAATTTTCCAGGTTATCAACTGCTCCAAAATTTCAGACCTAAAGGTGGTGTATGTTGCTTCGCAAAATCTGAAATTGCCCTGGAGGAGGTTACTAGTTTCAATTGTCCCTATTTTGATTATTCTATATACAAATTAATTTCTGCTGGTAAATTTAAATACATATGTTGCATCTACCGTTCCCCAAATACTCCTCCAGAGCAAAGTCTTTTTGATTCTCTGTCCTCACAACTCAGTGTCCTCAACTTAAATGCTTCTTCTGAAATCACTGTGTTGGGTGATTTTAATGTCCATAATGTTGAATGGCTCACTCATTCAGCCAGGACTGATGATGCTGGTCTTGAATGTGAGCTATTTGCAGACTCATTTAATCTCATTCAACTAGTCAACCAACCCACCCGTGTACCAGATAATCCTAATCATAATTCCCACCTACTGGACTTATTTTTAACAACCAATTCAGAAAATTATGATGTTACAGTGAGGTCCCCACTTGGATCTTCTGATCACTGTCTGATACAGGCCACCTGTCTATCACCTACCACACCTTCCCACTCTGAACCTGTTTTGGTGACTAAATGGCATTACGATAGGGCAGACTGGGAGGGTCTTCAAGGTTTCTTTATTGATATTCCCTGGACCTCTTTCTTTTCTAATGATGCACACTCCACCTTGAGCCACATACAAGATTTTGTAAAAATTGGAATGGAAACTTTTATTCCTCATCAAAAGTACAGTAAAAGATCTAATTCACCTAAATGGTTTGACCATAATTGTGCTAGAGTAACTGAACAAAAAGCAATAGCCTACAATGCATACACAAGATCAAAAACACATGAAGCCTTTAATTACTTTAGAAACATCAGAAATCATGCCAAAACTGTATTAAACCTAACTAAATCAAACTTTCTCCATAAGCAGGCAAATAAACTTCTAAATAATCCAAATGATAACAAAATATTTTGGTCTACTCTTAACTCATTCAAATCCAACTTCACTACTGCTTCATCCATTCCACCATTAAAATCTCCGACTGGCAATCTTGTAAGTGACCCACGAGGTAAAGCTAACCTTCTTGCAGATATTTTCTCCACCAACTCAACCTTAGATGACATAAATCAAGATGTCCCTGTACTTAATTTTAATTCACCTGAAATTCCCTCACTTAAGATCCACACCAGACATGTCAAAACTATTTTGCAGAATCTCTCAGTAGATAAGGCTCCTGGTCCAGATGAAATTCCTCCAATAGTACTTAAGAATTGCTCCTTGGTGCTCGCTCCTGTATTGGCAAAATTTTTCCGTCTGTGTACTCATACCTCATGCTTCCCAGTACCCTGGAAAGAAGCAAACATCCATCCAGTTCCTAAAAAAGGTGCCTCTTCAGATCCATCAAACTACAGACCAATAGCTATAACTTCCACTCTTGGCAAAGTTTTTGAAATTATATTAAATAATCACATAATTAAGCATCTGGAGAATAATAAATTAATCAGTGATAGGCAATATGGTTTTAGACGATGTCGATCAACTGCAGACATTCTTTGCCTTCTTACGCATCAAATCAACCAAGCTACAGACCAACATGGTGAAACACATACAATAGCACTGGATATATCAAAGGCATTTGATAGAGTCTGGCATCAATCCTTATTGTCGAAGATGTCACACTACGGCCTTGCATCATTAGTTCCACTAATTTCTTCTTATCTTCATAACAGAAAAATACGTGTAATGGTAGATGGCCTTTATTCTCAATTTCACTCAATAAATGCTGGTGTTCCCCAGGGATCAGTTTTGGCCCCAACTCTGTTCCTCATTCATATCAATGATCTCATATCTACCACTCATAATCCAATACATTCCTACGCAGATGACTCAACACTCCACAGTTCCTTCACATTTACCAATTCTTTCACCCAACCCGATCTTATAAATTCAAAAATAAACACTGCAATTTCTCTGAACCAGGACCTTTCTAGAATTAATGAATGGGGACAAGAGAATCTAGTTTCCTTTAATGCACAGAAAACCAAGTACATTCAATTTTCTAACCGACAGAATCTCACTGACTCCCATATATTTTTTAATGATGTAAATATTCCCACTTCCCCTAGTATTGACATTCTCGGTGTAACATTAACTACTAACTTGAGCTGGACACATTATGTTAGAAGCATTGCTAAGAATGCCTCTAAAAAACTGGGACTCCTGTACAGAGTTCGAGAATTCTTCACTGACGAGCAGTTGGCCGTAATATATAAAAGTCATGTGCGCTCTCAGATGGATTACTGTTCACCTCTGTGGGGTGGAAGTGGAGTGGTTGCATTGAGGCAGTTGGACAAAATTCAAAATAAAGCTATTAGATTAATCAATAACCCTGCAATCACACAGGACCTTCCTACATTAGCCATACGAAGAAACGTTGCATCCCTTGCATTATTCTACAGATATTTTCACAGCAATTGTTCCGAGGAACTTGCTTCAATTGTGCCGCCTCTCCACATCTTTCCCCGTAGAACTAGGGCAGCTGAGAGCGCCATGAATTTACACTTTCTCCTCCACAATGCAGAACTTCTGCTTATCAGAATTCATTTATCCCCAGAGCTACTACTCTTTGGAATTCACTTCCCTCGAATTGCTTTCCACAAACTTACAATCAACAAATGTTTAAATCCAGTTGTTACAAACATTTTATGAATGGAGGATGCCTTTAGGCACATGGACCTTTTTGTTTTATCTGTGTTTTTCCTTCCTCCATTCATTGTCTCTTAAAAAAAAAAAAAAAAAAAAAAACTTTGTAAAATCGTCCACTTCAATAATTTGTCTAAATATCTTTGTATCATCGGCATAAAGAAACACCTAGACCACCCCTGTTAGTGCGAGATCAACTCTACCTGGGTCTACCACCCCAGCCCTCATCACTACACCTTCGCCAACGACAACAAGCAGACTAGCTCCCACCACCTCTTCATCAGCGCCTCCTACAGCAACCCAACCGACCCTAAAAATTAACAGTGTCACCTTCCTCAAAATCGCTGTCCCTATGGCCATAAAATCTCCAATACAGCTACTCAACATGGCCAGATACGCTAAGGACGACTGGCAAATAAATGTTAGCATGGACACCCTATCCAAGACGGATGTCCCCACCACACTTTGGCTGCTAACTCTCCAGAGATTAATACCTGTCAGCAACTCACCCACCACCAGATCCTATATTATTAAGTCGCTGGGTCGCGACTTTTTCTACGCAGAAGGTGGTGAGATGACGGGCCTGAAGACGAGCCACCCAAGGAACAGTTACAAGATAGCCAGTCTGCAACTCCAAGACCCCATAATCAAGACAAGAAATAGCAGAGACACCCCAATTGTCCCATGCTCTAGCCCCTGGACAAATACCAGAGCGACCCCTGTTCCACCGTTTTCTATGACAGCCACAGGTGGGAGGCCCCTCCCACTAACTAGCCATCTGTTCAAGCCCCGCCCCATGTAGCCTGGTGCCGGCACGGGCTGAGTACATGTCCTCAGCTCCCAAATATAGAAGACACAGAAGTAGTTATGCAAATAGAATATCAACGGCCTGGAATCGACCGACGGAAATGGATAGAAGCGAGAGGACACATTGTGGCGGATTAGGAGATCCAATAAACCTCGACCAAGAACAAATATGAAGTAAACTATGTCAAGGTTTGTTTAGGAATATAACTCATAGACAAGTCCATATACATCCCATTTCTCCCTTAGTAGATTAAGTAATTAGGTTTTAAGTAATCATTGAACTACCTAACACATAATTATGTATGCATGCAAACCACCATTAGGTATACCTACGATAAGTGATTACCTCACAACTTCATCACGATTTCACTATATCCTTCTAATCTCGAAGACCTTCCCCTGGGAGTCAAGAAGGCCGCATATTATCTCAGGTAAATTGTGGAAAAGCTATGCAAGTTCCACAACCCTACTACTCCAGGCCTACCAAGGAATGAGTACTGAACTGTGTAGTTTACACCAGTCCGCCGCAGAGAGAGCCTTGCCCCTAGGATTTATACTCCAAACCGGCCAGCCCCGCACTCTCTTCGTCAGCCCTCCAACATGCCCTTCCCCCTGAAGCGCTGCCCCTAGGATTTATACTCCAAGCCGGCAAGCCCCACACCCTTTTCATCAGCCCTCCAAACCTTCCTTAAGTTCTGTGTCTTTTCGTTGTGTTATTGTTGCCAAGGTAAATTAAGATATGTGAACAGTGTTGTGCTAATTAGTAGGTAGTAGGGGTAGGCAGCCCCGCCCAGGGAAGTACTACCGCCAAGGTTTCGGGAGACTCAGGGAATAGCCTGAATTCCATTTTCTCTCCCAGGCCTTGGTAGCTGGATACATATCTTTCTGCCTCACACATCAGGGGTATCAGGAAAACCCTCTTTATATAACATACACATCCAACTTCACGACATTGCCCTACATCGCTATCCTCTATCCATAAAATACTACTCTTCCCACTACATATCATACATGTAACACCATACACTTACCTTATAAATATGGCAGTACAATTGTTAAGAGCAAACCTGGTGGTCCCTCGGATATCCACCCCCGGCAGGGTTGGGTTATTGACACAGGGCCCTCCCGGTCGTCATCATGCGACTGTGTCAAGAGCATTGCAACGTCCCAAAGCTGCTTGTCAGTACAGCTATTTCTTTAGTAATATAAGGGGACTTCACTCTAACATCAATTCTGTACACCAATTTCTTCAAGCAGAATCCCCTACTCTCCTTTTTTTGACAGAGACTCAAGTAACATCCACATCTGACACATCTAGATTTAATTTTCCAGGTTATCAACTGCTCCAAATTTTCAGACCTAAAGGTGGTGTATGTTGCTTCGCAAAATCTGAAATTGCCCTGGAGGAGGTTACTAGTTTCAATTGTCCCTATTTTGATTATTCTATATACAAATTAATTTCTGCTGGTAAATTTAAATACATATGTTGCATCTACCGTTCCCCAAATACTCCTCCAGAGCAAAGTCTTTTTGATTCGCTGTCCTCACAACTCAGTGTCCTCAACTTAAATGCTTCTTCTGAAATCACTGTGTTGGGTGATTTTAATGTCCATATGTTGAATGGCTCACTCATTCAGCCAGGACTGATGATGCTGGTCTTGAATGCGAGCTATTTGCAGACTCATTTAATCTCATTCAACTAGTCAACCAACCCACCCGTGTACCAGATAATCCTAATCATAATTCCCACCTACTGGACTTATTTTTAACAACCAATTCAGAAAATTATGATGTTACAGTGAGGTCCCCACTTGGATCTTCTGATCACTGTCTGATACAGGCCACCTGTCTATCACCTACCACACCTTCCCACTCTGAACCTGTTTTGGTGACTAAATGGCATTACGATAGGGCAGACTGGGAGGGTCTTCAAGGTTTCTTTATTGATATTCCCTGGACCTCTTTCTTTTCTAATGATGCACACTCCACCTTGAGCCACATACAAGATTTTGTAAAAATTGGAATGGAAACTTTTATTCCTCATCAAAAGTACAGTAAAAGATCTAATTCACCTAAATGGTTTGACCATAATTGTGCTAGAGTAACTGAACAAAAAGCAATAGCCTACAATGCATACACAAGATCAAAAACACATGAAGCCTTTAATTACTTTAGAAACATCAGAAATCATGCCAAAACTGTATTAAACCTAACTAAATCAAACTTTCTCCATAAGCAGGCAAATAAACTTCTAAATAATCCAAATGATAACAAAATATTTTGGTCTACTCTTAACTCATTCAAATCCAACTTCACTACTGCTTCATCCATTCCACCATTAAAATCTCCGACTGGCAATCTTGTAAGTGACCCACGAGGTAAAGCTAACCTTCTTGCAGATATTTTCTCCACCAACTCAAACTTAGATGAAATAAATCAAGATGTCCCTGTACTTAATTTTAATTCACCTGAAATTCCCTCACTTAAGATCCACACCAGACATGTCAAAACTATTTTGCAGAATCTCTCAGTAGATAAGGCTCCTGGTCCAGATGAAATTCCTCCAATAGTACTTAAGAATTACTCCTTGGTGCTCGCTCCTGTATTGGCAAAATTTTTCCGTCTGTGTACTCATACCTCATGCTTCCCAGTACCCTGGAAAGAAGCAAACATCCATCCAGTTCCTAAAAAAGGTGCCTCTTCAGATCCATCAAACTACAGACCAATAGCTATAACTTCCACTCTTGGCAAAGTTTTTGAAATTATATTAAATAATCACATAATTAAGCATCTGGAGAATAATAAATTAATCAGTGATAGGCAATATGGTTTTAGACGATGTCGATCAACTGCAGACATTCTTTGCCTTCTTACGCATCAAATCAACCAAGCTACAGACCAACATGGTGAAACACATACAATAGCACTGGATATATCAAAGGCATTTGATAGAGTCTGGCATCAATCCTTATTGTCGAAGATGTCACACTACGGCCTTGCATCATTAGTTCCACTAATTTCTTCTTATCTTCATAACAGAAAAATATGTGTAATGGTAGATGGCCTTTATTCTCAATTTCACTCAATAAATGCTGGTGTTCCCCAGGGATCAGTTTTGGCCACAACTCTGTTCCTCATTCATATCAATGATCTCATATCTACCACTCATAATCCAATACATTCCTACGCAGATGACTCAACACTCCACAGTTCCTTCACATTTACCAATTCTTTCACCCAACCCGATCTTATAAATTCAAAAATAAACACTGCAATTTCTCTGAACCAGGACCTTTCTAGAATTAATGAATGGGGACAAGAGAATCTAGTTTCCTTTAATGCACAGAAAACCAAGTACATTCAATTTTCTAACCGACAGAATCTCACTGACTCCCATATATTTTTTAATGATGTAAATATTCCCACTTCCCCTAGTATTGACATTCTCGGTGTAACATTAACTACTAACTTGAGCTGGACACATTATGTTAGAGGCATTGCTAAGAATGCCTCTAAAAAACTGGGACTCCTGTACAGAGTTCGAGAATTCTTCACTGACGAGCAGTTGGCCGTAATATATAAAAGTCATGTGCGCTCTCAGATGGATTACTGTTCACCTCTGTGGGGTGGAAGTGGAGTGGTTGCATTGAGGCAGTTGGACAAAATTCAAAATAAAGCTATTAGATTAATCAATAACCCTGCAATCACACAGGACCTTCCTACATTAGCCATACGAAGAAACGTTGCATCCCTTGCATTATTCTACAGATATTTTCACAGCAATTGTTCCGAGGAACTTGCTTCAATTGTGCCGCCTCTCCACATCTTTCCCCGTAGAACTAGGGCAGCTGAGAGCGCCCATGAATTTACACTTTCTCCTCCACAATGCAGAACTTCTGCTTATCAGAATTCATTTATCCCCAGAGCTACTACTCTTTGGAATTCACTTCCCTCGAATTGCTTTCCACAAACTTACAATCAACAAATGTTTAAATCCAGTTGTTACAAACATTTTATGAATGGAGGATGCCTTTAGGCACATGGACCTTTTTGTTTTATCTGTGTTTTTCCTTCCTCCGTTCATTGTCTCTTAAAAAAAAAAAAAAAAAAAAAAATATCTCTGAGATCTGTGTCCAAGATCTTTAATTACGTATCAGTGTTAATCATTCTGAAACTTACTTTCTCCTTGTGTTAAAACTGTGTGTAAGTCTTAAACCTGTGATAGTGATTGAATTCATATCAAACGCCTTACGCATACGTTATATAGTTGTGTTCAGTATTTCCTTTTGCCACACGTTCGCAGATCTTTCTATATATGTATTCTGTTCTGTATTTTGTGAGTTGAGGTCGACGTGTATTTCGTGATCTGATTTCCCTTCATAATTAATTCTACCTAGAACCTACGCCCAATTTTATAACGAATATAACTCGCACATACTTAATCCCTAGCCCCCAGAATTGCCCCAGTAAATACCTATCTCCCCCTGTTACTTGATTACGTTCGATTATATAATCGCCTTTGTAATTATTTTATGAATTCATATTGACGTTAATTTGATTACCGATGTAATTCCGATTCTTTGTGCCTAGGAATTCCTGCACCAATAGATTCTGTTGCTTAAGCGTTAACCCTTCTTTGGCGGCGTGCAACTTATGTCGTGTGAATAAATATGGACTAAGTGGCGGTTCACAACTTATGTCGTGTGCCATTTTCACCACGTAATGTTGCTGAGAGAGAGAGAGATAAGTGGTGGGAGGAGAGTAGCAAGCGTATGACTGCTCCAGACCACTGTGGCGGACCTACTGACATGAATCCCACCCTCCCCCACCCTCACGCACTCGCTACACAGGGAATTATGTAGGGAAACTACCTAATTACATGGTTTTTGCACTCGTGTTGCGCGATCGTTGCAAGAAAACTAGCGGTCGTACAAGGATGGTTGGGGTGTCATTGGAAAGCTCTGTTTATGCCCTTTCAGGCATAGATACTTGTTTTACGCTCTGGGTCTTATTTAGGCATGAAAATGATCACGTAAACAACCCTATTTAGGGTAAAAACACCCCGTTGGGCGGTACATATAAATTACCGCCTAGGCCGCTCGTAAGGTGTTAACCCTCCTGGCCCGGGCTGTATCTCCAAAGGACAGGGTGGGCTACCTGGGCGATCTGGCCGAAAAACGTCTAGGCCTAGGCTACCGTATTTTGGTTAATTTTAACTGCTAGAAATTTCCCACGCATCTATAAATGTAGTGCGGTTTCCAATCTGTAGACTGGCATTGAGTAAAGCTCTCTAAGTCAACTGGTTCAGTTGTGATGACGAGTTTAGTGGAGAGCATTTTCAGGCGATGTTAGCAATACGACGATCTCTTCACTACTGAAACGACATACAGACATACAATAACAAACGAGTCTTCTCCTTCTTGTTTTCGGAGGTGCGGTGACGCAACGATCGGCTTTGTTTACATGCGTCAGACGCACAGCGTTCAGACCAAGCTGAATAGGCTTTCAAGCTTACTATCTCCTGAAAGGACACCCGGGCACCTGCCCTTATTTCGTGGTGTAATATTAAAATGACACCCGGGGAGGAAGGGTTAAGTCACATCACTTACCATACACCGTTTTATTCTAGTGTATGTTTATTGCAAGACTCTGTTAATTCATTCAGACCTCTTAACCTAACAAATGGGCATGGGGGTAATTAGACACCTCTCCCTGTGCGCATGTATTTGAGGTGTTTCCGTCACTAAAATATTCATTTTACCATAAATAGCATTAATACTTATCCATACGCGCCTATTATGGGTTGATTATAAAGGTATTAACCTGAAACAACAATAAAACGAGTGAAAACAGAGTTTGGATGGTCAAAATCGGAGATATAGCCCGCGAGTTGTATAATGTATGAGTGAGGCAAGCTGCTTTCCCGCCAATTTCCCCCAAGGCCACTGAGACACAGTCGATCGATACTCTCTCTCTCTCTTGCACTCGTTTGCTATCAGTGATGACAACGCCCTGCTTGCATCTCGCTAATGTTAGCACGAAAATATACCTCAGAATAAGGGAATAACAGAGAAAATAGGTGATAACTGAAGGAGAGGAGGAAAGTGGGGAAGGAGGGGAGGTAGAGGACTGAGATTTTGCATGGCCCAGGGGCCAAAAAAAAAAAAAAATTTGATGTCAAAAGTTTGATTTTTTTTTTCTCCGACTCCTAAGTCTTCCCGCAGTCCGCCGGGGGAACTCTTAACCTAACAAGTGCGCATGGGGGTAATTGGAAACGTCCCCCTGTGCTGACGTATTTGAGGTGTTTCCGTCACTAAAATATTCATTGTACCATTAATAGCATTAATACTTATCCATATGCGCCTATTATGGGTTGATTATAAAGGTATTAACCTGAAACAACAATAAAACGAGTGAAAACAGCGTTTGGATGGTCAAAATCGGAGATATAGCCCGCGAGTTGTATAATGTATGGGTGAGGCAAGCTGCTTTCCCGCCAATTTCCCCCAAGGCCACTGAGACACAGTCGATCGATACTCTCTCTCTCTCTTGCACTCGCTTGCCATCAGTGATGACAACACCCTGCTTGCAACTCACTAATGTTAGCACGAAAATATACCTCGGAATAAGGGAATAACAGGGAAAATAGGTGATAACTGAAGGAGAGGAGGAAAGTGGGGAAGGAGGGGAGGTAGAGGACTGAGATTTTGCATGGCCCAGGGGCCCAAAAAAAATAAAAATAAAATAAACAAAATATTTTTTTTTCGATGTCAAAAGTTGATTTTTTTTTTCACTCACTCTTAAGAGTCTCCCAGCAGTCCGCCAGGGGAACTCTTAAGAGTCTCCCAGCAGTTCCCGGGTTAAGAGTCTCCCCGCAGTTCCCGGGTTAAGAATACTTGTTCTTAGTATTCCTTTAGCATAACCTCGTCGTATGCGCCCTCTTTCTTTTCTTTAATTAATCTTATTTAATTATTCTTTGACGCTAGTTATCCTAAGCGTTTCCAGAGCATTTGTTGACTAACTTCATTTAGTTAGTTATATTCTATTCCTTTATATTCTATTCCTTTGTGTAAGTAATTAGTTATTCTTTAATTCTTTCATTATTATACGCCCCTTTTATATCTGAATTCCTCGGCTTGTATCGTTATTTCTTACATACGATCGTTGACGTGAATATAAGGTATTCATTGGAAATTACATTAATTATCTTTCCAAACTAATCTTGTGTACCTTAAATTAAAACTTAGTTTACCACTACTTTAGGAGGGATATAATTAATACTACTCTCCTAGTTGCATAAACTTTGAATTTAATTCTCACCTCTTCAGTCCAGTACATAACCCCTCACCCTCTGCTTTAGTAGAGGGGCCACTTGAGTTGACCGCGACCGACCGGTAATGCGATCCTCAGTCGTGTGACTCGCCTAGTCAGTTTGGCCATTTATTTCGTTCTCAAATTCCCCCCCACCCCCCACCCCGTGTCTCTCACTTGAGATTTTAAGTGGATCTTTATTTGTTATTTCAGTCACCTAAGACACTCGACTCATTTCGATTGTTATTATTGATGGTGAGTATTATTATGTTCATGTTTTACTTTTGTTGCCAGTTGATTAACTGAGATTCTTAACCACATTTGTTTAGGATTTATTCTCAACCTATTATGTACCCTATCCTTTGTGTGTTATTATTATTATTGCTTCAGATGAGAAAACATCCCCGACTACGAATCTATATTAGAGAGTTGGAGATTGAAATGATTATGTTAAGACGATCTGACTCCTCAAGATAGGCGTTATCTGAATTAATATACCATTTACATATCTATATGTGTTGTCATTGAGTTCTGCATTGATCCTGATTGAATACCTATTTGGTGCTAGTAAGACGGTGTTCGGTGTGACCCTGTTGGGCTATTATACGGTCTATAAGTCCATAATTGGATTTTTGTAGAGACTATATCACAAGTTATAAATATTATAACCCGGCATAACAGCAATTGTGACCCACTTTACCGGTGCAACCTTAGCCCGGGCGGTGAGCAGTTTAATCCCAATTGAGGTAACACAATAAATAGCTACTCCTTACGCTGTGGCACTCGCATCACAGAATGCATATAAAGACAAGGGTTCGAACACGGCCACATGGCGCGGTAGCTCAATAGTACATAGGATGTTATAGTCATCTAGCAAGGACTTACCCTGTCCATCAAGGTCATCAGGTAATGTTTCATCCCATCCTATGTTGCGTCTCCAAATTTCTTGTATTAGAATCCTGGCTCTGATAGGAACGGGTAATGCTAAACCCAAAGGATAAAAAAATTGCGTGACCTTACTCAAACAGACTACGTTTAGTGTGCGTCCCTGTCTGTTGAGCGTAATTTCTGTTCGGTTACATAAGTATCTTTCCCTGGATGCCATATCATCCCCAAGATTCTGGCATATTCCTGGTTATTGGAAGCTACCCCATCAATGATAAGACTATCCCGAAGTACTACAGAATTCGACACCCACTCGCGGAGAAACAGATGGACCTCAGTGAATAACCTGCTAGCCTGCCTATAGATTGCGACTAGTTCTTTTTCACTATCACTAGACTCTTGCAAATTGTCTATGTACAATCTGTGAGTGAGTTCAGTAGTGCTTTCTTCAGAATCATCAAGATGTTTTTTAATGGTTGCGTTCAACAAAAATTGCGAACACGTAGCACCAAACAAGACTACTTTAAACCGATAGGTCACTATGGGACTCTCCGGGTCGTCGATGTCCTTGAACCATAGGAACCGGGTGACGTCTCTATCCCCCTCTTGCAGTTTCACCATCAAGAAGGCCTTTTCGATATCACTGGTGAATGCGTAACATCCCAGCCTAAAGCGCAGTAATTGCTGTGATAGGTCCAATACCATTGAAGGGCCGGTTAGCAAACAGTCATTTAGACTGGGATTGTGGCCTATCTGGGCTGAGCAGTCATACACCACTCGGATGGGAGTGCTGGCACTGTCCTTTTTTACCCCATGATGGGCGAAGTAATGGACTTTCCCGGTATTCCTTGGTTCATCCACATCGACGACCTCACCTGTTGGATTCTGGAGTGTGGGATGGTGAGAGTCAGCATGATTTGAGGGGTGGGGAAGGATGGGTTGCCTGGTCTGGGATGGATGCAAGATATAAATGTAAGAAAGAGGAAGGGGTAGCTATGATTTTGTCAGATAGGTTGAAGTGTGTGAAAAACTATGGATGCGTGGACTCCTGAATTGTTTGGTGTGAGTGCAAGATCGGGATAAATAGGTATACATTTATGTGTGTGTAATACTGTGTATGCACCGGTCAACCAAGAAACTGGGAAAGGTATGGAAGAAAATAGAAAGTTTTGGTTTAAAGTCAATAAATGTATAAGAGAAAGGCAAGAATGCACACAGGTAATTTTACTGGGTGACATGAATGGTGGAGTTGGAAATGAGAAGATAGAAGGTATAGTGGGTAAATAGCATGTGGAGGGTAGGAACATGAATGGTGACTTTCTTTTAGAAGTATGTGCGGAGAGAGAAATGTTTCTAGCTAACACGTTTTTTCAGCATCGTCACATTCATAGATATACATGGCACAGAGGTAAAGGTGAGCAGGAACAGAAATCTTTAACTCTGGGCTAAAAAGAATTTTAGATTCAAAAGTTATACGAGGTATGCTGACGGGATCAGACCATTATACAGTGCTGAAAAAGAATATACATAGAGAAACTAGAGATGCAAGGAAACAAGAATATAAGGACTTGAAACAAAGAGTAAAGAGGACGATACAAGACGCTAACAGGAAGGCAGATGAGGAATATGGGAATAAAATTAGTGAACAGTTTTTGAGTGACAAGAAAGCATACGACAGAGCTGTGAAAGAAGCCAGAGGGAGGAAAACCGAGTGTCTCAGGTGGCAGAATGAGGGACTTGAATGGGGTGGCGGTGGAGGGTGATGGTGTGGTAGATGCGTGGAAAAATAATTTTAGTAGCTTAGCTGTAAAGAGTAGGGGAAAGTCAAAGATCTCATCCATGGGAATGGAGAGGTAGAATAAACAGGGTAGATGAAAGACAGATAAACAGAGACGAAGTAAAAGAAGCAATCAATAGACTTAAAATGGGCAAAGCTGCTGGAGTAGATAACATCCCAGGTGAAATGCTGAGATATGGGGGGAGAAGAAGCTGTTGACATAATGCATAGGTAATGTAAATTAGCATGGGAAAAGGAAAGTGTACCGGCGGACTGGAGGAAAGCAGTGATAGTACTCTTGTACAAAGGGAAGGGTAGTAAAGAGGAGTGTAAGAGTTATAGGAGAATTAGCTTGCTTGGCATACCTGGAAAGGTATACGCAAGAGTAGTAACAGAGAGACTGCAGAAGATAACGGATGACAAAATAGGCGAGGAACAGGGAGGTTTCAGAAAGGGCAGGGGCTGTGTTGACCAGATAGCCTCAATGCGTTTGTTGATAGAGAAGTATTTGGCCAAGAACAGAAAACTCTATGCCAGCATTCATGGATTTGGAAAAAGCTTACGACAAAGTAGATTGGGAGGGTCTGTGGGATCTGTTAACAGTATATGGTGTGGGAGGAAAGTTGCTAATGGCAGTAAAATCTTGTTATAGGAATGCAATGGCAAATGTGAAAGTAGGAGATAAGTTAAGTGAAAGTTTTGAGGTCAATGTAGGAGTAAGACAGGGATGTGTCATGTCATCTTGGTTGTTCAATATATACTGTATGTATGGAGTGATTAGAGAATGTAGAGCAGGATCGATGGGTATAGGAGCTAGACTGGAAGCAGAGGGAAGAGAATGGAAGATTTTAACATGCCTATATGCGGACGATGCAGTCCTGTTGGCGGAAAATGTGGAAGAACTTCAGAGAGTGGTCACAGACTTTGACAGGGTATGCGAAAAGAGAAAGTTAAAGATCAATGTAGGGAAATGTAAGGTATTGGTGTTTGAGAGAAGAATGTATGAAACCATAGATTTTAAGGCAAAATATAGAATTAAGAGAGAACATGAGAAAAGTTGTACAATAAAAATGAAAAATTAAGTACTGTACTGGAAGAGGTTGAAAGTTTCAAGTAATTGGTAGCTGTACTATGCAAATATGGTAAAATGGAGAGTGAGATAAAAGAGATAAAAATGCAAGGGAGAAAGGTAATTGGAGAACTTGATAGTATTCTGAAAGGAAGAATGATTAGTTAAGAAGTGAAAAAATCACTGAGAAACAGTGTGCTGCTCCCAACACTCTCGAATGGTATGTAGTGAGAAATGGACAGCAATTGACGAGGACCTCTACACACTGAAAGCTGTGGAGATGAACTTTTTCAGAATGGCAGCTGGTGTGAATAGGCTAGATGGGCCAAGTAATAGGGAAGTGTATGAGTTCTTTGGAATGGAGGAGCAAGCTTTGGGCATTGATTGTGGGGTGGTTGAGTGGATAAAGAGAAGTACTTTGAGGTGGTATGGTCATGTTCAGAAAATGGATGAAGACAGAATGCCAAGAAAGATATATGAGAGTCAGGTGAGTGGAACAGCTAGCATTGGAAGACCACCTATGGTATGTGAAAAGAAAATGGAAAATACATAAGGGGCATTGTGGCACAGGCAAAGGAGGCATGTCTTGACAAAGTAACCTGGCGGCGTTTCTGCCATGGCCATCCTTTAGCGGGGGTTTCCCAGAGGGAAACAAGGCGTCGGATATGATGATGATGATGATGAAGACTGCTGTCGTGACGGGGGAGGAGGAATTTTGAATGTGCACTGGTATGAAATTTATTGATGTATGTACCAGGGTGAGTCCACCGACATCGGCTCAGTCTTGTATGATGATGGTGTAGTTATGAAGTGTGGGTGTTTTTTTGTGTTCTGTGTAGTTTTGTTTCTTGTAAGATGGCAATGTGTATGTTGTATTGCTTGATTTAATGTGTGAGTTCTTGTTTTTTGGTGTTTATGTCATCTATGTTTAATTGAAGGATGTTGATGTTATGTGTGGGGTGTGTTAGGAGCTGCTGCAAGTGAGTGGGTTGGTTAAATTTAGGGGTGGTCGCTTGCCCTGGAACATTGGGATTGTATCATGATTGTTGGGAAGGTAATTGTTATTTTAATAAACAGTATATATGTACAGTATGCATATAAAAAACATCCAAATAAGAACAAACCAAGCCCTCACTGGATGAGTGCTTATTGCTCATTCATCCTTATGGTCTCTAACTCCTCTCTGCCATGGCAAACATCAGGAGTGCAGTAGATTAGTGTCACATTTACACATTTTGGGCGTCTTCTCAACGATGCGGTGAAGGATTTTCGGAGAAGAAATCGACTCAGCACAGGACAACCAGGAAGGAGGACCGAAGACAGCGAGGGCGGCACCCTGCGAAGGAATTAAATGCTAATCTGTCAAGAACTGCAAATTTGGATAAAGCTCCACCAACACGACCCAAATTCAAAACCGCCAGGGATAACGACCGAGGACCGATGTCAGCCATGAATGTAAATGTAGATCCGATCAGAACCAAAAATTTGATTAAAGAACGTTCTGTGAGTTCTAAAACCGCAACTTTAAAGGTTTTCTATGCAAACGCTCGTAGCATACGCAATAAATTTTCAGATTTAGAGGAACTAGTGTTTACTGAAAATTATGATGTGATTGGTATAACAGAATCTTGGCTCAATACAGTAGATAGAGACTTTTTAGCAGAGTATTCACTTCCCGGTTATGTAATGTTTGAGAAAAGCCGAATAAATAAAAATGGAGGTGGCGTTTTATTTTATATCAAAGAAAGTCTTAACCCGACCCTCTTGTCAAAACCTCAAATTGTGAACGTCGACACATCTTTTGTGCTAATAAAGAATAATAAAAGTACAAAACTAATACTTGCATTAACCCTCTCACCACGGAAGGGCTCTTGAACGCCCATAAAAAAGCATATAACAGGTACCCGGAAGGCCTCTTGAACGCCCAGTGGTTGAAAGCATGTGAGCTTCGTGTGCGAGGCGTCGGTCCGATGCATGTAAACAACAGCCGGCTGGACCGACGCCCCGCATCTCCGGCCACAAGAAGGAGAGCGTCGCTTGTTCGTGTGTGCCTGTATGTTGTTGTTAAGTATCGAAAAGTGGTGTAAAGTGGCTGTTTTGGCCATAAAGTTATCTCCAATGAAATCATCATCACAGCTCAACCAGTTGACTTAGAGAGCTCTACTTAATGCCATTCTACAGGTAAATAACACAGCTACGCTTGGGGATGCGCGGCAATGCGGGAAGCAGTCTGATTAACGAATATACGGTAGCCTAGCCTAGACGTTTTTCGGCCAAAACACCCGGGTTTCGAGGAATATATATATAATACATAGCCGGGGCTGGAGGGTTAATATACAGACCTCCAGCTCAATCAGTGCAAACTGACCGAGAAATTTATGAACAAATTGCAGATGTAAGTAACTCACAAGATACCGTATTTTTTGGCGACTTTAATTTACCTGTGACCAAGTGGGGCGATACTCTTACTTCACACTCCGGACATGACTTGTATACGAACTTGCAAGAGAGTTCGCTTTATCAATTTGTTCGAACACCGACCCGTGGTAATAACGTTCTTGACATTGTACTTGCAACAAAAGAAGAATTAATAGAGAATTTGAATGTTGGTGATGAATTCAGTAAAAGCGACCATCGTACGATAACTTTCACTTTAAACTTTACTAGTAACGAACCAAATAGAGGCATCGAAAAAGTCCCTAATTTCAAGAAAGCAAACTTTCATAAACTTAGAGCTATGTTTAAAGAAACTGACTGGAGCTTTTTAATTAACAATAACGACATAAATACATCTTGGAAGTTATTCGAAACCACTTACCTAAAAGCAGTGCAAGACTGCATACCATCGAAAATACGGCGTCCAGGTCATAATAATAAGCCCAAATGGTGGAATAAAGATATTTCAAACTGCCTGCTTGCTAAAAAAATTGCTAATGATAGATTAAAATCCTCACAAAATGACGAAGAACGGGTGAAATTTGTAGAGCTACGACGCAAAGCCAAAAAGTTAATTAAGCAAAGTAAAAAGACCCTAGAGTTACATATTGCGAATCAAAGTAAAACAAACCCGAAAGAATTCTATAGTTATATCAGAAAGAAAAAGTAGTTACTTCAACTGTTGGACCGTTAGTCGATGAAAATGGAGAATACACCAAAGACGAAGTACAAATGAGTAATGCCCTCAATACCTTCTTTGCATCAGTTTTTACAACAGAAGACCTCAGTGATATCCCTACACCATCGCCGATTCAGATTGATAATTCAGATGTTCTAAGCAATATCACCGTTACAGAGAGAGAAGTATTGAATTGTTTAGATAAACTCAAGGTAAATAAAACGCCTGGACCTGATACAATCTCGCCTAGAGTTCTAAAGGAAGCTAAGGATGAGCTCTCCAAACCACTGACATTACTATTCAATAAATCCTTGCAGTCTGGAACTATGCCTGATCAGTGGAAGATAGCCAACGTAACACCGATATTCAAAAAAGGCAGCAAATCCCTACCCAGTAACTATCGTCCAATTAGCTTAACCTCAGTTGTATGTAAAATGCTAGAAACGGTCATAAGAGACAGACTCGTAAATCACTTAGAGGAAAATAACATACTTAAAGATACTCAACACGGCTTTCGTAAAAAACGTTCCTGTTTAACAAACCTCTTAGACTTCTTCCACGATATCCTCAACCTCTACGATGAGAGTAAAGCTGTAGATATTATATACCTTGATTTTCAAAAGGCCTTTGACAATGTTCCCCACAAACGTTTACTGCTAAAACTAAAAGCGCATGGAATACAAGACGGTGTGTTGAAATGGATAGAAAATTGGCTCAGCGACAGAAAGCAAAGAGTAGTCATAAACGGTAAGGCATCTAAATGGACCAATGTAAGTAGCGGGGTACCCCAGGGATCGGTACTAGGACCAATTCTCTTTCTAATTTACATCAACGACATAGATGAGGGTCTCACCTGTACAATCTCAAAATTTGCTGACGATACAAAAATTGCAAATAGCGTACTCTCAAAAGATCAAGTTGACGATATGCAACACAATCTAGATAAATTGTCACATTGGGCCCAAATTTAGCAAATGAGTTTCAATGCGGATAAATGTAAAGTACTACATATCGGATACCTAAATGAGAAAGCAAACTATTCGATGAATGGCACTCAGCTTAAGAATGTAAACAGAGAAACCGATCTGGGAGTAACAATATCGAGTAACCTAAAACCGAGTCAACAATGTTCAGAAGTTGTTAAGAAGGCAAACAAAATAATTGGCTTTATAGGCAGATCATTTGAGCATAAATCCAAAGACGTAATCCTAACCCTTTACAATTCCTTAGTCCGCCCTCTTCTGGAATACTGCGTTCAATGCTGGTGCCCTTATTACCAAAAAGACATAAACAAGCTAGAACGAGTTCAACGTAGAGTTACCAAAATGATACCTAGCCTAAAGAACAAACCATACGAAGAGCGTCTTAGAGAATTAAATCTATTTCCTTTAACCCAGCGCAGATTAAGAGGTGACTTAATTCAAGTGTTCAAAATAATCAAAGGCATCGACAATATGAACTGTAGTAAGTACTTCACTATCGACCAATCTAATTACACGCGGGGAAACGGTTGCAAAATTATTGGTAAATCTTTTAACTCACACGAATCTAAGAATTTCTTCTTCAATCGAGTTGTCAACTTGTGGAATGGGCTTCCCCGAGACGTTATAGACTGCAGCACCGTTGATTCATTTAAATTCCGCCTAGACAAATATCTCGCATCAAACCCGCGACTGACTGCGTTTGTAAATGAATAACTTTATTTTATCCTCCCCTCAGTTACTAACCCATATGTCCCCTACTAACTTCCTAGTCCTGCCACGTTAGTGGCAGGGCAGTAGTTCCCTTTCCAATGTTCCCTTACCCACTCTAAACCACTGTTTGGACACTTGATCCTCAGTGTTTTGGAGGACAAGCAGCCAAGAAGGGTCACTAGATCTGTTGTTGCTTGATTTCCTTTGTACTCCTTTGTACAATGTGAATGCTTGCACCTAATTAATAAATGGAGCTGATTACACTGGTTACTAACAACAGTCACAATCAGAGCCACTCGAACAGTATTGTAACATTGAACTTATACTGCATACACTGCACATAAGCTGGCCAGCTTACTACGGCGAGATGTGGCTGTAATATGGGGAAAAATAAAATACTTAATGGAGAGATTTTTTTCATTCTGTAACCAACAAGAAGAGAAACAGAGAAATAAGGCTATGGGAATGCTCAACTCCTTCCCCCTCTAATAGGTCCAACTTATCTACCATCCAAAATGGATCCTAATTTTACTGACCAACTCAAGTCACTGTCGTCGGAATGGATAGCTGAAGAAGCTGGCATCAGCTGCCCATTCCTGCTATCTAAGTTGAGTGGATAAAGTTAAAACATATTACATGTTCACCAAGGAAGTTTTGAAATACAAGTAAATAAAGCCTTATACCAGGCTGGGAAATTAGGTATAGCCCGGCAGCCCGGCTAGCCCGGATATGTTGCCGGGCAAGTGCTTTTTAATGTTGGTCTGCCCGGCGGTTGCCCGGGGGACAAGTCGAATTTTTTGCCTTTTGACCCTTGAAAAATGCTAAAATAATTATAAAAACAAACATACACACTTTCCATAAATATAAATAAAGTATAAGAGACAGGCAGATGTATCTACTATTTCCACTTTCAACGACCATTGGTTACTGGTAACGTAACGGCTGGTTTTCGATTCACGTTAATTTCACGTCACTATTCTCTCTATCTCCTCTCCTCCTCCTCCCCCCCCGTAGGCCTACATAATATTATAACCGTTGGACGGTTGGATAGAGAAGAGGTACTTCCGAATAGGCGGCTCGCTCGCCGCTCTTCATCAATAACATTAGTGTTTCAATTGTCGCCGGGGAAGCACGTGTTTAGTGAGAAAATGTACTATAATGAGTGTGTCTAAGAAACAACAGGCTTCCTTGACAAGATTCTTAACACTAAAACAACCACCATCAACAAGTACAACTAGGTAAAACCGTTGTTTTAAAATAGTTTGTTAACTTTTTGTATCTAGCCTAGTCAGTCTGTCAGACGATAGATTTCTCTTATTGACTCGCCTCTTAAGTGAACATTGTTGGTAAGCTACTCCACCTATGTTTTCTACCTAAGATATTTACTTAATGTTACAAAAATGTGTTTATAAACAATCTTAAGGATTTAGTTACACAATTTTTAATAAAAAAATATATATATGATACTCTGCAGTCTCTGTTCTCCTACTGTACAATGTAAAGTATGCCTAGGCCTAAATAAAACTATATGTATTGCCAGACAACTTGATCCCTGAGGGGATGGGTACAAACTAAGCTCCAGCATAGAGGCAACGTTCAGTTCGTTCGATTTTGTATCTTGTTTCGTGGGAGGGTTGGTAATTGATAATGTCTAACCTCGAATTATTATTTGTGTATGGGGGTTCAAGTGAAATGTGTGTTATCATAGTCATACTGTTGGAATGGCTGTGGTGGTGAATTTAGTTTGTAACCAGTGTAATCAATTCGATCATGCTGATCAGGGTCTTGTATTCACGTTCTAAATACAACACTGGTCTACTTCACCCTTAATGTCTGCCATTGCAGACATTGGTTGGGAGGCCATGGGCTTAAGTAATAAGTACCGGGTGTCGAATGTCGATTAAAGATGACTTTATCACTCACTTTCTGGACATATTTCTATTTTCTATAAAAAAAAAAAAAAAAAAAAAAATCAGCCATATTTATTATCATAAACTAAAGCTAGTCCTTCGCATTCATTAGAGATGTGAACCATGAATTTTGCAATATAATATCTGCACTTACACACACACACACACACACACACACACTTGTGTGTGTGTGATTATTCACCAAATTATTCATCAAAGACTTATTCACCAAAGATTATTCACCAAAGACCCCCAAGAAATAAAGAACCTAACATATTTGAGTCCCATGGGAAAAAGCGATCATGCTGTGATTGAATTTGAATTGACAGTGGAATTTCTGGAAGGCAGAGAGGAGGAACATAGGGAATATAGACTAAATTATAGTAAGGCGGATTATGAATCATTACGAGGATACTTTGCAAATATAGATTGGTCATTTATTGAGCAAGAACAGAATATTCAGGTAAAATACACCATGTTACTAGACATTTACAGGGAGGGGGTAGATAAATATGTACCAACATTTAAGGATAGAAAGCTGGTTAAGGAGAAAGAGTGGTTTAACATGCGATGTCACATTGCCCAGAACAAAAAGGACTCTGCATGGAATAAAGTGAGAAGGAGACACACTGAGGAAAAATGGGATGAGTATAAGAATGCTAGAAACAACTATGTCAAGACTATAAGAGAGGAGAAAAAGAACTTTGAAAAAGATATAGTAAACAAATGTAATAAAGAACCCAAACTGTTCTATAGTTATATCAACGGCAAAACAAAAATAAAGGACAAAATAACAAAGCTTAGGGTAGAGGGTCAATTATATGAAGACACAGTGGGTATGTGTGAAATTATGAATGATACATTAACATCCGTGTTTGTGGAAGAGGATGACTATGTAGAACCTGTGGTGGAATTGAATGAGATACAGGGACTAGAGTCGATAGAAGTCAACAAGGATGAACTAAAATCATTGTTGGAAGAATTGGACGTGAGAAAATCTATGGGCCCAGATAACATTGCTGGATGGGTATTAAGAGAATGTTCTGAACAACTAGTGAGACCTATTTTTAATATTGTTCAATACTCATTAAACAAGGGGGAACTTCCCTTAGAATGGAAACAAGCAAATATAACTCCAATATATAAAAGTGGAAATAAAGAAGACCCGCTAAATTATCGACCGGTATCCTTAACGAGTGTTATATGCAAGCTTTGTGAAAAGATTATTAGAAAAAGATGGGTGGGTATGTTGGAGGAGAGGGAAATAATTTCAAGCAAGCAGTTCGGGTTCAGAAAAGGTCATTCGTGTACCACAAATTTGTTGAGTTACTATGATAGGGTAATTGACATTGTACAAGGAAGGGAGGGGTGGGTAGATTGTATCTACTTAGATTTCAAGAAGGCATTTGATAAGGTGCCTCATAAGAGATTGTTGTGGAAGCTCAGGACTGTGGGGCGGGTTGAGGGAGTATTATTAAAGTGGATGGAAAACTATTTAATTGGGAGGGAAATGCGAACAGTAATAAAAGGAAAGTTCTCCTCGTGGAAAAGGGTAAAAAGCGGAGTGCCTCAAGGATCGGTGTTGGCCCCAATCATGTTTTTGGTTTTCATCAACGACCTTCAAATGGGAATAGGCTCATATATATCTATGTTTGCTGATGATGCAAAATTAATGAAGCATATTACAAGTAGGAGTAGTTGTGAAGAATTACAGAGAGATCTAGATAAGTTATATGAGTGGAGTCAAACTTGGAAAATGGAATTCAACACGAGTAAGTGTCAGGTTCTTGAGATGGGAAAAAATAAATATAGACCTTCTTGGGGATATAAAATAGGAGATGAAATAATTAGTAAAGCTGTGAAAGCAAAAGACCTAGGGGTAGTTGTGGCAGACAGCTTGTCACCTGAACAGCATATAAATAAAATAACTGGTGAAACCTATGCAGTGTTGACTAACATGAGAATAGCTCTGAATTATTTAGATGAAGAGATGTTAGCAAAAATAATAGGGACAATAATACGACCAAGACTGGAGTATGCAGCAGTGGTGTGGTCTCCACACCTTATAAAACATAATAAAAAACTGGAAAGAGTTCAGAGAGTTGCCACTAAGATGATAGCTAGCCTTAGAGACCTACCTTATGAGGAGAGATTGGAGAGGCTAAAGCTGCCAACGCTGAGGGAGAGGAGAGAGAGAGGTGACATGATCATGATGTTTAAGTGTGTGAAAGGTTTTGAGAAGATCGACAAGGGAGATTTTGTGGTGAGGGACGAGGGAAGAACCAGGGGTCATGATTGTAAGTTGAGGAAAGTTATATGTAAGTCTGATGTAAGAAAATTCAGCTTCCCGTATAGAAGCATTGAGTGTTGGAATAAGTTGGATGGGGAGGTGGTGGGAGCAAGAAATATCCAAACTTTTAAAGCAAAATTGGATAAATGTAGAGAGAGAGACAGGACAACACGAGCTTAGGCTCAAATCCTGTATACTACAATTAGGTGAGTACAATTAGGTGAGTACACACACACATACAGACAGACAGACACAGATAAATAGATAGATAGATATTAGATAGATAGATAGTTATTTAGTTCAGATTTCAGAATGAGTTTTCTGCAGAGGTTTACCTTACTTAATATTCAACATGAGTATGATTTCATAAGTTTTCTATAATATAATTGTACACTGACAGCTTATTACTTAATGGTACCGTATTAGTTATTTTTGACATATTAATTAGATAACTAATCATCTGATGGTATTGCATTGTTTGTAACTTTGTCACTGTCTTTATATGGTAAGTTGTGAAAGCTATTGATTAGCTATGTGCAACCTTTGTATTCCCCTAAGAAAAAAAATCTATTGAATAAAACAAAACAAAATAACTAAAAAAAACATTATATACTGTATGTACAGTATATAGCATAATTTGTATTAATTCAACAAATTTCATATTCAGGGCAAGTACAAAAATATCAGGGCAAGTAAGGAATATATCAGGGCAAGTAAATTTCTGAATTCACTAGCCCGGGGCAACTAGATCTGGAACACTAATTTCCCAGCCTGCCTTATACAGTACAGTAGTAACATAATATAATACAAAAGAAGTATTAATCTATACATAATTATAATAATAGCACCTTTACACCAAAGAAATTTGAAATACAAGTAAATAAAGCCATATACAGTAGTAACATGATAAAATACAAAAGAAGTGTTAATCTATAATAGTAATATATTGCACCTTTATAAAACCTCTAATAATCTATAACATCAATCTAATTACCCTGTACAGTATATTCGATCATTATTGTCTCTTTTCATGACATAAATATCCAGGAGACAAGCAAGCAATATAAGATCATCAATGGTCAATTGTGTCCTAGTGCTTAATTTCATTTAATCGAGTTTAGGAGTAAAGTTGGTTGGTGGAGAGAACATAATAATTAAGCTTTTCAGTACTATGACGCTCTTTTTCACTAAGACTCTGGCTAACATCAGAGGAATTTACTGAGCTTTGGAAGGACCTCTAGGTATCGTAGGGTTAATAAACATCTAAATTGACCCTCTTAACTCCCATTACCCCTTTCTAAATTGAATAAAATTGATTAATGATAGCCTGAAAAATAGCATTCTGGTACTGAAGGGGTTAAGCTCCAGCATAGTCTAGGGCAACTCAGAATGGCAAGGAATCAAATCACCCTGAATTACACTATACTCCACTCCGGTCATGTTAAGGGGAGATAGTTCACTTTTTGGGCGATTTTGGCATGTATTCGTTATTTTACTAGTTTCCTCCCTAGACCTTCATCAAATTTAAAAAAAACATCCATTAGATCCCCCTTCTAGATTAATTTGTAAATTTTTCGGTAGAAAAATGTCCCGTTCTTCCAACATTACAGGCTCACTATCGTTCGCCAGGGAAAAAATCAACACCTAAATAGCACGAAAGGTCTAAATATTGACGTAGAAATGGGGCGAAAGGTCTTAAAATCAACTAACTAATGCGGCAAACATCTTAATATCTGAAAACTAATGGGGCTAAACATGAGGGAGAAAGTGGTCCAAGAAACGGCCCATGTCCCCTTAACCTAACAAGTGCGCATGGGGGTAATTGGAAACGTCCCCCTGTGCTGACGTATTTGAGGTGTTTCCGTCACTAAAATATTCATTGTACCATTAATAGCATTAATACTTATCCATATGCGCCTATTATGGGTTGATTATAAAGGTATTAACCTGAAACAACAATAAAACGAGTGAAAACAGCGTTTGGATGGTCAAAATCGGAGATATAGCCCGCGAGTTGTATAATGTATGGGTGAGGCAAGCTGCTTTCCCGCCAATTTCCCCCAAGGCCACTGAGACACAGTCAATCGATACTCTCTCTCTCTCTTGCATTCCCTTGCTATCAGTGATGACCACACCCTGTAACCGGATTTCTAATGTTAGCACGAAAATATACCTCAGAATAAGGGAATAACAGGGAAAATAGGTGATAACTGAAGGAGAGGAGGAAAGTGGGGAAGGAGGGGAGGTAGAGGACTGAGATTTTGCATGGCCCAGGGGCCAAAAAAAAAAAAAAAAAAAAAAAATCGATGTCAAAAGTTGATTTTTTTTTTCTCTGACTTTTAAGAGTCTCCCCGCAGTCCGCCGGGGGAACTCTTAAGAGTCTCCCGGCAGTTCCCGGGTTAAGCAGGCTAGAAATGTCATGTCCCTTTCTTGGCTACTGAGCTGTGATATGGATGTCCCTTTCTTGGCTACTGAGCTGTGATATGGTTTTAATAGTTGAATTATTTGAATATGCTGTATGAAAAGAACTACAGTACAGTATGATTATTGGCCCATTGCATTTGTTTATTATTGGCCAAATAGGAGACATGTTTGGTCGTTTGCCAAGTTCCCTTTCATCAATCATAGGGGAGTTCCCATCAAGAAATGCTGACCTTTTAGTACTGAATTATAACACTTTTTAAAAATATATTCTGGCTATTATTAAACTATTTAATTCAGCTTACAAATGATGTGGAGTGAATGGATGTTCAGAACTGGGTGAAGAAATGCCGGACTGTGAAAGTGGGGGGAGCTGCACGAAGGGGTAGAACTAAAAAAGACGTGGGATCAGGTACTTCGGTCTGATCTCAAAACAAAGAACTTGACAACAGAGGCAGCCCATGACATGGTCGTCTGGAATGCCGCCATTTAGAAAGTGAGACTGTAACCTGATACTCTGTGGATGAGAAGGCCTTTAAACTTATATATATGTATGTATGTATGTATGTATGTATGTACAGTCCATCCTCCTACAACGCGAGTTTAGGGGCGGCACTGCGCCTCGTGTTGTAGGTCTTTCGCGTTGTAGGAAAAACACTTTAAATGGAGATAATGGAGAGTTTTTGGAGGCAAGAAGATAACATTGCATTGAGGGTGGAGATTTTGCAGGTAGGCAGGGTGGCATGGGGCATTATCCATTAGCAAAATCATCTTAAAATTCAGTGCGCATCGACGTCATCGCGCTGTAGGGGGGGGGGGGGGGGTCGCGCAGTAAGAGGAGGCCCCGGATTTGAAGCACTCGGCAAGGCCATTTCGCGTTATATGTTTTCAGCTCGGGTAATAAGAGGTTTAGGTAATTCGGGACCCCCCCCTCGTGTTGAAGGAGGATCGCGTTGTAGGAACTTGTGTTATAAGAGGATGGACTGTATGTACTGTACTGTACTGTATATGTAAAGGACCAGTGGGAGTCATTGGATTAATGGTCCCTAGGCCTCCTTAAAATATTTGTTTATATATTTTTGTTTCCATTGTAAAAATAGACTTTTAGACCCTCTGCTAGCCTAGGTATCCCTCACCTAAGTAATTTCCGGGTGTGGACGTGTCTCGTGTGGGTGCGGCGTGTACGGTGCTAGTGCAAAGAACCAGGCAGCACCTGACGGCTACTGCCAACACTGTCACAGTGTACAAACCCACATACAAACACCCCCACACACACCCGACCATACTGTCAGATGCGCCGCTAGCCCCGGCGCCAGGCTCCGCGAAACTGCAACACAACCTAAGCCAAACTAGCTCTACAACCTAAGCCAAACTAGCTATACAACCTGAGCCAAACTAGCTCTACAACCTAAGCCAAAACTGCTCTACAACCTAGGCCAAACTGCAGCCGAATCCATGCAATAGTTTCGGAGATATCGGCGTTTGAATGCATATTATTAGCGTTGTGGCGAAATTACCCCCTCTCACCCTATTGTTACTGGTCGGAGAAGGCGTTCCGACAGCCGACGCCGGGGTCAACCGCATCTTCACTAACCACTTCTTCATCGTCAAAGTCACTCCCAAATTCACTCAGTTCACTATATTCACAAGCACCGCATTCACCATCGTCATGACCGTCCTCATCGGTACTAATAAAGGCCAGAAACTCTAATCCATCCGCCACTTCACCCTCATCTTCACTAACCACTTGTTCTTCGTCAAAGTCACTCCTAAGTTCACTCAGTTCACTATATTTGCTTAGCTCTTCCAGAGTGTGTGCAACACCACCGGGACTTAGCACTGTTTTCTTGGTCGTTTTAGCCTTGCTTTTGTTAGGCGTACTGGACGCGGCGGCGGGCGGCGATTCGGACACAGCGATTTTCTTTGGATTCCTCCATCTATCTTGGATGCGCGATAAGAACTGATGCTGCCTGTTAGTTTGTGCTTGGTGGCGCTGCAGTAGCCCACGCACAAACAAAAATCCGCCCGCACGATTTAAACCCTTTGATTTTGATTTAGCCTCATATGAAGCCTCCCGGATTCCTAACCAAAATTTGTTTTGCCTCATATGAGGCCTCCCGGATCCCATGGGTTAGTGAACAGTTTTTGAGTGACAAGAAAGCATACTACAGAGCTGTGAAAGAAGCCAGAGGGAGGAAAACCGAGTGTCTCAGGTGGCAGAATGAGGGACTTGAATGGGGTGGCAGTGGAGGGTGATGGTGTGGTGGATGTGTGGAAAAATAATTTTAGTAGCTTAGCTGTAAAGAGTAGGGGAAAGTCAAGGATCTCATCCATGGGAATGGAGAGAGGTAGAATAAACAGGGTAGATGAAAGACAGATAAACGGAGAAGTAAAAGAAGCAATCAATAGACTTATAATGGGCAAAGCTGCTGGATTTAGATAACATCCCAGGTGAAATGCTGAGATATGGGGGAGAAGAAGCTGTTGACATAATGCATAGGTTATGTAAATTAGCATGGGAAAAGGAAAGTGTACCGGAGGACTGGAGGAAAGCAGTGATAGTACCCTTGTACAAAGGGAAGGGTAGTAAAGAGGAGTGTAAGAGTTATAGGGAAATTAGCTTGCTTAGCATACCTGGAAAGGTATACGCAAGAGTAGTAACAGAGAGACTGCAGAAGATAACGGATGACAAAATAGGCGAGGAACAGGGAGGTTTCAGGGCAGGGGGTGTGTTGCAATTAATTTGCTTGGGACCCAGATTAACTTGGTCATGTAATAATGTGCACCCTATGTGGTGGATTGTGTTCTTTTATTACATACATTTTATTTTAGTAAGCGTTGTTTCCACATAGCGATTTTGATATGTTAATTTGACTTTATATTGTCTTTGTCCCAGTTTTGGTTTGTTTAGTTTGCAAGTTTTACATTTTAATTGACCAGATAGCCTCAATGAGTTTGTTGGTAGAGAAGTATTTGGCCAAGAACAGAAAACTCTATGCAGCATTCATGGATTTGGAAAAAGCTTACGACAAAGTAGATTGAGAGGGTCTGTGGGATGTGTTAACCCTTTCACGCATATGACACAATTTTGAGCCTATTGGGGATACTTTAAAGCCTTTGTTACCATCAGGGGTATTTAGAAACCTTTAGTTTAGTTACTTCAACCTCTGCAGTTGTTTTTGAGTTAGCTGTGGGCAGAAAACTAATTTTGGAGAGGTAATTATAAGAGTGAGAGAACTCTATTTCTTATTGCTAATCTGGCAACCTCTGCATCATAAATGCATGAAAGGGTTGACAGTATATGGTGTGGGAGGAAAGTTACTAATGGCAGTAAAATATTGTTATAGGAATACAATGGCAAATGAGAAGGTAGGAGATAAGTTAAGTGAAAGTTTTGAGGTCAATGTAGGAGTAAGACAGGGATGTGTCATGTCATCTTGGTTGTTCAATATATACCGTATGTATTGAGTGATTAGAGAATGTAGAGCAGGATCGATGGGTATAGGAGCTAGACTGGAAGCAGAGGGAAGAGAATGGAAGATTTTAACATGCCTATACGCAGACGATGCAGTCCTGTTGGCGGAAAATGTGGAAGAACTTCAGAGAGTGGTCACAGACTTTGACAGGGTATGCGAAAAGAGAAAGTTAAAGATCAATGTAGGGAAATGTAAGGTATTGGTGTTTGAGAGAAGAATGCATGAAACCATAGATTTTAAGGCAAAATATAGAAAATAAGTACAAGCTGGTGGGCCAGATAACCAAATTTCACAAATCAGGATCATGTGCAAGGGGCCAATTTTCATCAACTTTAATAAACGGGTACTAAGTGACATTGATTCAAATTGACAAAGCTTATTACGGTACATCACAATAAATCTGCACAATAATACAACCATGTCAAATAGATAATTACATTTCCTACCCTCTTGAATGGTACAGATTTTCAGCCTGGCCTATGGACTATACAGTATACCGGTACTGCATATGTAAGGATTAGATTTCTTGGCCGAGAACATATAAACCTTGAAAAATAAAGTTACAGCTGAAGTGACTGAGAGCCCTGGCACCACTCACTAGAGATGCTTTAGTAACCTCTGCCATATTGATGATACTGGTATCATTAGCCTCTATTTACTCGTATATTGGGGGGGGAGGGGGGAGAAACACTTGTTATAGGCAGTAATGTTTTCTACCTCCTTCCTAGACATTGAAAAAAATATACAGTATATGTGTACTGAATACATCTATAACCATTCAGAAATATTGGTGCCATATATACTACGGTCTTTGGATCTAAATTCTACATGAATAAATATAAGATATCACCTCGTTGATAAATAATTACGGCACCAAAATGGCGTCCAAGGAAAAAGTTGATTGATAACTCTTGCTAGAGGATCTCTAACCCCTCGTTGGCCCAGAGTTCAAGTCAATGGCTGTTTGTTTTTGTGTCCTGTGTGACGTAAGGGTATATTGTGCTTGACTTGCACGCATGATACCCAGGCTCGCAACTACTATTCAATGTTGAAACTTAATATCAAATTTTAATAATTGAAAAATAAGTTTCCTACAACTTAGATTCCTAGAGGTCTTTACTCTCTTTCCAACTGAATAAAACTGTCTAATGTTAGCCAGAATAAAATTAAAGGGATAACTGTAAGCAACAATTACGTACTTGATTTTTGTCTGTTAAAGTGATAATGATATTTACCTATTCGTATTGTAATAATTGTGATCAAATGTTCAGAATCTTCCCAACTTTTTCATGGAGTTTCACAAGCTGTTCCTTGGTCTCTTGATCCATATTCTCCACATCCAGTGTTTCTACCCACCCCTGGAAAGACAATATACTTAGACAATATACTTAACCCCTGCTGTACTGTAGGGTATAGTAATAAAAGTCCCCTCCAGTTCCAAGCAATGTGGCCAAAATGGCAGATAGAACACCCTTCCACTTCAAGAGATGAAGGAATACTGGCTCTCCCAGCATTCAGTGGGTCTTATATAAGCTGAGCAGTGTTGCCAAATCGACAAACGGTCGTGGTACCTGGTACAGCCTTGTACAGGCAGATACAAGGAAAGTACACTACTGACGGCTATAGCCGTTTCTGGGACTGGGGAATGACTTATCTACTGACGACTATATATATTTTTTTTTAAATATTAGTTTAACCAGACCACTGAGCTCCACTAAAGAACTCTTATAGGGCTGGCCCGAAGGATTCGATCAAGATATACTGTATAACTAAACGTGGTGATGGGCTGGTCTATCAGTGAGAACTGAGCGATCTCTGCCATACCCATAGCTTACTCTGAATGCTCCTTTTACTTATACTGTATGTTTCCTAAATCTCAAGTGACGGCGTCTCTTCCGTGGATTGACCTCCCAATCTACCAAGATTGGAAGCCAAAGCGTCACATTTTTCCTTAGCCCCTCAACTTTCTCTTCATAATTGCTGAGGAGCACAGGGCCCTGGGGTTCGCTTGGTTTCCCAGGCGTTTCCGCACCCTCCTCAGCTCCCCGCCATGGAGTGGTTTCGGTCACCCAGGCTTTATTGTGGTCGGCAGGGAGGGTTCTGTGGGGGCGCTCGGTTATGGCCTTGGCCTTGCTCGGGGCCTTGGGGCTGTTCGGCCAGGCAGCTTAGGGAACAACAACAACAACAACTAAACGAGTCAAGATAGATAGGGAAGGGCAGGAGGGGAACAAATCGAGGAAGGTGAAGACACGCAGACATTTCTCGCCATTTCACCAATTTAGCCGGACCACATGAGCTCCACATCAGAGCTCTTATACGGCAGGGCCGAAGGATGAGGCAAGAACTACTACACCGCAACACCAACCAAGAAGTGATCAGGGCGAAGAATGAGAGATCAGGTCGAAGGTAGAAAAAAATTACATCGAGAAACAAAAAATGCATTACCGAAGGGAATCAAGTCAGTTCGGCCACATCAGCCACCTAAGAGACAAAACAGGTCATGAGTCAATTACCTAGCCAGGCCAGGGAGACATGAGATATAGGCTGCCCGAGGACAGCCGAATGGGACAGAAGAAGAATAGAAGGGGAAAAACATAGAATGAGGAAAGAAAAACTACTCAAAATTAGTCAAACTGAGGACGAAAGCTCGAGGGGAGAGGGAGGGAAATTACCACAACCATCCCCCATCAAGCTCCAGTCGCCTGCCCCGAAGCCCCTCAACCGCGCTAAGGGAGTAGTACCAGGGGGGACTGACGGCTATAACCATCTCAGGTACCGTAAGGGTTAAAGAGTTAGAAAGTAAATACTGTACAGCCACAAGCTATCATTGCACAACCTTCATTTGATTTTTACTGATACTTTATATTTCTAAGTTCCCCCTTCCACATTTGGTATACTGAGAACATTTTACTAATATAGAATTTACCTTTAATCTTATTTTAAAGCATTTTGAACCCTTACAAGATTTGATCACCAAAGATAACATTTGCTTCAACCCTGCACCCTGGGCATAATTTGAGTGTTTCATCATTTTTAACCCACTGTATCTCTCTAAACTTCTAAAGGAAAGGGATATGGAAAATGTTAAGTAGCTTATGAAGAAGTGTGGTATCCTTTCTGTTAAATGACACCAATAATTTCTCTGATTTTTGTTTTCATATTCCTGTGGCGATGAATTGAATACCGGTATTTGGTTTTGTTTTATTTTGTGAGTAGCCTAAATAGATATTAACATACTCTCGTCATGTTCAAGGAACTAGTCAATTTGGGAAGTTCAGGATTTTCTGGTAAATTCTTTTAAATTCTGTATGAATGAAGAAACTACAATTTATATTAAATTTTTCTATTCAAACAAATTTGCCATTTGACAAGATATTAACAATAGTACAAATTATACAGCACTCACTAATGATAAATATATACAAAATATATTGAATACTGTACTACTCACTTCCGTGCCGATTTTAGTCGGGGGAGAGACCTGGAGTGGAGAACCCTTGAGAGATATAGCAATCTCTCCAATCTTAGGGTGTCTCTTAACAGTACCGGAGGGCAAGGGATTGCGCGTGTCAAACTTGGGGGTGACAAACAGGGAGTTTTGGAAACTGGCAGGGATACCTAAGTTGCAGGGCGTCGCTTCTATGTCCTGAGGAAGAAATACACGGTTACTAAGCAGCAGGGTTGTTTGATTTAAATAAAGTTGATATTAATCTATCTATCTATCTATCTATTGCCTGACGCCGTGATCCCCGAAGGGGTGGCCACGAACGAACCGCCCCCATGCACCTCTGTCCCCAGTCAGTCGACGCCCCTCCCCCCAACCAGCACCACCTTCGTTCATGTACTTCCTCACTCCATCCTTCCACCTCATATTCGGTCTACCTCTCCCCCTCTGTCCCTCCACCTCGCTCTCATACACCCTCTTATCATTCTCCTTCGCTTTCCATACGTTCCATATGGGCCGAACCATCTCAAGTTGTTCCTTTTCACACTTTCCAGCACATCTACCTCCACACCACACCTCCTTCTTACTTCCTCATTAGTCTGTCTATCCCTCCATGTAACTCCGCACGCACTCCTTAAGTAATTCATTTCCACTGCTCTCACTCTTGGTCTGAGTCTCTCAACCAACGTCCATGCTTCGCTTCCGTAAGTCAGTGTCGGGATTACCACACTGTCATGCAAGGACTTTCTTCACTTCCATACTGACCACCCTATTTCTTGTTACTGCTTTTAGCGTTCCTACAACCCTCTTCCCCTGTTGTACCCTCTCCCGCACCTCTTCATCCATAGTCCCATCTTTACTCAACACACTGCCCCAGATACTTAAAGAGTTGACGATCTCCATAGCCTGACCGTTCAGCTTCACCTCACACTCTGTGACTTCACCCCTTTCGAAGACCATAACCTTGCTCTTTCCCCTACCTACCTTCAAATTCCGTTTCTCGCACACTGCTCCAAACTCATTTACCAGACCCTGCAACGCGCATTCATTATCACTCATCAGAACTGTAATCATCCGCAAACAGCAGTATAGGTAGCTTCCACTCAATTTCCTCCCTTTTCAGCGATACACCAACATCCACTGCTCTTGATAGTATTTCTTTCATAACTCCATCCATATATACAGTAAACAACCACGGGGACATCACACACCCCTGTTTCAAACCAACATTCAGGTCAAAGAACTCGCTCTGCTCACTCTCCACACGTACTGCCGGGCCTTTGCACCCTCATACTGCTCTTCACTGCTTTCAGCAACTTGCCCTCTACTCCGTATATTCTAAGTACTTTCCACAAACCTTCTCTATCCACTCTGTCATAGGCCTTCTCCAAGTCCATAAAGGCAACATACACCTTTTGTTTCTTCTCCAGATACTTCTCCACAACACAATTCAGGGTAAAAATCTGATCTACACATCCTCTTCCCTTCCTAAAACCTCCCTGCTCGTCGCCTATCCATTTCTCCGTTCTCACTCTCACTCTCTCAATCACTACCCTACTGTATACCTTCCCTACTACGCTTAGAAGACATATTCCTCGGTGGTTACCACACACTCCTCTTTCCCCTTTGCCCTTATATAGGGGGACTATTATGCCAGTCTTCCAGTCACCGGGTGCACTCCCCTTCTCCCATGCGATGAGGTACGATGAGGAAGTACGATGAGGAAGTACGATGAGGATGTGTGTGAAGGTATCTTCTTGATGCGGGAGGGAACAAGAACGAGAGGACACTCTAAGAAAATTTACAAAGAAAGAAATAGGCTTGAGAAGGCGAAGAACTCATTTTGTGATAGAGTGGTAAATGAGTGGAACGCACTGCCCCAGTATGTAGTCGATTCCGAATCAATAAGGGAGTTTGAAAGTAATCTTGATAAAGCATGGGGAAGACAAGATTTGAAGTTTGATTATAAAACAAAAATACAGAATAGTAAAAATGTTGCGTCTGCTACCGCCGCCGCCAACACCGTGAACGACCGCAGCAGTGCAAGTACTGGTACTGAGCTGGATACACAGGCATAGTTTGCCTTTTTCCAGAGGATCTACTGTAAGAAACTACTGTAATGCTAGTTTGCACATTTTCCATACCCATTCTATCACTATCTCACCACCATACCTCAACATTGATATTAATATTAATGATAATGATTAATGATATTAATCACTGATTTAAATCATGATTTAAATCAAATGATTTAAAACAAAAAAATCAATGATCTAAATCATAACCTTATCATTATTTGAAAACGAGAGGGAAAAGAAGGAAAATTAAGCAAATGGGTTTTATGAACACCAATTTTATTATTGTAGTATAATTATATCATAATGAGACTAAATGAGTGGTGTGGGGGAATCCACTGTGGCACCTTTAGATAGCAGATTGCCATGTGGCTGTTTTCACAGCAGAATTAATGTTTTCTTAATTATATATACAGTATATATGTGTTGTACTGTACGAAAAGTCACACTACTATAATAATAAGCATGTTAATAATAAGCATGTTACTTATTTCTCATAAGCGCCAATTTTTCCGAAGAATTCACTAGCGCTCGAAAAGAGAAAGAAAAAAAGAACTAAAATCAATGCATCAAAAGAAGGCTTATATACAACACACATTCAACAATCACTAGCAGTGGCAAAATAGCCTAAACTCTATAGCCATCTGTCATGACACCTCTCTCAAGAGAAAAGTCTCAAGTTATCTCTTGAAGCATTCAACAGAACTCAGTTGTCTCATGGACAGCGGCAACCTGTTATACAACCTCGGAGCCATGTAAGAGAATGACCTCTCAAAGAAAGAAGACTGCTGGAAAGCCCTTGGTTCATCAAGACGAAAAGGGTCATTGTCATGACGCACAACTACACCATGGTGTGCCGGTGGGCGCCTGAGCAGCTCCGCAAGGTACCTAGGCTCACCAAATTTGAGAACCTTAAAAGTCACCAAACACAACTTAAATTCTATTCTTGCTCTTACTGGCAGCCAGTGCAGTTCTATGTGAAGAGATGTAGTAGGAGTTCTAGGTGGAACACCAAAAATTAGTCTTGCGGCCCTGTTAAGAACAGACTGAACTTTCTTCAAAATATAATTTGGAAGACCCACCAACAGGGCATTGCAATAATCAACACGAGAGAAGACCAATGAGTGAACCAACGTCAGGAGGCAACGTCTGGTTATAAACGGCTTCACCAAATAGAGATTTCTGATGTGCAAGTAACAACTTTTAACTATCTGGTTTACATGCTCTTTGAAATCTAATCGGGAGTTCACATATACACCCAGATTTCGAACAGAGTTGGCCGGTCGCAGCTGAGATCCACCCACATTGATGGAGAGGGCACCTACTATATCATCAGCTCTTCTATTTCCTCGGATGATGAGAATATCAGTTTTACCATCATTTAGTTTAAGTTTTCTCGCTCTCATCCACTTCTTGATATCAGACATCAACAATTCCATCTTACTCCGTATATCAACTATATTTGTGATTCTCACATAAATCTGGGTGTCATCTGCATAAAAGTGAAAGGTGACATTATGTGCACGAAGCAGAAGAGACAAACTGCTAATATAAATTATAAATAGGATAGGACCTAAAACTGATCCCTGCGGAACACCATACTGCAGGGGTGTCGAGTCCGAGACCACTTAATTTACCATCACACTCTGGGATCTACCTGACAAGTACGACCCAAGAAGCAAGAGAGCGGAGTCACGCACACCACAATCATAAAGATCACTCAATAACAACTCGTGATCCACTGTGTCAAAAGCCGCAGAGAGATCAAGCAAGACCAATAGAGAGGCCACACCATTGCAAATGTTCTCAACTAGATCATTATGTACTCTAATCAATGCTGTTTCAGTTGAATGATGCTGTCGGTAAGCAGACTGAAAAATTGGGATAGTTTCATTCTGCTGAAGTAGCGGTTGTAATTGGTCAAGTATTGCACGCTCTAATATCTTTGATATGAAGGACAGGTTGGAGACAGGACGATAGTTCAACATGTTCTCAACATCAAGTCCAGGTTTCTTTAGAGTAGGTCGGAGTAGTGCATGCTTTTCAGAATGTGGGAAGCTACCTTCAGAGAAGCACTTATTAATTATTTTGGAAATAAACTCAACTGTGTGATCATAGACTCTTGGTAGCTTGGAAACATTTATGGGATCCAACGGGCAAAATGTTTTATTGAGGTTTCTTATGTAGGACGAGATCATGTCCACCTCTACTGAGTGAAAGGATGAGAGGACATTATTAGGAATGTGTCGGGGTTGGAGTACAACTGAAAGTTCTTCACCAACAGAAGCATCGTCCAGTTCCTGTCTTATGCGAGTTATCTTGCCAGCAAAAAATGCTACCAAGTTGGCAGCCAACTCGGCATCAGGTACAGAAGGTCTTAAGCTGACTCTTGTTTTTCCAAGTAAACTGTTTACAATTGAAGCCAACCTCCTCTGGTCGTTACCACACGAGTCAACTTTTCCCTGATAATACACTTTCTTTTCATCTTTGATTTTGTGGACCACAGCTCTTCTGGCTGACAGATATTGCAACCATGTAGAGTCTGTTTTATTTTTCCGCCATTCACGTTCAGCTCTTCTAAGCGCTCTTCTAAGAAATTTAACTCGAGTGCTATACCAGGGCGAATCATCTCGTACTATAATTTTCTTCTCTACTTCTGGACAGTGATGATCGAACACTAATTTAAGTGCATTTCCATGTACCTCCACCAGCTCATCTGAAGTAAGGTTGGAAGTATCAATACTTCCCAAGTACTGTTTTACTTCACTGCTAGCCAAATTTAGGTCTGCATTTTTATAATTTCTACATCTGATTACTTTTTCATGTGTGAGTGGCTTAGGGAAATCAAAGCTGAAAGTAATCAAAGCATGATCAGAGGTATTAGGGTCAGCATTCTCAACATCAACATCCAGAACACCACCACAACCCACAGGAGAGAAAACCAAGTCAAGGGTGTGTCCTAAGATATGAGTTGGGTGGGACACATGGTTTACAAAATTGTTCTGATCAGTCAACTCAAGGAACTCAGGAGAGAATGGCTTCAGATGAGGGCTGTCAACCCAGTAATTAAAATCTCCACATATCAAAAGTCTTCCGGTTTTAGCAGAAAATTCCTCGAGAAACTGCCCAAACTCTTCCATAAAACCCCTATCTGTGCCACGATGGCCAGGCCTATAGACAACTGCCATTCTTAGAATTTGTTGATGGAGTTTTATTTCCACTTCCAACAGTTCATAATAAAGAGGGGCTGGGTTATGGCTTATTTGCAAGATATTCACCAGAGATGTGGAGTAGACAACTGCCACTCCACCACCCGGATGATCTCCCCTAGGCCTAGGAAAATTTATTATGGAATGGGTTTTAGGCAATGCCGCCTGGATAATATTCAGATCTGACTCGAACAACCAGGTCTCAGTGAGACATAATACATCAAGGTTACGTTCATCCAAGATCTCGCAAATATGATCCATTTTGTTACGCAAGGAACGAACATTCAACAGACCCAGTTTCAACCGGCTCCCATGTGCATTTTTCAGTTTTTTGAACCTACAAAATTGGTGTTCTCAATAACTTTATTTCTCTGAGCTGTCATTAAAGGACAATTTCTACTTGAGGCAAAATGATTTGGCGGCTCCGTAACTGATGTGGAGCTCATACAATTTATACATTTGGGGGAAGTCTTGTTGGTGCAGTCTTTTGAGTTATGAGTACCAGCACAGAAGTTGCATTTTGGATCCTCATTTTTCCGATAACACCTGTCACTGGTATGACCAAAGCCCTGGCAATGGTAACATTGTGTTACCCAGAAGCGATCGTATGCACGACATCTCACAAGTCCAACATACACAGAATTGCCATCATCCACAATGGAAGAGCGTATTTCAGGTGACATTTTTACTACCGCAATCTTAGTGTGTGCATCACTCTTTTGCTTAGTGAATAGCAAATTCATAGCTAAGCCATCGTCGACCAGGGACTTTATTCTTGGGTTCTTGTTGAGGATGCTGGGAATTATCTCATTATCCTCAGCGTCATTAGCAATGCCTACCAGAGTCATTTTTGGCATCATCTTCTTTGGTTCGGAGACACTGATTGATGGCCCTTCCTGCATCTTCTTTGGCTTTCTTGGATGGAAGTCGTACCACCAGTACACCTGACTCAGTTCTAGTTAACTTGTTAACCGGAACCGAAGCCAAAGCAGTCTCGATTGCCTTTGTATCTGGTGGGCTTACTGGCTCGGAGGATCGGTCTTTTGGCTTCACTACCAGGACCTGATGGTCCCAGACAGTTTTTTTCTTTCCACCATCTACCACCTCAGTGGTGCGTTTGGTCGGCTCCTTTTTGGTCTCCGCTGTTTCCCTCACTACCTTTTCCTTGCTCTTCAAAACCTGCACTACATTCTTCTCAAACTCTCTTTTCTCTTTTTCTCTCTCTTCCACCTGCTCCTTCATGATTTCTTCCAATGCATCCACCTTAGCATTCCCCACCCTTGTCCACTCATCTTTCTCCTCACTTATTACTCCCTTTACTTTCTCACTTAAGTGGCCCTCATACTCCTTTAGCTGCTCCTTGAGTGCCATGTTCTCTGCCTCCAGCTCATCTACTTTCCTTATCACTGCATCTAGGTTAGCAATTAATGGCCCATCTACAGTTGCTACTGAACTGGCTCCACATATTTCTGTCAGTGACTCCACCTTCACACTTATATCTCTCCTCCAATTCTCCATAACTCCCTTCCATCTTAACAGACCCATCATTTGTCTCTTCACTACAGTCAATTGATCCTCCACTTCACTACCCTCTGCCAGAAATCCCTCAAATTCATAGCTCTCTTCATCTCCCAATAAACTCTGCCTCCGTTTGCCTTGGCCGGCCATTGTTTATATTTATGTAGCCTACAATTAAAAATATACAAAACACTTAATAAAATTAGAGTAAAATTAAACTACTACCTGGGATAAACCCAGGTAGCGCCGCCCCCGTTTGTGTCACCCTATCTTGAAAAAAGAATAAATGGAAAAAATAAATAGAAATGGGTGTTTGCGAGGTCACCACGAGCAGGTGGGGTACGACTTGATTACCTTCCAAAGAAGGTAACCCAACCGAGGTGTCGCAAGTACTAGGCAAAGATGAAATGTGAAAACTTTAACCGTGTTTTGGGCCTTCAGCAGTAGCAGATACGTCACTCGGAAAACTAAACCCCATTGGTTACGATACCGCCACTGCGCAAAGCAACCAAAAGTTGAATGAGCATGTTACTTTTGTTTATAAAAAGCCAAAGTGATATTAACCAAAGTTTAATATGCATTATAATTATCAAACAAAAAATATAATTATCTTGCTTAACTGCCGAAGTAATTATTACTACAACAAAAATTATATAATTTTAGTTTTATTTAAATCAATGTACAATCCTCCGGTAACGCGCATTTTGAAAACGCAGATTTGGTGGCACGCAGTACACCCCCAATATCCAAAATTTTGCTGACACGGTCAACACTTACACTGGCGCAGGGTCTAGCCGGGCGGTTTTCTCTCTCCTTGGCTGGGTGAGGCTGTTCCGTCTCCCTCCCTGGTTCAGTGACGTCACTTGCGGCTCGTCCGGGTATGTCATTCCCTCCCCAGCGTCCTTCTCCAGTTCCACCATTGCTCGCCTTACGTACCGACCCCCCCCCCCCCCCCCAACCGCGTGTGTTGTAACACAGACCGTGGTTCTCAAAGTGCCTTTTTTTCTGTGACTTTACCTCGCCGCCATGCCGCCCAAGAAGCGCCGAACCTTTACGTACGCACAGAAGTACGAGATTGTAAAGGAGTTAGAGAAGGGAAAGAGACAAGGTGAGTTGGCAAGATGACATGATGTGAACGAGAGTACAATTCGCACCATTTGGAAAGATAGAGAGAAGATTGCTAAAATTATGAAGGGCAACCCCACAGAGGGTACTCGGGTATCGGTAAAAGTGGGAAATGTTATCCTAAAGAAGACAGAGAAGCTGATGTTGCGTTATTTGGAGAGGCAAAAGAAGAACCATGTGCCGACAGACGGACGGATGATAAGAGAAAAGGCGAAGAAATATTATGCAGCAGTGGCTCGAATGAACAATGTACAGAACCCCAAACCCTTTAACCCTTCCTACCCGGGCTGCCTTAGGTAAGGACAGCTCGGAATAAGGGCCGCTACCCGGTCTGCCTTACCTAAGGCGGCAGCTTAATAGCCTAATTAAGCTTGGTCTGAACGCTGTGCGTACGACGTATGTCAACAAACCCAAGCGTTGCGTCACCGCACCTCCGAAAACAAGAAGGAGAAGACTCTTCAATGTTATTGTTCTGACGTAAGACGAAATTAGTGTCTGAAAAGCCCCCATATTGGCAACATCTCTGCAATATTTGCTCCACTGAAATCGTCATCACAACTGAACCAGTTAACTTACAGAGCTCTACTCAACGCCAAAATACAGATTGAAACCCGCACTACGATTATAGATGAGTGGGAAAGTTCTAGCAGTGAAAATAAACATAAATACGATAGCCTAGGCCTAGACGTTTTTCAGCCATTTCGCCCGGGTACGGGCGACCGTCATTAGGTAAGACTGCCCGGGTAGGAAGGGTTAAGGCATCGGTTGGGTGGTTGGTGTGCTTCAGTAAACTAAACAAAATGAAAAATGTTCGTATTACAGGAGAGGTAGCAAGCGCAGACCATGATGCAGCCAACGAATTCCCTGCTTTTTTACGTGAGGTTATTGTGGCCGATGGTTACAATTCAGATCAACTTTTCAACTGCGATGAGTCTGGAGTCAACTGGAAGAAAATGCCAAAACGTTCTTACATTTCTCACAAGGAGAAGGCAGCAAGGGGCAGCCAAGAACGTGTAACCATTTTATTGGCATGCAATGCTTCCGGAACCTGCAAGATGAAGCCTCTAATCATCCATAAAGCAAAGCGCCCAAGACCTTATCGCAACATGGACATGTCAAAGTTAATTGTTCATTGGATGAGCAACAAGAAGGCCTGGATGTCGTCAGCGTTGAGCCTAGAATGGTTCGATAATCATTTTGTAAAGGACTTAAAAACATTTTGTAGCCGACAAAACATTGCTTTTAAAGCACTGCTATTGCTTGACAACGCACCAGGACATTCCAGATTGTTGATTGATCGGCACCCAAACGTAAAAGTGATGTTCATGCCCCCCAACACTACATCTCTCCTACAGCCCCTGGACCAGGAGGTGATAGCGTGCTTTAAGGGTGCGTATGCCACTAAGACTTTTCAGATGCTCGACAGTGCCACTGACACCCAAGAACTGCTACAGATATCGGATGATGAATCAGTCCCTGACTCTCTCCCACCACTCGAAGAACTATCTGCCCCTGACTCTCCCCCACCACTCGAACAACCTGCACCAAACTCGCCTCCACAACAACGACGACAACAACAACAACAACAACAACAACAGCAACAGGAACAGCAGCTAACACCCGCCGACGGACCAGCTATAACAGTTCACGCCTTTTGGAAATGCTTTCATATTAAGAATGCAGTGAATACGATGGTGGAAGTGTGGGCTGATGTGACAAGAGCTACAATTCACCATGCCTGGAGGAATGTTTTAGAGGGGTTACCTGGGCACAAGCTCGATTTACCTGATGAGCCAGTCAGGCTTGAAGCAGTGGTGGAGAGAGCAGTCGAGGTTGCCAGACGTGTGCCCGGCATGGATGAAGTGGGGCCAGAAGACATACAGTACGTGGTTTGATTCAGCCACCACAGGAGCTTGATGCTGAGGACCTACTGCAGGATTTGGAGGAAGAAGAGCAGGCAGAAGAAGAACACTGAGAAGAAGACGAACCCCAGGAAGAGCCTAACACTCATGGTCTACGGGAATTTGTAGAATTGTCACAACGCCTCAGCAATCACATGAACAACTTTAATCCCAAACATGACCGTTCAGCACAGATAATAGCAAAGTTCACTGCTTCCATCCAGCCGTACTTTGACATTTTTCACGACAGGATAAATGCACGGCAGCAGACACGAATAACAGATTTCTTTCGTCAACGTGCACAGCAACAGGAACAAGTGGCGTCGAGTGACTCCGACTCCGACTCCGACTCCGACCCCGACCCACAGCTACCAGACGATCTACTGTCGGTTGTATCAGATGCCGACTACAGTGGGTTCGAGGACTCTGATGCTGAAGCTGGGGAGGGACCACGCCTTATCAACGAATGGCTGGACGTGGGAGCGGCGAGAGCTAACCGACTATCAACTTCATCGCAGTGACGGCAATGGATCCGGGGGGGGGAGGGGACGGGGGGGATGCAACACTTCATTTATTCAGAGTTGCAATGGGCAAATCAACCCAATGCACATGTCAAATAACCTTTATAATTGAATTAATTATAATAACATAGGCTTCTATGGAGAAAAAGTGGACTTTGTTGAAACCCCCAGAACACCAAGGTACGCTTAACATGTAAACATATGAGTTCGGTAACGCGGTTTTTGGTAACACGGGAGGTTACCAGAACACATTAGCAGCGTTACCGGAGGATTGACTGTATAGTGTATAGTGGAATTAGCATTATTAAGAAAAAGTATAGATAAATTTAAAGATACCCCATAATAGTACAAATTCCTTTTTCATAATGTTTATTATCCAGAGTTAGCTAAATGAAAGTAGCCTACCTTGTAACTGAATATAATAAACAAATTCCACTTGAATTTAATTGGTTAGACCAAACAAAGAATTTAAGCATAATCATGGTCATGAGGAGGAGAGTGTTTATTTAGTTAGAGGAGACATAGACATAGGCCTTTTGATATGAAAACTTCCATCACAGAAATAGAAAATATGTAAATTCATCTGTATTTCATGTTATAAGCATTTTTAATTAACTCATTCTATCTCTTTTTAGTTATAAATATGCTAAACAATATCCTGTAGCAGTTATATTTCATGTAGAACATCAAATTAATATAAATAAAAAAATAAAAAATAAATAAAATAAATCTGATTTAAATCAAATAAATCTTATTTTTTATTTATTTTTTAAATACAAAAAATCAACAATCCTGCCCTGCTAAGCAGGAAGTCAAACTAGGAAAATTTTATTTTAATTATAATGTAAAACTTGCAAAATAAACAAACTAAAACTGGGACGACACAAGATAAATGCAAAAGAACTGATCAAAATCGCTATGTGAAAACAACACTTAATAAAATAAAATTTTGAAATAAAAGAACACAATCCACCACATAGGGTGTACACAACTACATGAGCAAGTCAATTTGTTTCCCAAGTAAACTGATCGCACATATAACAATGCACCTCGTCATGTTCAAGTAATTAGTCAATTTGAGAAGTCCGGGACGTTCTGGTAAATTTGACTAAATTCTGTATGAATAAAGAAACTACAATTTATATCGTGGTGATGGGCTGGTCTATCAGAGTGAGAACTGAGCGATCTCTGCCATACCCATAACTTACTCTGACTGTTCCTTTTACTTATATATTTTCTAGATCTCAAGTGACGGCGTCTCTTCCGTGGATTGACCTCCCAATCTACCAAGATTGGAAGCCAAAGCGTCACATTTTTCCTTTGCCCCTCAACTTTCTCTTCATAATTGCTGAGGGGCACAGGGCCCTGGGTGGGGTTTTGGTTTCCCGGGCGTTTCTGCACCCTCCTCAGCTCCCCGCCATGGAGTGGCTTCGGTCACCCAGGCTTTATTGTGATCGGCAGGGAGGGTTCTGTGGGGGCGCTCGGTTATGGCCTTGGCCTTGCTCGGGGCCTTGGGGCTGTTCAGCCAGGCAGCTTGGGGAACAGCAACAACAACAACAACAACAACAATTTATATCAAATTTTATATTAAGCTAAATTTGCAATTTGACATGATATCAACAAAAGTACAAAAAACAAAATCACTCACAAACGATAGTGCTATCGGGAAGGTACCTGTAAGCATAGCATGCTTCAAGTGACCCATAACAATTACTACCCAACTAATAACCTACATTTATTGTAACAATAAACTAAGGAAATCGCAAAAGCAAGCAATTGATCCTATCGACAATAAATAGATACAGTATAATAAATAACAATATTTGAAAATATGAAGGCACAATAGATTTAAACAAAAGAGTACTCTTTTAACAAGAACAATTAATTATAAAGAATAATAATTTAAGACTAAAATTAATACGAGAAGTAATACAGGCATATTAACCTGACGAGCCCCATCCGAAAAGTAATTTATGTTGTTGTTGTTGTTGTTCCCTAAGCTGCCTGGCCCGAACAGCCCCGAGTCCCTGAGAAAGGCCATGGCCACGATCGGGCTTTCCCACAGAGCTCTCTGAGTGTAGATTGTGTTGTTGGCGTAAGTGGTTGTGTGAAATGCAGTCTTCTATGATGTGTTTAATGGTATGGGGTGCTGTGTTACATCCCGGGCAGGCGTCGACAACGGAGTCATCCAGTCTCTTCTGATAGCTCAGGAGAGCTGGATGGTGTCCGCATCTCAGCCTGGCCAGGTGGACTCTGTCCTCGCGAGGAAGGGAGGATTCGGAAGGATGGATTTCGGGAGGTCGTGCATGCAGCTGCGTGTTGTCTGTGAGTGAGTGGATGGATCGGTGAGAGATATGAGTATGGATGTGCTTCTGGAAGTTGGTTCGGGGTGGGCAGGGAGGGAGAGAGGACAATAATTGTGTGTGATACCGTGTGCTGGGTGTTGTTTTGATATTTCTTGGTGTCTGTGGGTGTGTTGCCATGTAGTTTACTGGGTGGTCTTGGTTCGTGGAGGCTGCTGCCAGGAATTGAGTGCCTCTCATGTCCAGATGGTCTTTGACTTTGAGGATTTTGGTTTCTTGATGTAGGTGATCTGTGGGTGCAGTAGCTGTGCAGCCTGTAATGATCTTCAGGGCTTTGTTTTGAATAGTCTGTAAGGTCTTATGATGTGTTTCAGCTAGGTTAGAAGCCCAGGCTGGGCTTGCGTATTCCATCACTGATCTTATGTATTGTTTATATACTGTGGTGGTAGTTTCTTTGTTGTGTCCAAATTTTGTGTGAGCAAGTGACCTGAGGGCGTTAAGTCTGGGTGTCAGTTTCTTTTTAATGTTTGTGGTGTGCTGTTTGAATGTCATATGAGTATCATATGTTACTCCTAGGATTTTGGGTGTGTGTGTATGTGTTAGGGGTGTGTTGTTTATGGTGAGTTGAGGGATGTATTCGTGTTCTCCTGTCCAACTTGTGAGCAGGGTTGCGGTGGATTTGGCTGGGGCTAGATTAAGTCTGTTTGTAGTGTACCAGCCATGTAGTGTGTTGAGATAGGGTTGAAGGAGATCTGTTGCTCTTTTTGGGTCATGGTGTGTGCATGTGAGTGTTATGTCATTTGCATAGGAGGCTAAGTTTATTTGGGGCGTATTGGGTGTAGTTATATCGTGCATGTACAGATTGAAGAGTGCGGGCGATAGGACAGATCCTTGTGGGACTCCGTCTGGAAAGTTTCTGATTTTAGATGACTGACCGGCAAAAGATACGTGTGCACATCTGCCTGCTAGGAAGTTGGCCAGCCACCTTTTTGTGTTGTTGTGCATGTTTGTGTTGTAGATTTTGTTTGTTAGGTTGTGGCGGGGGATGGCATCGAAGGCTTTACTAATGTCGAGTGTGGCTAATAGTGATCTGTGTGGTGGTCTAGCTGAGTTGATGCCGTCGAAAGCTCTTTGTGTAAGGTCTGTGAGAAGAGTGTTTGTGGAGTGCAGTGGCCTAAAGCCATGTTGTGTTGGAGCTAGGGGTAGGTCAAGTGTAATTAGTTGTAATACTAGGCGTTCCATGACTTTGGAGGGGGAGCAAAGGAGTGTGATGGGGCGGTGCGAGGAGGGTAGCGTGGGGTCTTTGTTGGGTTTGGGGAATGTGATGATGATACCATGCTTCCAAATGTCTGGTATTGTGTTGTGTGAATAGCTGTAGTTTGATATGTAATTTATTGTTGCACCTAGTAGGCCTACAAGGTATTATTCATATTTTTGTTTCTATTTAATATTAAGTAAGATGGAGTGGCCCAAGATGGTTTCTGAGGGCTGCCAATTTTGCCCCACATCCTAAGCTACCATGTGTACATATTTTAGACCACTAAGAGCCTTTTGGAGGCCTAAAATTAATCTTATATGGCAAAAATAGCCGACGTCCAATGAACATCACTGGGGCTTTGCGTTACATAAGTAGGCATCGGCCAATGGGCGTCGCTAGGACCTTGTTTTTGGCCATTTTATCCCTTCCAAAGACTTAATAAGAACTGTAAAGCATAACAATATCTTTGTGTATTCAATACAGTAATACCAAAAAAAGAAGGGACTATTTTAGAACTGGTTTAGAAGTCTCATTTACTAGCCTATTATTCAATCATCATCATCATCTCCGACGCCTTGTTTCCCCCTGGGAAACCCCCGCTAAAGGATGGCCATGACAGAAACGTCTCCAGGCTACTTTGTCAAGACATGCTTCCTTTTCCCGTGCCACAATGCCCCTTCCACTACGTGGAAGTTTTTCTTCAATATATTTTTCCACTTTCTTTTCCCATACCATAGGTGGTCTTCCACTACTAGCTGTTACACTCACCTCACAAAGACGACCGACGTGTCATCCGACGTAAGAGACAATTCCCCACAGACCCTGACTATACACCCTTCACCAATCACCAGACAAAGCATATCATCAACAATCTCAAGCACTCACCCGCCTGTGGCCTAGACAACATAAGCAACATACACCTCAGACACCTGGGACCACAAGGCATACAAGCACTCACTAACATATCAAACTACAGCTATTCACACAACACAATACCAGACATTTGGAAGCATGGTATCATCATCACATTCCTCAAACCCAACAAAGACCCCACGCTACCCTCCTCGCACCGCCCCATCACACTCCTTTGCTCCCCCTCCAAAGTCATGGAATGCCTAGTATTACAACTAATTACACCTGACCTACCCCTAGCTCCAACACAACATGGCTTTAGGCCACTGCACTCCACAAACACTCTTCTCACAGACCTTACACAAAGAGCTTTCGACGGCATCAACTCAGCTAGACCACCACACAGATCACTATTAGCCACACTCGACATTAGTAAAGCCTTCGATGCCATCCCCCGCCACAACCTAACAAACAAAATCTACAACACAAACATGCACAACAACACAAAAAGGTGGCTGGCCAACTTCCTAGCAGGCAGATGTGCACACGTATCTTTTGCCGGTCAGTCATCTAAAATCAGAAACTTTCCAAACGGAGTCCCACAAGGATCCGTCCTATCGCCCGCACTCTTCAATCTGTACATGCACGATATAACTACACCCAATACGCCCCAAATAAACTTAGCCTCCTATGCAGATGACATAACACTCACATGCACACACCATGACCCAAAAAGAGCAACAGATCTCCTTCAACCCTATCTCAACACACTACATGGCTGGTGCACTACAAACAGACTTAATCTAGCCCCAGCCAAATCCACCGCAACCCTGCTTACAAGTTGGACAGGAGAACACGAATACATCCCTCAACTCACCATAAACAACACACCCTTAACACATACACACACACCCAAAATCCTAGGAGTAACATATGATACTCATATGACATTCAAACAGCACACCACAAACATTAAAAAGAAACTGACACCCAGACTTAACGCCCTCAGGTCACTTGCTCACACAAAATTTGGACACAACAAAGAAACTACCACCACAGTATATAAACAATACATAAGATCAGTGATGGAATACGCAAGCCCAGCCTGGGCTTCTAACCTAGCTGAAACACATCATAAGACCTTACAGACTATTCAAAACAAAGCCCTGAAGATCATTACAGGCTGCACAGCTACTTCACCCACAGATCACCTACATCAAGAAACCAAAATCCTCAAAGTCAAAGACCATCTGGACATGAGAGGCACTCAATTCCTGGCAGCAGCCTCCACGAACTAAGACCATCCACTAAACTACATGGCAACACACCCACAGACACCAAGAAATATCAAAACAACACCCAGCACAAGGTATCACACACAATTATTGTCCTCTCTCCCTCCCTGCCCACCCCGAACCAACTTCCAAAAGCACATCCATACTCATATCTCTCACCGATCCATCCACTCACTCACAGACAACACGCAGCTGCATGCACGACCTCCCGAAATCCATCCTTCCGAATCCTCCCTTCCTCGCGAGGACAGAGTCCACCTGGCCAGGCTGAGATGCGGACACCATCCAGCTCTCCTGAGCTATCAGAAGACTGGATGACTCCGTTGTCGACGCCTGCCCGGGATGTAACACAGCACCCCATACCATTAAACACATCATAGAAGACTGCATTTCACACAACCACTTATGCCAACAACACAATCTACACCCAATGAGAGCTCTGTGGGAAAGCCCGATTGTGGCCATGTCCTTTCTCAGGGACTCGGGGCTGTTCGGCCAGGCAGCTTAGGGAACAACAACAACACTCACCTGACTCCCATATATTTGTCTTGGCATTCTGTCTTCATCCATTCTTTGAACATGACCATACCACCTCAAAGTACTTCTCTTTATCCACTCAACCACTCCACAATCAATGCCTAAAGCCTGCTCTTCCATTCCAAATGACTCATACACTTCCCTATTACATGGCCCATCAAGCCTATGCACGCCTGCTACCATTCTGAAAAAGTTCATCTCCACAGCTCTCAGTTTGGAGAGGTCCTCGTCACTTGCTGTCTATGTCTCACTTCCATACGAAAGTGTTGGGAGCAGCACACTGTTTCTCAGTTACTTTTTAACTTCATGACTAACCATTCTTCCTTTGAGAATACTATCAAGTTCTCCAATCACCTTTCTCCCTTGCATTTTTCTCTCTTTTATCTCACTCTCCATTTTTCAATATTTGCATAGTACAGCTCCCAAATACTTGAAGCTTTCAACCTCTTCCAGTACTTAATTTTTATTTTACAACTTTGCTCATGTTCTTTATTAATTCTATATTTTTCCTTAAAATCTATGGTTTCATGTATTCTTCTCTCAAACACCATTACACTTTCACTTTAAAGTTCACTAGTAACGAACCAAATAGTAGCATCGAAAAAGTCCCTAATTTCAAGAAAGCAAACTTCCATAAACTTAGAGCTATGTTTAAAGAAACTGACTGGAGCTTTTTAATTAACAATAACGACATAAATACATCTTGGAAGTTATTCGAAACCACTTACCTAAAAGCAGTGCAAGACTGCATACCATCGAAAATACGGCGTCCAGGCCATAATAATAAGCCCAAATGGTGGAATAAAGATATTTCAAACTGCCTGCTTGCTAAAAAATTTGCTAATGATAGATTAAAATCCTCACAAAATGACGAAGAACGGGTGAAATTTGTAGAGCTACGACGCAAAGCCAAAAAGTTAATTAAGCAAAGTAAAAAGACCTTAGAGTTACATATTGCGAATCAAAGTAAAACAAACCCGAAAGAATTCTATAGTTATATCAGAAAGAAAAAAGTAGTTACTTCAACTGTTGGACCGTTAGTCGATGAAAATGGAGAATACACCAAAGACGAAGTACAAATGAGTAATGCCCTCAATACCTTCTTTGCGTCAGTTTTTACAACAGAAGACCTCAGTGATATCCCTACACCATCGCCGATTCAGATTGATAATGCAGATGTTCTAAGCAATATCACCGTTACAGAGAGAGAAGTATTGAATTGTTTAGATAAACTCAAGGTAAATAAAACGCCTGGACCTGATACAATCTCGCATAGAATTCTGAAGGAAGCTAAGGATGAGCTCTCCAAACCACTGACATTACTATTCAATAAATCCTTGCAGTCTGGAACTATGCCTGATCAGTGGAAGCTAGCCAACGTAACACCGATATTCAAATAAGGCAGCAAATCCCTACCCAGTAACTATCGTCCAATTAGCTTAACCTCAGTTGTATGTAAAATGCTAGAAACGGTCATACGAGACAGACTCGTAAATCACTTAGAGGAAAATAACATACTTAAAGATACTCAACACGGCTTTCGTATAAAACGTTCCTGTTTAACAAACCTCTTAGACTTCTTCCACGATATCCTCAACCTCTACGATGAGAGTAAAGCTGTAGATATTATATACCTTGATTTTCAAAAGGCCTTTGACAAAGTTCCCCACAAACGTTTACTGCTAAAACTAAAAGCGCATGGAATACAAGACGGTGTGTTGAAATGGATAGAAAATTGGCTCAGCGACAGAAAGCAAAGAGTAGTCATAAACGGTATGGCATCTAAATGGACCAATGTAATAATAATAATAATAAGCATGTTACTTATTTCTCATAAGCGCCAATTTTTCCGAAGAATTCACTAGCGCTCGAAAAGAGAAAGAAAAAAGAACAAAAATCAATGCATCAAAAGAAGGCTTATATACAACACACATTTAACAATCACTAGCAGTGGCAAAATAGCCTAAACTCTATAGCCATCTGTCATGACACCTCTCTCAAGATCATAGCTTCTCTCAAAGAGAAAAGTCTTAAGTTGTCTCTTGAAGCATTCAACAGAACTCAGTTGTCTCATGGACAGCGGCAACCTGTTATACAACCTCGGAGCCATGTAGGAGAATGACCTCTCAAAGAAAGAAGACTGCTGGAAAGCCCTTGGTTCATCAAGACGAAAAGGGTCATTGTCATGACGCACAACTACACCATGGTGTGCCGGTGGGCGCCTGAGAAGCTCCGCAAGGTACCTAGGCTCACCAAATTTGAGAACCTTAAAAATCACCAAACACAACTTAAATTCTATTCTTGCTCTTACTGGCAGCCAGTGCAGTTCTATGTGAAGAGATGTAGTAGGAGTTCTAGGTAGAACACCAAAAATTAGTCTTGCGGCCCTGTTAAGAACAGACTGAACTTTCTTCAAAATATAATTTGGAAGACCCACCAACAGGGCATTGCAATAATCAACACGAGAGAAGACCAATGAGTGAACCAACGTCAGGAGGCAACGTCTGGTTAAAAACGGCTTCACCAAATAGAGATTTCTGATGTGCAAGTAACAACTTTTAACTATCTGGTTTACATGCTCTTTGAAATCTAATCGGGAGTTCACATATACACCCAGATTTCGAACAGAGTTGGCCGGTCGCAGCTGAGATCCACCCACATTGATGGAGAGGGCACCCACTATATCATCAGCTCTTCTATTTCGCTAATGTAAGTAGCGGGGTACCCCAGGGATCGGTACTAGGACCAATTTTCTTTCTAATTTACATCAACAACATAGATGAGGGCCTCACCTGTACAATCTAAAAATTTGATGACGATACAAAAATTGCAAATAGCGTACTCTCAAAAGAACAAGTTGACGATATGCAACACAATCTAGATAAATTGTCATGTTGGGCCCAAATTTGGCAAATGAGTTTCAATGCGGATAAATGTAAAGTACAGTAGGGTCTCACATAAAACGAGTTTATGGTCGATAAACGAGGGCGTTTTATGTTAATTCGTTTTATGTGAACACAGCATTTTGGTGGCGCAATATCGTCAATGTTCACTGTAAGCGAAAATTTTCGTACAAAGCGAACGATATTTCGTACGTTTTGTACGATATTTCGGCGTTTTATATGAAAGCGTATGATATTTTGTACGTTTTGTACGATATTTCGGCGCTCTATATGAAAACTCCTTGTATTTGCCCCACTTTGGCGGCGGACTCGTTTTATGTGATCACATTCGTTCTGATCGAAAATTAAATATTAATATTTTAGGTCGGTCGTTTTAATCGAGACTCGTTTTATGCGAACACGTTTTATGCGGGACCCTACTGTACTACATATCGGATACCTAAATGAGAAAGCAAACTATTTGATGAATGGCACTCAGCTTAAGAATGTAAACAGAGAAACCGATCTGGGAGTAACAATATCGAGTAACCTAAAACCGAGTCAACAATGTTCAGAAGTTGTTAAGAAGGCAAACAAAATAATTGGCTTTATAGGCAGGTCATTTGAGCATAAATCCAAAGAAGTTATCCTAACCCTTTACAATTCCTTAGTCCGCCCTCTTCTGGAATACTGCGTTCAATCCTGGTGCCCTTATTACCAAAAAAGATATAAACAAGCTAGAACGAGTTCAATGTAGAGTTACCAAAATGATACCTAGCCTAAAGAACAAACTATACGAAGAGCGTCTTAGAGAATTAAATCTATTTCCTTTAACCCAGCGCAGATTAAGAGGTGACTTAATTCAAGTGTTCAAAATCATCAAAGGCATCGACAATATGAACTGTAGTAAGTACTTCACTATCGACCAATCTAATTACACGCGGGGAAACGGTTGCAAAATTATTGGTAAATCTTTTAACTCACACGAATCTAAGAATTTCTTCCTCAATCGAGTTGTCAACTTGTGGAATGGGCTTCCCCGAAATGTTATAGACTGCATCACCGTTGATTCATTTAAACTCCGCCTAGACAAATATCTCGCTTCAAACCCGCGACTGACTGCGTTTGTAAATGAATAACTTTATTTTATTCCCCCCTCAGTTACTAACCCATCTGTCCCCTACTAACTTCCTAATCCTGCCACGGACATTAGTTCCAGGGCAGTAATTCCCTTTCCAATGTTCCCTTACCCACTCTAAACCACTGTTTGGACACTTGATCCTCAGTGTTTTGGAGGACAAGCAACCTAGAAGGGTCACTAGGACTGTTGTTGCTTGATTTCCTTTGTACTCCTTTGTACTTTGTACCTTACATTTCCCTACATTGACCTTTAACTTTCTCTTTTTGCATACCCTGTCAAAGTCTGTGACAGCTCTCTGAAGTTCTTCCACATTTTCCGCCAACAGGACTGCATCGTCCGCATATAAGCATGTTAAAATCTTCCACTCTCTTCCCTCTGATTCCAGTCTAGCTTCTACACCCATTGATCCCGCCCTACATTCTCTAATCACTCCATCCATGTATATATTGAACAACCAAGCTGACATGACACATCCCTGTCTTACTCCTACATTGACCTCAAACCTTTCACTTAACTAATCCCCTACCTTCACATTTGCCATTGCATTCCTATAAAAAGATTTTACTGCCATTAGCAACTTTCCTCCCACACCATAAACTGTTAACACATCCCACAGACCCTCCCAGTCTACTTTGTCGTAGGCATTTTCCAAATCCATGAATGCTCCATAAAGTTTTCTGTTCTTGGCCAGATAATTCTCTACCAACAAACGCATTGAGGCTATTTGAAACCTCCCTGTTACTCGCCTATTTTGTCATCCGTTATCTTCTGCAGTCTCTGTTACCACTCGTGTATACCTTTCCAAGTATGCTAAGCAAGCTAATTCCCCTATAACCCTTACACTCCTCTTTACTACCCTTCCCTTTGTACAAGGGTACTATCACTGCTTTCCTCCAGTCCTCTGGTACACATTCCTTTTCCCATGCTAATTTACATAACCTATGCATTACCGTATGTCAACAGCTTCTTCATATCTCAGCATTTCACCTGGGATGTTGTTGTTGTTGCTGTTCCCCAAGCTGTCTGGCCGAACAGCCCCAAGGTCCTGAGCAAGGCCAAGGCCATAAACGAGCGGCCCCACAAAACCCTCCTTGCTTACCACTAATAAAGCCCGGGTGACCGAAGCCACTCCAAGGCAGGGAGCTGAGGAGGGTGCAGAAACGCCCGGGAAACCCAAGCCCCACCCAAGGCCCTGTGCCCCTCAGCAATTATGAAGGGAAAGTTGAGAGGCAAAGGAAAATTGTGATGCTTTGGCTCCCAATCTAGGTTGGCAGTAGGGAGGGCAATCTACGGAAAAGACGCCATCACTTGAGATCTAGAAAATATATAAGTAAAAGGAACAGTCAGAGTAAGCTATGGGTATGGCAGAGATCGCTCAGCTCTCACTCTGATAGACCAGCCCATCACCGCATGACTAGAACCCAATCCTCTCAGCATCAGCTAGGAAAGGCCCTAGAAAGCCACCTTTGGCTCCCCTATTTCAACTCCTTTCGGGGTTGGGCACCCGCCCTCACCTGGGATGTTATCTACTCCACCAGCTTTGCCCATTTTAAGTTATTGATTGCTTCTTTTACTTCTTCTCTGCTTATCTGGCTTTCATCTACCATGTTTATTTTACCTCTCTCCATTCCCATGGATGAGATCTTTGCCTTCCCCTACTTTTTACAGCTAAGCTACTAAAATTATCTTTCCATACTTTCACCACAATATTAGAATAATTGAAACGTCATGATAAATAAGTTCATAGTAGGGTCAGTGAATACATATAATTGTACTTCAAGAAATTAAGTGATCTTTAACCCAGTGAGACCCAGCGTCGCACGTGATGCGTCGGCAGTGTTTTTTTTGTTTTTTTTTGTTTTTCTATGTGATTGAGGGAGGCAAAAGGCATAACTGCCTATAGCGAGTGCCTCCCCCATAGTTGAAAGAGTGACAGGGCCAAAATCAAGGGACGTTCGAGCCAAAAATGCCTGGACACACGGAGTTTGAAGCAATTTAAGTCATAGGAAGAGGGAAAGACTGATTCTGGGAGAGAGTTCCAGAGCTCAGATGTTGAGTAGAAGAAAGTTTGAGAGTAACGTTTCACTCTTGGGTTGGAGAGTTGCACAGAGTAGGGGTGGGATTGAGTTGCAAGACGGGTACCACGTGCCCTACGTAAAGGAGGTTTGATCACCAACTCCCAGCGACGCATCACGTGCGTCCGACATATAAAAAACACTTACGTGGCTCGTAAGGTAGGAAATGGCGGGAGAATAGGAGGGGGAGGTACCGTAGTGTGTGTGGGAGCCGGGCCGGTAGGTGTGAGCGGGCCGAGACAGCCGCGCGGCTGGTGGTGGTGGGCTTAGTGGGGATACTTTACACCCTTAGTTCACCGCCACTTTGCACCTTCATTACTCCGGTCGTATGGGAGCTAGAGGCTTGAGATTTATGTGAGACACTCCTTAGGATGTATGCCGTACAATGCCATACTCAGTTTTTACCCTAGTGCTCCCGGGCGGGTGGTCATGCGGGGGAGACGAACTTTCGACCCCCCCCCCCCCCCCCGCCCCCCAAATGACCGAAATGATTTTTTTTTTTTCATTTCTCACCATTCTCTTCCATTTTGGCTCAACAAATTTTTTTGAGGCTCCCCCCCCCCAAAAAAAAAATGTCCGAGGTGATTTTTTTTTTTTTTTTTTTTTTCATTTCTCATCCTTGTCTTCCATTTTAGCAAACAAAAAAAAGAAGTGAAAATGGCTTGGGACTGGGGTGAGCAAAATATTATAACTAGCCGGGGCTCAACGGGTTAACCCTCCAGACCCGGAAGGGCTCTTGAACGCCCATAAAAAACACACCCGGGCTACCCGGAAGGGCTCTTAAAACACCCATGAGCTCAAAGCCTGTAAGCTTGGTGTGCGAGGCGTACGTCCGACGCATGTAAACAACAACCGGCTGGACCGACGCCCCGCATCTCCGGCCACAAGAAGGAGTGCGTCGCTTGTTCGTGTGTGCCTGTATGTTATTGTTAAGTATCGAAAAGTAGTGTAAAGTGTCTGTTTTGCCATAAAGTTATCTCCAATGAAATCATCATCACAACTGAACCAGTTGACTTAGAGAGCTCTACTTAACGCCATTCTACAGGTACGAAACACATCTACGCTTGGGGAAGCGCGGGAATGCGGAAGCAAGCCAAATAACAAAGATGCTGTAGCCTAGGCGTAGACGTTTTTCAGCCAAAACCCCCGGATTTCGGGGATTAAAGAGGGTATCTATCAGTTTCTTTTCATCATGTTTTCTAGTCTACTCCGGATTCTTTTCACAAAATGTTTACTGATTTTACCTTCATTTACCTGATTTATGTATGATCATAATAAAATCCAGGTAGTGAATATAAACTAGGTTGAAGAAAATGGAGGGGATGAGAAGAGAAGAGAAGGGAAGGGAAGGGAACAGAAGGGAAAGCAAAGGAAAAGAGTAAAAAGGCTAAAACACCTGCAATCCTGACCAAAAAAAAAACCTACCCTTTTTCTAGAGCGTGGTTGCCTGACTGTGGAGGCTGGTGGTCTCATATTATTTGTCTGACTGGCTCCCAACACTGTACGCTTCCGGGAGCTGCTGCGGGTGCCTGGAAGAACAATACAAAATCAGCGGGGTTACCACATCAGCTTGGGGACCATTACCGAGTTTAATAATATGGTCTAGAGTCAACCAGAATACAAGAAAAATTGTATTTTTGCCCATAAATGGAACTTGTGGTATGGATGTTACCCAGTCTGGTACACAGGGTTTTCTGTATAATCCAAGTTACCACAGCTTAACTCCACAAACGAGTCTTCAATAATGACCAGATAAGTGAAATTCCGATTTCTATCTATGTACAATATCTATTGCCGGACGCCGTGATACCCGAAGGGAAGGCTACAAATTAATCGCCCCTATGCACCTCTGTCCCCAGTCAGTTGATACCCCTCCTGCCATCCAGCACCGCTTTCACACATATACTTCATAACTCCATCCTTCCACCTCTCTCTTCTCGGTTTAACTCTCCCTCTTTGTCCTTCCAATTTTCTCTTGTACAATCTCTTAGCCATTCTCTCGCTTCCCATACGTTCCACATGTCCGAACCATCTCAAGGTGTTCCTTTTCACACTTTCCAGCACATCTACCTTCACACCACACCGCTTTCGTTCGTACTTCTCATTCGTCTGTCTATCCCTCCATGTAACTTCGCACTCATTTCTCAAGTACGTTAACTGATTTCCACCCCTCTCACTCTTGGCTTGTGTCTCTCCAACAACGTCCATGCTTCGCTCCCGTACGTTAATGTTGGGATTACCACACTATCATGCAAGGACTTCATTTCCATGTTGACCACCCTATTTCTCATCACTGCTTTCAGCATTCCTACAACCCTCTTTCCCTGTTGCACCCTCTCCCGCACTTCTTCATCCGTACTCCCATCTTTACTCAACACATTGCCCAAATACTTAAATAATATGACATTCTCCATAGCCTGACCATTCAACCTTACCTCACACTCTGTGACTGCACTCCTTTCAAAAACCATAACCTTACTTTTCCCCGCATTTACCTTCAGATTCCGTTTTTCACACAGTGTTCCAAACATATTTACCAGACCCTGCAACTCCCATTCAGTATCGCTCATCAGAACTGTATCGTCAGCAAAAAGCAGTACAGTACAGGCAACTTCCACTCATTTCCTTCCCTTATCAGCAGTACACCAACATCCACTGCTCTTCCTTGTATTTCTTTCATGACTCCATCCATATAGATATTGAACAACCATGGGAACATCACTCACCCTTGCTTTAACCCAACATTCAGATCAAAGAACTCACTCTGTTCATTCTCCACACAAACTGACACCTTTGCACCCTTATACATACTATTCACTGCTTTCAGCAACTTGCCATCTACTCCGTATATTCTCAGTACTTTCCACAGACCTTCTCTATCAACTCTGTCATAGGCCTTCTCCAAGTCATCCATAAAGGCAGCATACAACTTTTGTTCCTTCTCCAGATATTTCTCCACAACACATTTCAAGGCAAAACTCTGGTCTACACATCCTATGGACAAATGCCCCTCACAGTATCAGACTTGCTAGTGTGAATGTTGGTAGGCTAGTTTGAATATGTGTGCAAATGAAGTGGCTGAGATGTGTGAGAGGAGGCGAGTGGACATCTGCTGTGCCCAGGAAACACTCTGGAAAGGGTATGGAACACAGTGGATTGTTGGAAGAAAGAAAAGATATAGGATCTACTGGAAGGGGCTTGAGACTGATAAAGCGAAAGGAGGAGTGGGTGTTCTGGTGGCTGAAGAGTGGGTGGAAAGTGTGCTTCAGATTACGAGAGTTAGTGAAAGGCTGATTGTTTTGAAGTTGAAAGTTGGTGAAAGAATTCTGAATGTGATATTTGCATATGCCCCACAGGCTGGCCTACAGAAAGAGATAACAGAGGACTTCTGGAATGACACCGTCAGTTTCATTTCAGGCCTCTCGGAGAATGAAATAACAATCCTGGGAGGGGACCTGAATGGTCACGTGGGAGCATCTGCAGATGGATACGAGGGAGTACATGGAGGAGATAGTTACGGAAGGTGGAATCTGTAAGGCGAATATATACTGGAGTCCTGCGTTGCACTCAACATGGTTGTAACACGAAGCTCAAGAAAAGACAGAGCCATCTGGTCACATATAACTCTAAGGTCTCCAGTAGCCAGATAGATTACTTCTTGGTTAACAGGAAAGACTGGAAACTGATTCGGGATGTAAAGGTCATCGCGAGCGAAGAATGTATCCCCCTAGCATAAGCTACTTGTGTGCGACATGAGCTTATACAGAGATCCTGAGTGCAAGAAGGTATACATGCCCAAAAGGAGAGTGTGGGCGCTGAAGAACAAGAAAGGCAAGGATAGGGTTCATAGTGAACTGGAGGAAATTAATAGAAATAAGGAAGCTAGGCCTAGTGATGTAAATAGTAAATGGAATTTCCTTAGGCATAGCCTTCTCGCTGCCACTGACAAAGTCTGTGGGAAAACAAAAGGTCACCCCAGGAATAAGACCTCCTGGTGGTGGAACGATGAGGTAGAACATGCTGTGAAAGAGAAAAGGAGATACTTCAAAGCATGGAAGAAGAGAGGCAGTAAGGAGGAATACCAGGCAGCTACACAAACTGCCAGAAGAGTTCTTGACAATGATAAAAAATGCATTAAAAACCTGGCCCTCGAACAAGTGTGTAACACTGACAATCCCAATGGGATCTTCAACCTAGCTAAGCGAGTACAAAATTACATTAGGGATATTATAGGTGAACAGTGTGTTAGAAACGATAATGGGAAGATTGTGTATGCAGAAGATGAAATCAGAGAAGCATGGAAGGCACATTATGAACGATTGCTAAATGTAGAGTTTGAATGGGATAAGGAACAGCTTAGTATCAAAAAAACAATATCCTTTGATAGCACCAGCTGTAGTGAGCGACGCAATCAATAAAATGAAGGACGGTAAAGCTCCAGGGTGCTCCGACATGTCGCTGAGATGATAAAAGCCTCAGAGGAGACTGGTGTCAGCTTAGTCACTGAGATGATAAACACCATTACTGTATTAAAGATGAGAAAATCCTCGAGGATAGGCACAAAAGTGTAATAGCAAATATATACAAAGGAAAAGGGGATGCGCTAGATAGAGGTAATTATAGGGGCCTGAAAATGCTTGACCAAATCATGAAGGTCTGTGAGAGCCCTTGAAGGTTTGATCAGGCAAAGCATCTCCATTGATGATATGCAGTTTGGTTTTATGCCAGGACATGGTACAACCGATGTTATCTTCATAGTAAGGCAGATACAGAAAAGATACTTACTAAAAGGCAGGGATCTTTACTTTGTGTTTGTAGACATGGAGAAGGCCTTTGACAGGGTGCCTAGAGATGTTGTGCAGTTGGCTATGAGAAAACTTGGTGTGGAAGAGTGGCTGGTGCGTGTGATAATGAAGATGTATGAGGATTCACGAACTGCAGTGAGGGTGAAAGGTGTACTGAGTACAAAGGAGTACAAAGGAAATCAAGCAACAACAGTTCTAGTGACCCTTCTAGGCTGCTTGTCGTCCAAATCACTGAGGATCAAGTGTCCAAACAGTGGTTTAGAGTGGGTAAGGGAACATTGGAAAGGGAACTACTGCCCTGGAACTAATGTCCGTGGCAGGACTAGGAAGTTAGCAGGGGACATATGGGTTAGTAACTGAAGGGAGGATAAAATAAAGTTATTCATATACAAACGCAGTCAGTCGCAGGTTTGATGCGAGATATTTGTCTAGGCGGAGTTTAAATGAATCAACGGTGCTGCAGTCTATAACGTCTCAGGGAAGCCCATTCCACAAGTTGACAACTCGATTGAAGAAGAAATTCTTAGATTCGTGTGAGTTAAAAGATTTACCAATAATTTTGAAACCGTTTCCCCGCGTGTAATTAGATTGGTCGATAGTGAAATACTTACTACAGTTCATATTGTCTATGCCTTTGATGATTTTGAACACTTGAATTAAGTCACCTCTTAATCTGTGCTGGGTTAAAGGAAATAGATTTAATTCTCTAAGACGCTCTTCATATGGTTTGTTCTCTAGGCTAGGTATCATTTTGGTAACTCTACGTTGAACTCGTTCTAGCTTGTTTATGTCTTTTTGGTAATAAGGGCACCAGCATTGAACGCAGTATTCCAGAAGAGGGCGAACTAAGGAATTGTAAAGGGTTAGGATAACGTCTTTGGATTTATGCTCAAATGACCTGCCTATAAAGCCAATTATTTTGTTTGCCTTCTTAACAACTTCTGAACATTGTTGACTTGGTTTTAGGTTACTCGATATTGTTACTCCCAGATCGGTTTCTCTGTTTACATTCTTAAGCTGAGTGCCATTCATCGAATAGTTTGCTTTCTCATTTAGGTATCCGATATGTAGTACTTTACATTTATCCGCATTGAAACTCATTTGCCAAATTTGGGCCCAATGTGACAATTTATCTAGATTGTGTTGCATATCGTCAACTTGTTCTTTTGAGAGTACGCTATTTGCAATTTTTGTATCGTCAGCAAATTTTGAGATTGTACAGGTGAGACCCTCATCTATGTCGTTGATGTAAATTAGAAAGAGAATTGGTCCTAGTACCGATCCCTGGGGTACCCCGCTACTTACATTGGTCCATTTAGATGCCATACCGTTTATGACTACTCTTTGCTTTCTGTCGCTGAGCCAATTTTCTATCCATTTCAACACACCGTCTTGTATTCCATGCGATTTTAGTTTTAGCAGTAAACGTTTGTGGGAAACTTTGTCAAAGGCCTTTTGAAAATCAAGGTATATAATATCTACAGCTTTACTCTCATCGTAGAGGTTGAGGATATCGTGGAAGAAGTCTAAGAGGTTTGTTAAACAGGAACGTTTTTTACGAAAGCCGTGTTGAGTATCTTCAAGTATGTTATTTTCCTCTAAGTGATTTACGAGTCCGTCTCTTATGACCGTTTCTAGCATTTTACATACAACTGAGGTTAAGCTAATTGGACGATAGTTACTGGGTAGAGATTTGCTGCCTTTTTTGAATATCGGTGTTACGTTGGCTATCTTCCACTGATCAGGCATAGTTCCAGACTGCAAGGATTTATAGAATAGTAATGTCAGTGGTTTGGAGAGCTCATCCTTAGCTTCCTTTAAAACTCTAGGCGAGATTGTATCAGGTCCAGGCGTTTTATTTATCTTGAGTTTATCTAAACAATTCAATACTTCTCTCTCTGTAACGGTGATATTGCTTAGAACATCTGAATTATCAATCTGAATAGGCGATGGTGTAGGGATATCACTGAGGTCTTCTGTTGTAAAAACTGATGCAAAGAAGGTATTGAGGGTATTACTCATTTGTACTTTGTCTTTGGTGTATTCTCCATTTTCATCGACTAACGGTCCAACAGTTGAAGTAACTACTTTTTTCTTTCTGATATAACTATAGAATTATTTCGGGTTTGTTTTACTTTGATTCGCAATATGTAACTCTAGGGTCTTTTTACTTTGCACATTTTGTGAGGATTTTAATCTATCATTAGCAAATTTTTTAGCAAGCAGGCAGTTTGAAATATCTTTATTCCACCATTTGGGCTTATTATTATGGCCTGGACGCCGTATTTTCGATGGTATGCAGTCTTGCACTGCTTTTAGGTAAGTGGTTTCGAATAACTTCCAAGATGTATTTATGTCGTTATTGTTAATTATAAAGCTCCAGTCAGTTTCTTTAAACATAGCTCTAAGTTTACGAAAGTTTGCTTTCTTGAAATTAGGGACTTTTTCGATGCTACTAGGGTTCGTTACTAGTAAAGTTTAAAGTGAAAGTTATCGTACGATGGTCGCTGTTACTGAATTCATCACCAACATTCAAATTCTCTATTAATTCTTCTTTTGTTGCAAGTACAATGTCAAGAACGTTATTACCACGGGCCGGTGTTCGAACAAATTGATAAAGCGAACTCTCTTGCAAGTTCGTATACAAGTCATGTCCGGAGCGTGAAGTAAGAGTATCGCCCCACTTGGTCACAGGTAAATTAAAGTCGCCAAAAATTACGGTATCTTGTGAGTTCCTTACATCTGCAATTTGTTCGTAAATTTCTCGGTCAGTTTGCACTGATTGAGCTGGAGGTCTGTATATTAACGCAAGTAATATTTTTGTACCTTTATCATTCTTTATTAGCACAAAAGATGTGTCGACTTTCACAATTTGAGGTTTTGACAAGAGGGTAGGGTTAAGACTTTCTTTGATATAAAGTAAAACGCCACCTCCATTTCGATTTATTCGGCTTTTCTCAAACATTACATAACCGGGAAGTGAATACTCTGCTAAAAAGTCTCTATCTTCTGTATTGAGCCAAGATTCTGTTATGCCAATCACATCATAATTTTCTGTAAACACTAACTCCTCTAAATCTGAAAATGTATTGCGTATGCTACGAGCATTTGCATAGAAAACCTTTAAATTTGTTATTTTAGAACTCACGGAACGCTCTTTAATAATATTGTTGGTTCTTGTCGGATCTACATGTATGTTCATGGCTGTCCTCGGTCCTCGCTGTCTTCGGTCCTTATCGCTGGTGGTCCTCGGTTGCCTCTGTTTTTTGCTTGGCGTTGGCTGATTTATGTCACTGCTGCTTCTTCTCGGATGGCATTTTTTGAGTGAGGAGTTCACAGTCCGTGTTGGAGTTCATCAGGGTTCAGTGTTAAGCCCCCTCCTTTTTATTATGGTCCTGGAGGCACTGTCTAGAGATTTTAGATCCGGACTCCCGTGGGAACTGTTTTATGCAGACGATTTAGTCCTAATAGCTGACAATGTGCAAGATGCTGAGGTCAAATTCAGAAGATGGAGAGAGGGCATGGCGAGCAAGGGTTTAAGAGTCAACATTAACAAAACCAAGGTTATGCATTGTAGATTGAGACGAGGCAATGTGGAAAAGAGCGGTGCATACCCATGTGCAGTGTGTGGAAAGGGTGTGGGCGCTAACTAGATTTGGTATGGCATCTGTCGATGTTGGGTGCACCATGGGAGTAAGCGCTGTAGTAAAATAAAAGGACCCCTGCCGAAGGACAAGTCAGAAATCGAGAAATTTGAGTGCGTAGTGTGCAAGGCCGAGCTTGTGTTAAATTATGATCCTGTGGCTGTGAATTTTGGAAATGAGTCATTGGAGCTGGTGGACAAGTTTTGTTACCTAGGAGATACCATCTCTGCCGGTGGTAGGGCCGAGGCTGCCACTGTCGCTAGAATTAGATGTGGCTGGGGGTAGTTCAGAGAACTGCTGCCAATTCTGACCATGAAAAGAATGCAACTACCCCTGAAGGAAAAGGTGTATGCTTCATGTGTTAGAAGTGCAATGACGTATGCCTCAGAAACATGGGCCGTTAAAGTAGAGGATGTCAACAAAATGGAACGTAATGAGATGAGAATGGTGAGATGGATGTGTGGGGCCAAGCTGCAGGATAGAATAACAATGATGAGCCCAACTCCGAAAGGAGTTGAAATAGGGGAGCTATCCCCCCCCGCCAAAGGCAGCTTTCTAGGGCCCTTTCCTACCTGATGCTGAGAGGATTGGGTTCTAGTCATGTGGTGATGGGCTGGTCTATCAGAGTGAGAGCTAAGCGATCTCTGCCATACCCATAGCTTAATCTGACTGTTCCATTTCCTTATATATTTTCTAGATCTCTTCCGTGGATTGACCTCCCTACTGCCAATCTAGAGGTTGGCAGATTGGGAGCCAAAGCGTCACATTTTTCCTTTGCCCCTCAACTTTCCCTTCATAATTGCTGAGGGGAGCAGGGCCTTGGGTGGGGCTTGGGTTTTCCGGGAATTTCCGCACCCTCCTCAGCTCCCCGCCTTGCAGTGGCTTCGGTCACCTGGGCTTTATTAGTGGTAAGCAGGGAGGGTTTTGTGGGGGTGCTCGGTTGTGGCCTTGGCCTTGCTCAGGACCTTGGGGCTGCTCGGCCAGACAGCCTGGGGAACAGCAACAACATTGGTGATGGGCTGGTCTATCAGAGTGAGAACTGAGCAATCTCTGCCATATCCATAGCTTACTCTGACTGTTCCTTTTACTTATATATTTTCTAGATCTCAAGTGGATTGACCTCCCAATCTACCAAGATTGGAAGCCAAAGCGTCACATTTTTCCTTTGCCCCACAACTTTCTCTTCATAATTGCTGAGGGGCACAGGGCCCTGGGTGGGGCTTTGGTTTCCCGGGCGTTTCTGCACCCTCCTCAGCTCCCCGCCATGGAGTGGCTTCGGTCACCCAGGCTTTATTGTAGTCGGCAGGGAGGGTTCTGTGGGGGCGCTCGGTTATGGCCTTGGCCTTGCTCGGGGCCTTGGGGCTGTTCGGCCAGGCAGCTTGGGGAACAACAACAACAACAACTGATGAGCTGAGGAGACGTTTAGGTATAAAGAGTATTAGCGAGATGCGTACAGGTAGACTGGGATGGTATGGGCATGTGGAGAGAATGGATGAACAAAATTGGGTGAAAAGATGCAGGTCTGTGATTGTGGAGGGAGCTGCACTAAGGGGTGCACCGAGGAAGACCTGGGATCGGACTATACGTGCCGATCTAAAATCCAAAAGCTTGACAAGTGAAGCAGCCTTTAACAGGGTTGCCTGGAACGCCGCCAATACATACATACATACATAACATTTTAAGACTGAGTGTTCCACACATAAGTGCAGTTTCAGTCTCTTGTCCTAATGGCGGCGTTCCAGGCAACCCTGTTAACCCTTCCAGCCCGGGTGTCATTTTAAAATGACACCAAAACAAAAGGGCCGGAACCCGGGTGTCATTTTAAAATCCTTGTGCTTGAAAGCGTGCTTCAAAATTTGCGCGGCCAATTTTGGCATGGTAGGAGCGACCGCAGCGCCACCAAGCCTCAACTACTAGTGTTATCAGTTCGTACGTGGCCGCCATAGCGAGTAATACTGAAAACAAAAAATCCGACGTGTCCGATTCGTTGCAACCTCCCGCGGGTCCCAGTGCTACCCCACTCGCAACTTCAACGCCTGTTGCAACCGAGAAGAGCTCAACAAAAGAAAGTTAAGCGTTTGTTGAGTGATAGCGCTATACAGCGACAACTTTTTGAAAGTGATGAAGAGAGCAATGGCGAAAGCTTGGTGGACAAGGTACAATTTATAAGTGAAAGTGAAGACGATTTCGTGGGCTTTGGAGACGACGATAATGTCGATTTATTTGAGGGGGGAAACAGTAGTGATGATCCTGATGTGGAAGTGTTTCAGGAAGGTGCCATTGAGCTTCCCAGTGTGCTAGAACCTAGGCCTACCCCCTCGCCATCTTTGCTAGGTCAGCCAAGACCTAGCCCTAGCCCTACCCCAGGACCTTCCCCTTTGCCTGCCCGTACACCCTTGAAAGCGGGCAAATATTTCTACAAACAATCATTGATCAAAAGTGCAGCTAAAAAAGCACGCAGGGCAGCCGCAGAAAAGCATAGGGAAGCTGAAGATAGCGATAATGACGCCGACCCTGGCCTAGTAACCACCCGCATTCCATTGTCCCGACGCCTTGACACGGGACGCCGCGTGGGTCACCCACAGCCCTCGCCTTCATCTCTCGTTCAGGATGACCAAAGGGCCTCTTCAAGTGGTATTGGTGATGTGCCACAGGCCTCAACACACCGCAGAGCATTATTTGCTGCTGAAAAGCCCTCGGCTCGCCGCAAAAGGAGCCCAACTCCCGAGGCCTCGGCTCCCATTCTTGAAGCTCCCGCAGCCTCCCGCGCCCCACACCGCCGACGCCCGGTCACTTCTTCACCAGAATTGTCTCCTGAAGAGGATGCTGACGACCCCAACATTGCCCCAGATGACCTGACGTCGCCTGAGGAGGAAGAGGAAGAGGATGTGCCGACAAATCGAGGGAGAGGGCGAGGTCGTGGACGTGGTCAGCCTGCCGACGCCGCTGCCCCTGGGCCTGGGCGTGGGCGTGCAGGGTGTCCGCGTGGCCAAGGGCGTGTGCCAGGGCGTCCAGGGCGTGTGCCTGCTGCAGCACGACCTCGAGCATCAGCATCCGACCTGTTTGTGTGGACAGATGGAGCTGATTTTGAGCCAGATTGTCCTGCCTTTGACGAGGTACAGATGGGTTCTGGGGTGTCACCAGCATATCCCTGTGGCCCAGATGCTACCCCCAGTGAACTTTTCTGTGGCTTCTATGACAATGAAGTCATGGAATACCTCGTCAAAGAGACAAATCACCACCATGCTATCTGTGCCAACTTTCTTGGGAGGAAGACCAGTGCCAAGATGGTGGCATGGAGAGTTCTCACTGTGGCAGAACTATATGTGTTCTTGGCACTCACAATGCTGATGACTCATATAAGGAAGCACGTTCTGGCTGACTACTGGATCACTGGCGACATCATAACGACTCCATCATTTGGCAAATACATGTCCAGGGACAGGTACTTCGACATCCTCTCCTATCTCCACCTGACAAACAACATGGCAGTCCACCTTCCCGACTCATTATGGAAGATCAGGAAGCTGTATGACATGATATGTCATCGGTTCACCACATACCTGATTCCTTTCCAGAAGATGTGCCTCGACGAGTCTCTGGTCCTGTTCCGTGGTAGGCTGCACTTCCGACAGTATATCCCGTCCAAGAGACACCGCTTCGGCATCAAGCTCTTCGTCCTCTGCGACTGCTTGACGGGGTATGTGCTGGACTTTATAGTCTACAGCGGCAAGGCTGGAGAAGTTGTGACTGACCCTCTCATTGGTTTTGGTGGCGCTGTAGTGAAGATGATGGAGAGGCACTTCAATAATAACCACATCCTCTACACAGATAATTATTACACGTCGCCTCTCCTGACCAAGTACAGTAGGGTCTCACATAAAACGAGTTTATGGTCGATAAACGAGGGCATTTTATGCGATTTCGTTTTATGTGAACACAGCATTTTGGTGGCGCAATATCGTCAATGTTCACTGTAAGCGAACATTTTCGTACAAAGCGAACGATATTTCGTACGTTTTGTACGATATTTCGGCGCTCTATATGAAAACTCCTCGGATTTGCCCCACTTTGGCGGCGGACTCGTTTTATGTAATCACATTCGTTCTGATCGAAAATTAAATATTAATATTTTAGGTCGGTCGTTTTAATCGAGACTCGTTTTATGCGAACACGTTTTATGCGGGACCCTACTGTACCTCCATGACCGCAAGACCGGAACTGTCGGCACAGTCAAGGGCAAAAGGAAGGGCATGCCAGGCTACCCAACCAAGATGAAGAAGGCGGACATCTTCCACAAGAAGAGTGGCCCCATCCTCTCCATCCACTGGCATGACCAGCGCAAGGTCAACCTCCTCACCACATGCCACAAGGCCCAGATGGTCGCCACAGGGAAGGTGGACCAAACAACCAAGAACCCCGTCCAAAAACCAGCTGCTGTCCTGGATTATAACATCAACATGCGCCTCGTTGACAAGTCCGACATGCAGATGGGCTTCATCGACTGCCTGCGAACATCTTGCAGGTGGTACAAGAAGTTTATCCTGCATACGGTAGATATGTCGATCCTCAATGCTTACAACATCTACCGTCTGAGGACTCCAGGAGCCAAGAAGTACAAGTCCCTGCGGAAGTTCCACAAGCAGGTGCTACTTGAGCTCCTGGCTAAACATGCGGATACACCAGGCAGGCCAATACAAGGACCAGGCCAGCTTGACAGAACGGGGTGTGCTGAATTCTTCAGGAAGCACCAGCTCAGCGCCCTTCCTTTCAAAGCACCAGGTAGTAACGCTAGGAGTCAGAAGAGGTGCCATGTGTGCAGCCACACAACTCGCAGACCCGGCAAACCCACAAAAACCACTTGGGAATGCCTCGAGTGTCAAGTTGGACTGTGTGCTGGCACCTGCTTCAACGACTTCCACACTCTAACAAACTTTTGAAGTGGAAGTGACAACAGTGAAAGTGACACTCAAATGTAGGCTAAGAATAATAATATAACTAAGTATAAGTGAAAAGGACACATAAGTAATAATAAGTGCCTTCAATAACAATATGAACAAGTGAAAGTGACACTAAAATATATATTTCTAACAATAAATAAGTGAAAATGACACTCAATAAGCCTAGGCCAGTCAAAGTGACAGTATAATAATAATAAAACTAAGTATAAGTGAAAGAGACACACAAGTAATAATAAGTGCCTTCATAACAATATGAATAAGTGACAGTGACACTATATATATTATTAGCTTACCTAACAATACATAAAAGGGGAAATGACACTACCAATTATCAAAGTCCAGTGAAAGTGACACTAATAATCATAATAATAATAATAAAACGAAGTAATAAGTGACAGAGACACAAATAAGTTCATATAAATAACTTTAATGAGTGAAAATAACATAATAACTATAATAAATGACAGAATAACCAATAAAACACTATCAAATCGCTTCCCGGCATAATTGCAGGTGGAGCGACGAGTGCAACTGGGCGTCGTAGCCGGGGCCGCGGTTGAGTGTTCGGACGCGCCGAGGTAAATACGCGGAAAAAGTTACCTCCACTTCCATCACCATCACTCCGGAACCAGTTGAGCTAGAGAGCTCTACTCAACGCCATTCTACGCAGGAAGGTAAGGCGCTCATTTCTATATATGTTTGATTAATGTAGGTAATATATTAAGCGAGATTAGCCTTAGTTTACTTTTGTTGCTATTCGACCAGATCGCCCGGATACGAGCTCTGTCATTAGGAGAGCCTGCCCAGGCCAGGAGGGTTAAGGGCTGCTTCACTTGTCAAGTTCTTGGGTTTGGGATCGGCACGTATAGTCCAATCCCAGGTCTTCGTCAGTCCAGTGCAGCTCCCTCCACAATCACAGACCTGCATTTTTTCACCCAATTTTTTTCATCCATTCTCTCCACATGTCCATACCATCCCAGTCTACTTGTACGCATCATCCTCATCATCCTTAACGACATCCATCAACATACCCATATTCCTCACCAAGCCCTCTATAACCCATCATCTCCAGACATCACCTTTTGCTCCACAGAACTCGCCCCCACAACATCCTGGAGGGTGGTCAGAACCTTAGGCTCTGACCACCTCCCGATCATTATCACCACCAAAACCAGACTCACCCCAGCTAGCCACAAACACACATACACCAATTATAAAAGAGCTAACTGGGAAGCATTCACAAATGAGACAGAACAACACTTCACAACTCTAAACAGTACACCCATCACTAACATCAACAATGCTGTACACATACTCAATAAAACTATCCAAAACGCTGACAAGAAACACATTCCAAGAGGTAACAGAAAAAGACACAACCCCAACTTCACACCAGAAATTCAAAACCTCATCAGACAACGCGACATACTGAAACACTCCCCACACACAAGACATCACACAACAAATTCAAGCACTCAACACCCAAACTAACAAAATACAAGAACAACAAAAACTAAATTGGAATAACTTCCTACAAACACTTGATCACAAAACAAACCCCAAAAAACTATACAAAACACTAAACAGCATCACACTTTCCAACAGCAACA